>JBBBDQ010001056.1:360000-515118 GCA_037127315.1 Ascarosepion bandense | reverse complement strand
CGGACGATAGTTTAGTTTATCTACTCCAATTGAAAAAAAAATAAAAGATAAAAAAAAGTGAAAAGATTGGAAAAGAGAAAGCCGGAAACCACATCCTCAACAGGGAACAAGGGATGAGCCTCTATACCTGTACAATAGACGAGGGTGGAGTGTGAACCGGGCGATAGTTCAGTCTATTTACTCCAATTAAAAAAAAACTAACAAAAAAGAAAAGTAGAAAGATTGGAAAAGAGAAAGCCGGAAACCACATCCTAAACAGGGAACAAGGGATGAGCCTCTACACTTATACAATAGACGTGGCAGGAGTGTGAACCTGGCAATAGTGAAATGATTGCAAAAGAGAAAGCCGGAAACCACATCCTAAACAGGGAACAAGGGATGAGCCTCTACACCTGTACAATAGACGTGGGTGGAGTGTGAACCGGGCGATAGTGAAATGATTGGAAAAGAGAAAACTGGTTGTCACATTTGTGACATTATTGTAACTTAAATATTTTTAACAATTTTTTTTCTCTGTGTATAAGTTTATGAGATGATTTTACTGTAGAGCACTATTCATACTAATGGAATGAATAATGATAATCAACAAAGTCATTGCACGACCTTATGCACAGAAAATTATTTTTATTATTAAGACTGAAGCAGTGCTCGTTGTAATATTTCACTGTAAAATTTTGGTAATATACCATTAATCTTTAATCTCGCAAAATAAAGAGATTATCTTTTTGTTTGTGTTTGTATTTTTTTTTTTTTTACCCTCATTCTACAATATAATATACGTGGATGACTTAGTGCTGATAACAGACACAAAAATGAAAATGCAGGGCCTCCTGCAGAGGGTAGCAAGAGAAAGCGAGAAGAATGGACTAAGCATAAACTAAAGAATGGTCATCAGCAAAAAGAACCCCTCTCAAAAAAAAAAAAAATAAAAAACAAGTTGGGGAAAATAAAAGAAAACAAGTAAAGAAATTTAAATTCCTGGACAGCATTCAGACAGCGGTTAGAACGTGCGACATTGGGATCCGAAGACGTATTACTGAGAAACATGAAAATCTCATTGAAAACAACAACAACAACAAAAAAAGAATGCTGAACTACTCTATGATATGTGTCCTTCTCTATGGCAGCGAATATTTCGAAAGATGAAGGAAAAACTGGAAGCAGATGGAATAGTTCTACAGAAGGATGCTGTGGATATCATGGACCAAGCATGTGAGCAATGATGAGGTTTTAGAAAGAATAGAAACAAAAAGGAAATTATTAATGTGCATCACGAAGAGACAACTAAATTTCCTGGGACATGCAATGAAGAAGGAGGGCTTGGAGAACCTGTTACTAACAGGCCAGATAGAGGGAAAAGAGACAGGGGAAAGCAGCGGATAACATATTTGAATGGCCTGAGCAGGTGGATGACAGAACGGGAGTTGCGTGGTGTTACAGGAGAAAGTGTGCTCAGAGCCACCAGGAATAGGGAGACGTGGAAGGCCATGATCGCCTACGTCCTGAAAGGACAAGGCATATAGAAAAATTATTACAGAACAGCTCAGTATTGTGATGTGGACTTTTGCATCAACTTATTCATAAATCGTTAACAAAAACAAACGAATATAACGATATGTTATGAATTAGGGAGAAACATTGCCTATAGATTGAGTCAAGGTTTCCTCGTCTTAATTTTTATTGTCAAGACTCATATTCTGTTGCAACGAGCTCAACCTGATTAAAACTATGGAAAGATAAAGCTTTGTACTCGTTGCCATGGATATTGTATTAAATAAAAAAAGTTGAAATCGCTAAATCGTGGCGTCCATTTTTAACATTCACGTCACGTTTTTCAAATAAATAAATAAATATATATATATGTGTGTGTGTGTGTGTGTGTGTTTGTGTGCGCGCGCGTGTGTGTGTGTGTGAAAGAGTATGTTTTTGTGGATATAAATTTTATATATTTTACGTAAAATGTCTGTCTTATTTCTGTTAAGAATTTTTTCCTTCTTTCCTTTCAAAACAACTTTTTTTCTATGGATTGAAACATAAAGATAGTTATACAGGTTAACAAATTCTGGCACAAGGCCACAATATTCGAGCATTTTGTGCATAAGTTACATAAGCTACATCTTAGTCTAACAGGGAATTAGACTCACTAAATGAAAACCTTGCGAATGTTTGTGATATATTTTTGCCTATAAACAGGCTTTGAAATGGTCGTCAGGAAAATGATAAACTTACTTAGAAAAAAGTATAAACTGACTATAAAATGTACATAGGAGATTGTTAACTGCTAAAATGCAACAAAACTTGGTAATCGAAATTATATCGTATTATTGCAGTATGCGTAGACGCGTTTCAGGGAATGGTCTGTGAGAATATCGCGGAAGAATTGAAAGAAATATTAAATTATTAAACCTTAACACATTTATGGCAGTGACGGATTACGGTACCCTGACATTTTTGTTAGCAAAAACTTAACAAAACTTTTTTAACTTTTTCTCAATCTGTAACAAAGCTGTTGAGCTTCACTGTATCAGTTGTCGAAATTCATTCTTACCATTAATTTTCAAAATAAAATAAAAAAAATATCCCTTTTTTAGATCGGAACGTTAATTTCGCAGAGTTAATCTGAAGAGAACTTTTAATAACTCGATATTTGCGAGTTATAATATTTAATATATTCGCGTAAAATCAATGTATTAAACGCATGACAGAATAATGTTCTCGGAATAAGTCTCTCGAGTAATTCACTCAGAAACAATATCTTAATGACCTACAACACTGGAATTAAGACAATTACCAAACACCGACTAGTGAATACTGAATAGACAGAATACACTAAATGAACTGTATTTATCTATCTCACCGAGGCAGAATGTGACACAAGGCCTTTATAATATGGGATATCCGAGCCATATGGTTCGGGCAAAGATGAATTGTCCAATATCCCTTAGATGAGACTTTACCATTCAGCAGATCCTCGACTGGGTTACTCTCTACCCGAAGGCAAAGAGTCCGACGATGAAAATTCTGAGCAAGGTAGAATTGTATTTAGCTGCCTCTCGACTTGAGACAAAATGTGACCCAAGGCCTTTTTAATGCAAGCAATCCGAGCTATATAGATCGGGCCAAAATTAAATGTCTCCTTTTTCCCCACACGAGACTCCATCCTTCGGTAGATCCTCGTCTGGGTTATTCTCGACCTTCGGGCAGAGTCCGACAATAACAATTTTGCGCAACGCAGAATAATATTTATTTTTGTATATTTAAAATGTAGCACAGGACTAAAATGGGGATGGGGCAAAGCTGGTTCACATCTGTCTTTTAAAATTAAACTTAGCTCGACACAATGACTGACTTAAGGGCATTCCGCGATATTCCTTACACCAGAACAATCGAAGCGGAGAATCTGTAACGTGATCGATACTGACTTGGCAGACCGGCTGCAACCACTCTCCCACCGGCGTGACGTGTCGTCTCCGTGCCTCTTCTATAAATACTTTCACAGCTTCTGCTCCGATGAACTTAGGTCATTGGTGCCGCCTAGGTACGAATTTAGGTTAGCAACTAGGTTCTACCCTTTTACAGTAAAACTGATAAGATGTAACCGTAATTTCTACTCCAACAGCTTCTTTTCTCGCGCTTCCCGTCTGTGGAATTCCCTTCCACGTGTCTGCTTTCTCGACAGCTACAATCTCCAGGAATTTAAAAGTAAGGTCACTAGACACATCCTATCCCACTAACTTGCATCTATTCTCCCAACACTCTCACCATCTACCCAACCCTCATTCCCGGTATCCTTACCCGTCTATCACCCTCCTTCTGACATTTCCTATATCTAACTATCCTTTCCCACCACTTTTCCCTCTATGTAACCCCCTACGCAATAGTGGCAGTGAAATGCCTTGCTCGGGGTGAAACGATTATAAAAAAAAAAAACAATCGCATTCATATTCATATTTCTTACGACGTTCACCATAATACCTCAGTGTCTCCACGAAATTCTAACTTTAAAAAACCATGTTCAATTTGTCTGTGGGGTGGGGGAGAATAACAATTTAAAAACACCCCAATGATTATTTATTTATACAATACAAACTATGTACAAGAAACTAAATAAAACAGTGTTAGTAATGAACCCTCTCCACAAATTCTAACTTGTGATAGATAATATTAATTAACTGGACGAAAATTTTAAAAATATAGATAAATTATTCATCCTAGCACTCATACACACATCCAAACACAAAAACAAATACGAAATTCACTCCTGAAATACGAAAGGACTCCTGCACCCACCAGAGAACTGATATCTGGTCACCTAAACAAGGGAAAAGTAGGAAGAATTAAACAAAGAAATTAAAAACAGGAATAAAACGAGTCGATGACGATACAATCCCAAGCTATGTAAATCAGAAAAAAAAAAACCAAAGACAAAAAACAAGCCTACTCTAGTCTATAACTGGGTTGGTTGAGGTGGAGGGGCAAGGTTCAATGCAGCTAGAACAATATCCTAATGCCTAACCGGCATCGAAATACCACTGCAAGTCGGCTCCTCTCACTCAGCACAGACGCGCAAGACTCACCCAACTTTTGCCGATCTCTGATGGGGGAGGCGCCGCCTTTCCGTCATCATCTCGACTTTAAGCTGATGCTTCGAGAACTAGATCAGTAGAGAAGCGGTGAACTTCTCATAGAGGTAAGCTTCTTCATAGAGCTCCTTCTGACGCGTTTTCTAAATCACGACTCTCATTACTCCTAGCAAACACAAGAATATATAGTGTTCCGCTTTCGTCAATGGTGGCCTCGATGGTAAAGAACTTTCTGCGAAGCATGCCAACCATGATGCCATCAACAGCGGTACTACGACCCTGCATTGAAAGAAGGCATGATCCAGAGTCTCCACTTCCCCAGTACAGCGCACGCAGTTTGAAGTCTTCCCCAAGACCGCTGCACAAAGCCTTTTGCCGACCCAGAGGGCCCTACGGATCACTAACCAGGTGGATGATGCCGCATCGTCAGTGAGGCATTTCAACCAGGCTGCCAAGGCCATATTGAGAAAGCCTCCTGCTTCGTAAGACCGAGTTCGCCAATCAAATCATCCTGAACGAATTCCCTGACTAACACGTGATATAATGCCTTACGAAACAACGACTAGACGTCGGAGAGGCCTTCCGCCGACCGTATGAGACGTTTCAGAGTTATCCGTGTTTTGCGAAGGAACACTCGTCTCGGAGTAAGCGGCGGGCCTCCTCCTCGGACCAGTGCAAATTTCTCAGGGATGGGAAGTTCTTTCGGGAGTCTTCCTTCCAGAATTCGCCCTCACCATCCGTTTGCTGACACATTCGATCCATGAACGCGATGCGATGCGATGCGTATGTTCACGAATCTCAATCCTAGTCATACTCAGACCGTCCTCAGAAGGGTGGAGGTAAAAGTACCTTACAGAGCTTGCCTCCCCACAAGAAGGACAATAAAATCTTGACTACTTCAATTAGTATGGTAGACGGAAGTGGGAGCACAGAGAGTCGGTAAAGGGGGATCGGGTAGATGTGCGAGGCACATAATTCAGTCCTCTCCTTTAAGGAAAAATTTCTCCAGGACCACAAAGCAATTGCGGCCTCGACCTTTTCCTGCACCGCTGACCAATTCATCTCCGCTTGATATCAGGACAGAACCGGACGCCGAGTATCTTGATCGACCCGTCAGTCCAGAAGAAAGGTCCGAGAAGAGAAACTCCCTTTCACCGACTCTGATTTCCTTGCTGATTTCGTCAATCTCAGCCTGGCTCGACACCAAAATCGAAATATCGTCATCGAAGGCGGAGTAGCTGGCTTAGTTAGTAGCACCAGGTAGTGAAATACCGCACAGGACCGGATTCGCCTTTAACTTACGAAAGAAAGGTTCCAACGCAAGAATGTACAGCAATGGCGATAATGGACAAACTTGACGAATGGAGCAAGACAATACGAAAGGCTTCGATCGAACCCCATTCCTTTCCGCCAGTGCACCGGAAGTTACATACAAAAGACGTATCCAGGAGCAAAAGTACAGTCCGAAACCAGCGGCTGAAAAGACAGCCTTCCAGAGATCGATAGTCAACCCTATCAATAGCCTTTGACTGTTATAAATTGATCAGCGTGGCTTCACTGTCGACTTGCTCTATGATCAAGAGTAACATATAAAGGTTGTCCTGAATAGTCCTACCCTTCGCAGCAGAAATCTGATCGGAGCCAATCAGACGAGGCAGGACAGTCTGCAAACAGCCAGCTAAGACCTTGCCTAAAATCTTTAACGCTGTATTTAACATCGTTGAAGCCCGGAAATAACGTAACCCGTCCCAATCGTTCATTTCCTTGCGTAGTAGCTTGATCACGTCCCTAGTGAAGCGTTGAGGTATAGACCTCTGCCTCATCCAGTTATTGAGGATCATTTCCAGCAGAGGGACAAGGACGGGCGACTGCCTGAAGTACAGTTCGTAGATTAGACCATCTAAACCCGGAGAGTAAGGACGACAGTGGACAACCCTGTCGGACCGACCTAGACAGCGTAAAAGCGCTCGACAACTTTCCGTTCACCTGTACCACAGTCGTAGGGGATTGATACAGGAGACTAATCCAGCGGCATGCAGGACAACGGCCAGATAGTCATGGTTAGCCCTATCAAATGTCCTGGACTGATCTAAATTGATATGCGTTCCTAGTTCCTTTCCAACATTTTTGCCTTTTCTCAACAGAAACTGGTGATCCAGTTGGGGATGGACCCCTGCCGGAAACAATTGTTGAAAGCGACAGTCAAGATCGGGACAAAAATGTGCGACAGCCTCGAGTACTGTTCATAGGGCAAACCATCATAACCTGGGACTTGACACTGCCGACCTTCTTTATAGTCGCGTAGACTTCGTCCTCCGTAGTCTCTCCCTCGCAGGTAGCTGCATCAGCCGGCAAAAGCCCGGGGAAGTCAGCCAAATAGCTGTGAAACTCCTTATCACGGATACCAGGCTTCTTGGTAAACCGGTTCTCGAAATGCCACCGAAACGCCTCGTACATATCGTCGGTCGACCGAAGAGAATGTACCGGTCGCCGCCTCGACGAATCTCTTCTTTGCGCAGTTCTGCGCCCATGTTCACAGCTTCGGAAGACATCTT
This sequence comes from Ascarosepion bandense, assembly GCA_037127315.1. Taxonomy (NCBI): domain Eukaryota; kingdom Metazoa; phylum Mollusca; class Cephalopoda; order Sepiida; family Sepiidae; genus Ascarosepion; species Ascarosepion bandense. The sequence continues at coordinate 507,980 of JBBBDQ010001056.1, read as the reverse complement.
ACTTAACCTATGTCTAATTACCTGACCTTGTAACGCTTGCTAGTCGAACGCTCCAGAGCCTCCTTAGCTAAGACTATCTCTAGGGGATCCCCACCAGCCTCCGCTCGGAAGAAAATTAGCTTTAAGCGTCTTCACCTTGTTAGCCTTATCTAGTTTGAGTCGTTTGCTATAATCAGTGGTGAAAGAACTAATCCTATTCTTAAGATTCTCTCACCACTTATTCCCAATGACTTCCCCAGTTAACGCCCACTGCACTACATTAATTAGCTGGCACCGAAAGTCTCGCCTGTCCAGTAAGGACTGATTGAACTTCCAGTAACCAGCCATTCTAGGCCTAAAGACTAATGCTACACGGGCACAAACAAGTTTGGGGTCCGAGTAGCCTAACCAGTGGAACATCGGACAATCTAGGAAATCCATGTCGGCTTCTGTCACTAACATTCTATCCAGGTAACTAGATACCCGGGTAGAAGGCCAACTATGAGTCCACATCCACAGCTTCCCACCCGGATGATTGACCCGGTATCTATCAACGAGACCAAATACGTTAATCAGATCAACCAGGCTACGTTCACCACTCCACCCGCTACCTTCTCTCCCTCTATCCCATTTGGGGTTCAGGATGGCATTCCATTAGGACTAGTCGTGAAGAATCAACTAGGAAGGGCTCTAACAGCCGAAAAATTGAGACCCGCTCCTCCCGACCATTGGGCGCATAAACCGCAATTAGACGAAACGAGTTGCTTTTCACTGAAATATCGGCTACGATCAACCGGCCCTCTGCACCGACATGAACCAGACGGTGGGGAGGGGGGCCGCCTTACTGCGATCCCTCAAGTCCTTCGTATTCAAACTAGTTAACTTGATTGACTTTCGTTAGATTTGAAATTAGAAAAAGAGAAATTACTTCTAATCACATACGGGGTAAAAATCTCTGGCAATAGAGACCTCGACGGACTGTTCTAGGGAACCAGTTCCTACATCGGACGTAATCCGTCCGTCTAGGACAATCCCGCCGACGTCCGTGGAAAAAGTTTAGTTTTAAGACCCTATTTATACAGGGGTAGAGCAAAATAGGGACTCTGCCTGTACATAATTTGGTTATTTTACGCAGCTCTGGCGTACCGGTGTGAGTTATGTCAATGTTCTTGTAAAAATCTTTGGCCGCAGCCAAGTGGTCCCAGACCCTCAGGTTCCCTCCCGTACTACGGATAAGAGTGATGACACCTGGGGCCTTGGGAAAGTTCTTTGGGTCGTCAGTTGATTTTTCATCCACGGAGGTCAGCTTCAACAGCGGTTTTAAAAGGCTTTGAGCCTTTGAGCCGACCAATCCTTGAACACTTCTTTTATGTCTATTTGACAAAGTGCTTCTCACTTCTAGAGGGATTGGGGGGGGGCGTTGGGGGAGTAGTAAAAGGAATGGTAGCGGGGGACTTGATTGGAGTGAGTGGTGTAAGCTGCGAAACCAGGATCAGTGAGAATTTTCGGGTGTAAGAGGGAAAGCTTCTTGCCTTTTGAGCGTGAGATATTATTTGTCTCTCCGGAGACACTGGTAGAGATGAACATTTTTGTTTCACCTTCACGGTACTTCTGCTCTTTCGAAGCATTTTGGAGTTTTTTGTAGTTTTCTCTTCTTCTCTGCTTCGCTTCAAAGAGGACGATCTTTTGTCCGTTGTTTCCACCTCCATCTTCTCCACTGTCTCTGTTGGTTATCTGCCACTCGTTTGTCTATCAATGGTTTATCTGCTACTGGTTTCTACGTTGCAGGTGTAGCCTTTTGTAGAGATTTTTTGCTCCTCCCCTGTGGGACATCCTGCCTGGAAGGCGACTGGGTGGCGGATGTGACTTTTCAGGTGGTGGAGGCGTTTTGGATTTTTTCTGGCAGCCGTTTGCCATTCACCTTCCTTCAAATCTGTCTCTTTTGATGTTTCCTCTGCCGCTCCTGGTTGCTGAGCTGGCTGAGATTTCGGGGTCGGATTCTTGGTTGGACACACTTTGGCGACGTGACCTGTACCCCCACAAATCCAACAACACGGCCTTCTGCCTGCCAACACCACAAAGACTGAGTAACCCCTGCAGGTGAGGATATTAGGGATGTCGGTGAACTGTTTACGTGTCACTGTCACCTGAAGGGAAATGTCGCCAGTCGCGAATCCAGCTTTTGAAATGACAGAATTCACCTCCGCCACTCTTCCATATTTCGCAAAAAAGTTCCCACATGGTCTTCACTGATATCCATGGGAACCCCGTGCAGCGTCACACGTGTTTTACGGGTTCCCATGTATTCAGTCTGCAGTTTTAGTGCCTTCGTTGCTAGCGATGTTCCAGCTTGTTGTTTGGCCTCCTCAGTTGTTCCAAGCAGGACGTCCTACGTTGCATGGCTTCTTCTAGCGACGGCCTTTAATCTGATGTTAAGCGTTTTAATTGCCTCCTCGATGGTCTCCCTGCTGACTCCCACAAACTTTTGGGTTTTAGGCCCCTTTGTCAGCAGGGAGATAATCTTCAGCTCAACAGACTGCATTGCTTCCGGCACTAACAGTAGTTCGGTCCCTGAAATGTAGTTGGCGTAGTCCTTCGTAATATGCCTCGCCCTTTCTCACGTTCCCGCCTTACTACCCAGAAGTAGAAGGGACGGACGATTCTGGCCTTTTTGAGGCCTGCGAACTGGCATTATTTTCAGAATTCCACGCCGAGCTGGATGGAACTGTCGATCCTCGAGTTTCTGCACTTGGTACATGCCACACCCTTTCCTTCCCACTCCAGACCGAGTTAGAAGGAATTGGTGACTGAGACATTAATGAAGCCTCTTCCATAATGCACTCCTGCCGAGGGAGTCTGTTCGTATTAGTATCTTCTATGCCTGAAAACACTGTTTTTTAACTTCTCTCCCATACTGACTTAATATAGGAGAGAGAGAGAGAGAGAGAGAGAGAGAGAGAGAGTTAATTACAGAGGGAAAGTCTTTTAGCTGAGGAATATGTGTGTTTCCCCATAACAGAGGAAGAGTCCATTTTCTGAGGAATAGGTGTATTTCACCATATCAGAGAGAGAGTTCATTATCTGAAAAATAGGTGTGTTTCCCCATAGAAGAGGGAGAGTCCATTTTCTGAGGAATAGGTGTGTTTTTCCATAACAGAGGGAGACTCCATTTTCTGAGGAATAGCTGTGTTTCCCCATAACAGAGTCCATTATCTGAGGAATAGGTGTGTTTCACCATAACAGAGGAAGAGTCCATTATCTTAGGAATTGGTGTGTTTCCCTATAACAGAGGGAGAGTCCATTATCTGAGAAATAAGTGTGTTTACCCATAACAGAGGGATAGTCCATTATCTGAGGCATCAGGTGTGTTTCCCATAACAGAGGGAGAGTCCATTATCTGAGAAATAAGAGTTGTTCCCCATAACAGAGGGAGAGTCCATTTAACTGATGAATAGGTGTGTTTCCCCATAACAGAGGGATAGTCCATTATCTGAGGAATAGGTGTGTTTCACCATAACAGATACACCAATCAGCGATTAGAAACCAGAATCAATCAATCACGTGATTGCTTATATTAGATCTGGCAACCAAGGTCCCGTAAGAAGGACGACCTAAGCTGTGGACGACTCTTTGATCGGCCAGCACGTAACTGATAATTCAAATTGTGCCGAGACATACGAAGACAAATAATGTTCTATTTTGTTTAAGGCTTGGTCTGACCATCATTTACGTGTACTAGAATTCATCTGTATAAAATTACACAAACCAAGTCTGTGCAGAAAAACAGTGGACTTTTTATGTTGCCTTTTTCTGCACAATGGCCTGTGAGTAAACTTTCTCTCTTTTTTATATTCTGTTGAAGACTTTTTTATTCGATTCGTTGATTATTTTTTACATATATGTTATTTTTAAACATGTTTCAATTGTGCACCTTTTTTCCAGTTTGTCTTCATTATTTATATATAACATAGCACACTTGGTATACAATCCAGGTAAATTCCGATAAAGACGAACTCAAGAGAACTCAATGTTAAATTCATTTATTTAATTTAACAGAGTAATATAATTTATAAAAGATTTTAGATTATTACAGTAGGTAATACATATTTCACCGCGTCCTGATGTTATTATCGCAGCTCGTCAGACCCAAATGGTACAACAGTTGGTCTTCAAAATACCCCCACAATTTATTTTATTTTACATAGACGATCACATGTCCATATTAGAATAGATATTGGAAACGGTTATTTACGAAAATTTCTCGCTCATTCGAAATGAACCACAAAGAAATGGGAAAGCAAGGATAAAGAAAAGATAGACGATTGATTAATGTAAAGAAGAGAAAAAAAAAGACAAAAAAATGTAGTTTGAAAAAAACATAAACTTATCTCATGGACGTCCACGCGCAAAAGAATCTCTTTGGGAAGCCATATTGCTTTTATGAAGACGAAGTTCCGCAAATTCACGGCTACCACGAGAGTTGAGGAAATATAAATATGGCTGATGAGAAAAACTTGGGGAGGTTATTTTTTGTGTGTTAGATTATCTACCCACACTCTCTTTGGATGAACTCGTGCTGCATTTGCGTTTCAAATTACTAATATACACTTTAATTTCGAAAGGACTATTTTGCACTCTCAAGTTATACAAGTACAAAAGAAAAAAGGCGAAACAGAAAAAAAATTACTGAATGGAAAGCAAGAAGAGAAAAAGAAAAAGGATAAAGAGATACAATAAAAGCAAATACAGTATCACGAGAAATAAATGTTGAAATTGAACTATGAAATTTAATTTCAAATATACTGGGATATATTTACCGTACAAAAAAAAAATTGTACGTCATAATTTTAATACAATTTGAAAAAATAACTACTCTTACTATTATGCTAATTTAACAAAAATATTGTTAAAATAATTAAAAATACAAAAATTAAAAAATATAAATATAGAAACAGGAAAAATTAGATAAACCTAACAGAAGGGGAAAATACACAAAAAAAGAAAAGAAAAAAGAAGAAATCACGATAGAATGGATTTTAAAATAATTTTAAAAAACGCTAGATCGAAACCAACGTATTCATATTCACTCATATTCATTCTTAGAAACGCGACAAGGGATTTACACTTAAATTAAAATATACCGACTATAGGGAATATTTATGGGGAAAAATAAATCATAAATCATACATCTTAACATAAATTGCATTATAACCACAAGTAGTAATTTATACTAACTATAGTTAAAATATTAACTCCCAATAAGAAAATATAATTTATTAAAATACAACCTTAAAAAATATCTAAAATACTAGCAATACTAATAATAATAATAATAATAATAATAATAATAATAATAATAATAAAATAATAATAATAAATAAATAATAATAATAATAATAAATAATAGAAATAACAAATATATGTATACATACATATATATACATGCACATGTATATATATTTATTTATATACATATGTATTTATATGTGCATGTATGTATCAAAGAAACTTTCTCTAAGATGAAATAATAATAATAATAATAATAATAATAATAATAATAATAATAATAATAATAATAATAATTAGAATAATAATAGTCATTCTATCACAAAAGAAGACAAAAGAAATTACAAAAATACCTATAAATATAATAATTATAAAAAAAAAGAAAAAGAAAAATATAAAAAGCTTTTGCTGTAAATTATTATTAACCTGACATGGAAAATTTAACTGTAATATGATATTAACATAAATGTAAAAATTTAACATTGAAATTTAATTTAAAATATAATGGGATATATTTACGGTAGAAAATAAAATTATGCAGCCTAATTTCAATACAATTTGATAAAAAATAACTACTCTTACTAGTATTTCAAAATTTCCTATGAATTTTTTAAAAAATTCAGTTAAAATAATTAAATCATTCAGAAATAAAAATGAAACGTTAGAAAGATAAGCGTAAAAAGAGGGTAGGGGAAAAGTAAAAAAGAAAGAAAATAAACAATTAGAACAATATATAAAAGAATTATATCAAACCTACGTGTATTACAATAATATTCATTCTTAGAAACGCGACATGGGATTTCTTCTTAAATTAAAATATACCTATTACAGGGTGTATTTGCAGTGAAAAATAAATAATAAATCATACATCCTAATATAAATTACAATATAACCACCAGTAGTAATTTATTTGAAATAAATTTAAAACAAAGATTTCTAGTAAGAAAAACTAAATAAAAAAATTAAAATATAATCTTAAAAATCCTCTTAAATAATAATAATAATAATAATAATAATAATAATAATAGACAAAAATAATAAAAAATTATAATAATAGAAAATAAAAATTTGTAATAGGATATATATATATCGCCGACTGAAGCCAATTCGGTCGGGTTTCAATTCTGGGTTAAAAGCAATCGGATGTCTAACCGTACTGATGAGCTGTGATACAGCGAAATAGATCTGTCTGTGGATATGATGTGGATGATATATATATATATATATTAACAAAAATAAATATTTATTGATTATGAAGTATTCATTAAACTTTATTAAGTTTGAAATATGCACCTGACGATTGCATAATGCATGAAACTGCATTATATATATATATATATATATATATATATATATATATATATTGTTATATATATATGTGTATTTAGTGTGTGTGTGTGTGTGTGTGTGTGTGTGTGTGTGTGTGTGTGTGTGTGTGTGTGTGTGCCGACGGCGCTTATTGTTTACATTAATCACACCTCCGATTTTGTTTGAATGCCAATGACCTACTCTGGTTGGTAGTTAATAAATATACTCTACATCTTCCATTGTCCAGGGTTTGGTTTTATTTTCATAAAATAAATTAAAAATTTGAAAAATATGCATGTAAAATATATGATTTTATTTTTAAGCAATGTCTTTCCAATATTAGGGTGCGTCTTTTATGCAGAAGAATATGACATTTCTGAAAACTCTTTAACGAGGAAATGCTATGAAAAGTAGAAAAATGTTATTTCTAGAGAAAGAAAAATTGTGTTGATGGGTGAATTCGGAGTATCTACATAGATATTTACTATGCCTAGCTTCATTCAACTGAATTTAGTAAGATTCTGTTACGCCAATCTTCCGAGTGTGAAAGGTTTTTCTTCTTCGTAAATCAATATTGAAAATTATGTTTTTAACCTGGGTTCGAAAACTGGATAACGTTATTGATATTTAAAAGCTGATTAAGTTCCATGGAGGACGTCATTCGAAATTGCGTCGTTTTCATTTTGATGGTTTGGTGTGCGTAGATTACTTTTGAACAAACTTTTTAAAAATAAATCTACTGTAAATTTCATGCCTCAGTCTTAGGTTGGTTTTCACTTATTTTTATGTAGAAATAGAAAACTTCTTAATTTATTACTTTAACTATTAAAGAGAGGTTCGTTGAAAATGTGCCTTAATTCAATTTTTTTTTTTTTTTTTTTTTTAGGAATATCTTCAATCAAGAAAAGTGAACGTGTTTTCCTGTGTAACCCTAAAGTAGCCTTGAAAAATCAACACTTGATCTAAAGGAAATTAAACATGTATATCAAATCACGATCTCACAACTTGATCCGAACAGACGAACTGTTATCGGAGAAGCATTACAAACATTTTTATAATATATCATTGATAATTACTTTCGAAACAAACGGCAGAGCCAATATTAAATTTGATACAGCAAAATAGTTTTCTCCCAAGCAACATATTTGCTTAAATTTCGATATTTTCTAATCGTATTTTTAATTCATGAACCAAAACAAGTATTTACTGCCTGTCATGAACAGACACATTTCTCGTTGGTGTTCGAAAACTAGTAAAACACTTGAAAGCTTTTCATCCTTGTTAACAGTGTAAAAAACACTTGTCTCTAAGGAGTTAGAATGTTACATGAGACCCGACTTCCAATCCCACCATCGTCAGTTAATTATTCTTATTTTTCATGTACCGTGTTTTTTCAAGACGTAGGCGATCATGGACTTCCACTTGGCTCTGTCTCTTGTCGCTCTCAAATTTTTTCTCTGGTATCTCTTCCAAGCCCGATCCATCAACCATTTTCTCAAGCCTATCAAATATGCCTCAAGTTGCTTTCCCCTGTTTCTCCTTCCCTCTCTCCGTCCTGTGAGTATCAAATTCTCCAGACCCTCCTTTTTCATTACATGTCCCAGAAACCTCATCTGTCCCTTCTATTAAGTATGAGTTTTCTCGTCGTTTCCATCTTCAACACCTTGTCGTTAGTCACATGCTCAGTCCATAGTATCCTCAGCATTCTACTGTAGAACCACATTTCTACTCTTTCAAGCCTCTCGTTCATCCTTAGAGAGATTGTCCAACATTCACTGTCATACAGAAGAGCATACATCACATATTGATCCAGCACTCTCCTCTTTGTTTCCTATGGAAATTTCTGTCTTTCAGTATTCGGAATAGCTTTTGAAATGCATCCTTGTCCGTGCCAATATGTTTTTGAATCTAAACATCGTCTGTCAAAACTCTTCCCTTGTATTTAAATTTCCTTACTTGTTTTATTTTAGTTTCCCCGGCCTTTAGTTGGCATTTTAGGGTCATCTTTTTGCTGATGACCATACATTCAGTTCTCTAAAAGTTTATGCTTAGTCTTTTCTTCTCACTTTCTCTTGCTACCTTCTGTAGAAGATCCGGTATTTTCCTGTCCGTGTCTGCTATTAGCACTGTGTCAACTGCATATCTTACATTATTGAGATTGTGGCCACCGATGAGGTTTCCTGGCAAGGATTTATTTCTCTCAGAATAATTTCGCCGTATAAGTTGAATAGATCCGGTGAGAAAACACATTTAGTTAATTAAGGAGGTAAATTCTTGGTAACATTGACCTAGGAACTGGGGTTATCTTTGAGAAGTGCCTAAATAAAATATACGGCAGGTTGTTCCAAGTCTTGCGAATAAAATTGGGTAGACGCCCCTACTGTTCATCTCAGGGTTCTCGTCAGGCTCCAAAGGAGAATCTGTATTAATTATTGGTCCTGACCTGGCAGCTCGGCTCCACCCACTTTTCTCTCATCGAACGGGATGTGGATTCCCTCTGTCTCTTCTACAAATATTTTCATGGTTTCTGCTCAGACGAACTTGGATCACTGGTGCCCCCTTCACAAGAATTTACTCGTCCAACCAGACTGGCAACAAGGTTTCACTCTTTTACAATTAAATCAACCAAATGCAGCCAACAATTTTACTCCAGGAGCTTCTTTTCTCGCACTTTTCCCTTTTCCGTCCATATACTTGCTTTCCTTACGGCTAAAACCTCCAGGAATTTAAATGCAATGTCAATTTCTATCTCGTATCAACTTGACTCCAGTCCTTCCTACATCACACCGTGTATCTTGTCCTTTTCCTTTCTCTATACCTTCCCTTCGCAAATGTCTTCACATCCTTCTTTTATCCTTTTCTGACACCCCATGTAACTGGTTCATCTTTCTCTTCATTCTCCTCCTGCCTAAACGTTTACTCTCTTATGTAGCCCCCTGCTCATCAGTGGCGGTACCGCCTTGTTTGGGGTGAAACGATTAAAAAAAGATGAACATGTTCGGAAGCCGTTGGTGGTTGTACTGGAACGAAGTCAGATGTATTCACTCAGTGGTCAGATGAAAGCTTTTTACCGTGGCTTGCAATCTATCTAGATGTCTTGTCCAACCATCAGCATTACTACTGACGCGCATGAATCTAAGAAAAAAATTGAAATCAATGAAATTCTTTAAAAAAAGAAATTCGCTCTATACATATGGTAGAAGTAACACAAACTTATAGTTTCCTCAATTGAAGCTACACAGTCTTCTTAACCTCTGTTCGTTACATTTCGCTTCATGCCGTACTCTTAATCTTATAAAATACTGACATAAGTTATCTACAGTACTGTGCAAAAGTATTAGGACAAGAACTATTTTATCTTTTATGAGGCATCAAAATAAAGTTTAAAATCACTCCTGTCCTAACACTTTTGCGCACTACCGGTAATGTGCAAAAGTATTAGGACAGGGGGTGATTTTCCTAAAAGCCTCACTGAAATTCAAATGCAGGATGAAAGGCCGTAACCTACAGTACTGTGCAAAAGTATTAGGACAAGAACTATTTTATCTTTCATGAGGCATGAAAATAAATGTTAAAATCGCCCCTGTCCTAACACTTTTGCACACTACCGGTAGTGTGCAAAAGTATTAGGACAAGGGGTGATTTTCCTAAAAACCTCACTGAAATTCAAATACAGGGTGGAAAGCCAGACCTTTGTAAGAATTATTTAACTAAAAAAAAGAAGAAGGAAGGCTTCGGAATTTGAATTAGCCCCCACAAAGCCTTGATCTCAATCCTTTTGAACATCTATGGGATATTTTGGATAAAAAAAAACTAATTACGGCACACGTTACTTCGCACGGTACACTTTGGGAACAAATACAAGCTGCTTGGCAGGAGATACCATTAGATACATTGAAGAAGCTTGTGATGTCAATGCCTGACAGAATGAAGGCTGTGATCAAAGCAAAAGGCTATTATATTAAATATTAAATTTATTTTGTAACAAGTATTTTTTTCTTGAAAAAGCATTCGTTGAGTAAATCAAATAAAATTACTATAATTAAATTGTTTTTTTTTCTGTCAATATGCCTCATAAAAGATAAAATAGTTCTTGTCCTAATACTTTTGCACAGTACTGTATGTTATAACTGAAAAGCGCTCAATGATGCGCTTTGCAAAATTATTCTAGGAGCTGAGGGGGATATTTTCCGTTGAAGTTAGAAAAGAGAGGATTATCTTCTATCATCCCCAGTAAATGAGGATAAAGGAGTATATAAGAAATCAAAATATGAAATTCTTTTTTAAAAGTTTGGAAAACGATGCCGATTGTAAATACGTAAGTCCCTCTACTTTAAGGCCATCGTCAGTCATTGTAGGTACCTTACGTACCAGATTTTACAACTCGTATAGTTTTACTTTCCTTAAGACTTGATTTAAAAGTCATTTGTCCTTACTGTCCAAAAATGTCGGGATTTTTTGTTAATCAATTCACCCCAAGCAAAGCGATAATGCCGCTAAGACGCGAGGTACAACTTAGAGTGAAAGAATAAACGAGAATAAGGAAACTTCCGAAAGAACCGGAGACCAAATCTGGACTAAGAAATAAAGGATAAACTTCTGCTCCTGTAATTTTTTATTGGTTTCGATTTTTTCATAAATTTTCTAGGATTTTATCTTTAACTCGTATATTCAGAAAACACTTTTTAAATCATTCAAAATATCCACAAAAATATCTCACATCAAACAAACATAACAAAAAGCAATATCCTTACTGTTTTAGATTCCGGGTCAGGAACCGCACAAAATAATGAATAACAAAAACAGATATTGAAATAGAAAAGTAGGTTATATTAAACGTAATATACAAACGTGAAAGCAGGAATACTATTAGTAAAAAATAAATATATACAAGTCTTGAAGTGAAGTCGTTGGAAATAGTATATCCGTCCATATTATTATAGCTGAGTGGAGCTCAGAGCTAGTCTGACTTCTGATGCGGTAATCTCTGGGTGATTTCGGTATTACTCGGTAACTTACGTATCAGTTCCGGCACTCTCCTATAACTCTAACGGATCTCTATTATAACTCTCAACTCTCAACTGCTGCTCTCTCTATGGCAGGAGTATATGTATACTCAGTACAGTCCATTATCATATACAAGGTGGACATCCTATGACACTTACCTACTTAACAAGGTGATAATACGTTCTGCTTTTACACTATTTACATTATTCTGACTATTGTCCTCATCTTTGTTGCCATTTGTACGACGTTTCGGCCGTTGTACGATCCGGCCTTCTTCAGGTGCTAGGAATTTCGAACCGAACCGTTTATTACAATCTCTGGGGTATATCATTCTCATTCCTTGCGTAAAGCCTCTTTTGGTAGTCATGAGTAAACCCTCTAACCCTCTAAGTTACCTGTTCACAATTGTTGTAGCCTGGAATTGAACACACAACGCTTTGGGTCAAGTCACAGGAACTAACATCTATATTCACTATAGTCGTACAAATGGCAACAAAAATGAGGACAATGATCCGAATAACGTAAATAGTGTAAACACTATCACATCTCAGAAAATACAGACAAATACGTTCTGCTTTTGTTTGTTTTTTATCGATGATTGGCGTCGGTTATTGACCTCCGCTACTATCACAACAAAATATCTCATTATCTTAAATAGAGATGTGTAGTGAGTGACAGTCGATGTGTAAAGTTACATCGTGTTTTTGAAGCTTTTTTTAATCATTTCTGCCCAAGCAAGGGAATAAAGCCAATAAGGCGCAAGTTGAGGGAGCGGGATGCTGAGTGTGAATGAATATAAGAAAAACTAAAACATTATTAAGGATCGAAAACAATAAATGAACAAGAATTAAAAAGGCAGAAGACAATGAATCAATTTAAATACCTTAATGAATGAATTAGTTTAAACACTTCAGTGTATGGATCAGTTCAAATATCTCAATGACTGAATTAGTTCAAATATCTCAGTGTATAGATCAATTCAAATACCTCAATGAATAAATTAGTTTAAATATCTCAGTGTATGGATCAGTTCAAATACCTCAATGAATGAATTAGTTCAAATATCTCAGTGTATGGATCAGTTCAAATACCTCAATGAATTAATTAGTTCAAATATCTCAGTGTAAGGATCAGTTCAAATGCCTCAATGAATGAATTAGTTCAAATACCTCAGTGTATGGATCAGTTCAAATGCCTCAATGAATGAATTAGTTCAAATATCTCAGTGTATGGATCCTTTCAGATACCTCAATGAATGAATTAGTTCAAATATCTCAGTGTATGGATCATTTCAGATACCTCAATGAATGAATTAGTTCAAATATCTCAGTGTATGGATCAGTTCAAATACCTCAATGAATGAATTAGTTCAAATATCTCAGTGCATGGATCATTTCAAATACCTCAATGAATGAATTAGTTAAAATATCTCAGTGTATGGATCAGTTCAAATACCTCAATGAATTAATTAGTTCAAATATCTCAGTGTAAGGATCAGTTCAAATGCCTCAATGAATGAATTAGTTCAAATATCTCAGTGTATGGATCAGTTCAAATGCTTCAATGAATGAATTAGTTCAAATATCTCAGTGTATGGATCATTTCAAATACCTCAATGAATGAATTAGTTCAAATATCTCAGTGTATGGATCATTTCAAATACCTCAATGAATGAATTAGTTCAAATATCTCAGTGTATGGATCAGTTCAAATACCTCAATGAATTAATTATTTCAAATATCTCAGTGTAAGGATCAGTTCAAATGCCTCAATGAATGAATTAGTTCAAATATCTCAGTGTATGGATCAGTTCAAATGCTTCAATGAATGAATTAGTTCAAATATCTCAGTGTATGGATCAGTTCAAATGCCTGAATGAATTAATTAGTTCAAATATCTCAGTGTAAGGATCAGTTCAAATGCCTCAATGAATGAATTAGTTTAAATACTTCAGTGCATAGATTAATTCAAATTCAGTTTTCACTAGTGAAAATCACTTCCGGTATCTTGCTTTACAGTCAACTCTTCAGAAATTCAAAGCAATTCAAACTGTCAGAATAAAACTTACGGTTGCAGCTATCTATTTCAACTGTAAATTTAGAATACATTGTCACCAAGAACTGTCCTCAAATTCATAAAATCTATATACCATAGAGTACAGTTCCTTAGAACACTTACCATGAAAATATATTCATAGAAATGGCACAGGGAAGCTAACTTATGGTGGTAGGAGATTGACTGATATCGAGATGCCAGTCCAAGTCCAAGCCTCATTCACCCTGGTCGGGCTTGAGCCGGCTTTCTCCCCGACGGAGAAAGTTTCATTGGGATTTGTTTAAGGGCAGGGTCCCAAGTCCTGCTCTCTTATTTAACCCATAACTAGAGAGAAGGGGCGAATTAATACCTTTCCCAAGGGTACCAGTTCGTAAGTGAATGCAGGGTGTTCGACTGGAATTCGAACTCGGCTCATCGATTTCTCTTTCCGAGCCGATATCCACTGTACCACAACGCACTTTCGTCAATAAACCTAAGTGGTCACCCATTTAAGTACTGACCAGCCTCAACATTGCTTAAATTCAATGATCGAGCGAGAACCGGTGTATTCAACGTGATATGGCCGTAAACAGATGCCAGATGAGAACTAATAAAATTGCAAATACTTCTTTAAATTTTTTCGAGATTATAATTGAGAAACATTTTAAAAGCAGGGATTTTCTGAAAGAGAAATTCTGATTGTTAACCATTTCATGATGAAATTACTTAATTCATATGTAGTGTCCCGTATCATACGTTCAGGGTGGGGCAATAAAATTGCGGCAGCGGCGGCAGCTCTGTATTTTACCCTGGTGTCATTTGCTTGTTTTGTTTTGTTTGTTGTTTTGCGCGAAACCCGTACAAAATATGGAAGCCTACACTTGATGAATATAATCGGTTTTTTAATTATCGGTTCTGGTGAATATATATTTTGATTATTTTAATATCCAACACTGTTGAATAGAAATCGGTTTGCTTTGCAAGAACATTTAATAAGTGTAGCTTAGTTTGGCACAAGGATATATTATTGGCGCACTTATGACTGACTAAAATATCTCATAAATTTAGTTTCATGCACACGGTGAAGTTCGAACTCATAATTCGTGAGACGCTATTCTGAATATTTACTAAACTTAAATTAGTCTAACACAAGGCTACGAGTAATGAGCGTCCAATGAAAGTTAAGAGCCTTATTAGCTTTTGGTTTAGGTTAACTTAATCTAAACAAGCTCGTTAACCATCGCCTTATTACAAAGCGTTCTATCATGCGCTTTGCCAGAATATTCTGAGAGGTGGATTTTTCGTGATGACTTTCTTATTCCTTTTCTCAGCCTGAAGGATAGGTGCGTCGAAATGATACGAGCTTCGTGAAATATTCTGAATTTTGGTAAGAACTGAGAAAGAAGGAATTTTCTGACATTTTTTTTTCAAAAGTCTTCTATAAAACACAAAGATTTAAAAAAAAAAGAGGGAAAGAGAAACATTTATTTCATTTTCTTCTGTTTCTTTTTCGATTCTTTCTTTCTTTTTGCAAAGCGAATGGAAGCCATGGAAAAAAATTAGTCTTGCGCGAAGGTTGGTTCGAAAATAAAGAAAAGCGGTTTGCTTCTGCGCAAATAAGTTCGACACCCTCCACCCGCCACCCACCTTCGCTGAACATGAAGGGGACTGGGAAAAGGGTGGGACTTTTTTCGGATTTTGCGCTAATAATTGAATTTCGTGATGTAAAGGAAAACCAAGATAATTAGCAAAACTCAAACATGAACAAGCACACGCACTCACACAGGAACGAATATTATATATATATATATATATATATGTGTGTGTGTGTGTGTGTGTGTGTGTGTGTGTGTATACTTAAAATTATATAAATGCAGACATAATGTCTATACGTAACTTATCTATGCACACACATTATATATCCGTATATATAAAATAGTTCACTTGAACACGACTCTAGATATGTCTAATATATATATTTGCATTTGCCTTATGAAGTGATGTAACGTATATATATATATATATATATATATATATATATATATATATATGTGTGTGTGTGTGTGTATGCATGTATGTGTGTGTCGGTAACGGCATATATATATATATATATATATATATATATATTTCGTAGTATATTTCGTAGTATATATATATATAACAGATGCTTCGTATAGATTTCGTAGTATATATATATATGTATATATATAGTATATATATATTTCGTAGTATATATCGATATATATAGTATATTTCATAGTATATCTATATATATACATATATGTAACATATATATGTGTGTGTATGTATGTATGCGTGTTTTCGTACTATATATATGTGTGTGTGTGTATGTGTGTTTCGTAGTATATATAAATATGTATATATATATATATATATATATATATATATATATATATATATATGCGTGTGTGTGTATACAATGATTTTATGTTTCTGTATGTCTTATGCAATATACATACACTGGTATATATTTGCGTTATCACTTTATTGTGTATACCAATCAGATTCTATGTACATATCTATTATATATATATATATATATATATATATATATATATATATAAAGTAGAATCCTTGAAATAATGTTGGGTAAATTCCAAATAGAGACAAACTCCGAAGAGAACTCAATCTTAACATTTATTGCTAAAATTAACAGAGTATTATAATCAGGAAACAAAAGTTAGATATTTTTCCAAATCCATTGGTAAGAATATATTTCGCGGCTCCACCGCTCATCAGACCAAATTCATGCAACAATGAATGTTTCAAATTTATCCAGACGAAGTCAAATGTAATACACAAGAAAAGAAAAGACGACAATTAGACGACAATTTATCAATCGTACTCTGCATAGATAGATAGATAGATAGATAGATAGATAGATATGCAGAGTACGATTGATAAATTGTCGTCTAAATTGCGCAAAAATGAACATAACAGACATCTCATTTTAACAGACGTATTTGCTAAAATTACACAAAAATATCTTCAATACCAGAAGAGTAAATTTCTTCAATAAAATCGTCATTGGCTTCAACTACAGCCTCCAGACGACTTCGGAATCTCTTGCATCTCTTCTGAGTGGTTTCTTTGTTTAAGCTAGGGAATACTGCCATAATTCTCGCCTTGTTATTCTTTGTGGTTGGCCTCTCGCTCTACACATAATAATTAAGTGGTTTGCTGTCTGGGGAATTAGGTGGCCAGATTTAAGGAGTGATCTGGTTGTAGAGGTTGCCTGACAGCCACACTGGGTTTTCATGCTTGTGTGGTATGGAGCAGAGTCCTGTTGGCAGACATAGGGTCGTTCAGCTGCCATCCTTTTGACAGGGTAATTGATGTAGGCGTCCTTGTTTCTGAAGATATAAAGTCACTATCACTAGCAATCACGCCAAGCACCTTCGTAATCATTATTAGACTCATCCAACTCTTTCCGAATCCTATGTACTGTCCTCAGATTGACACCCAAACATTTTTTAAATGCTCGCATTGGATCTATCGGTGCGAATGTCAAGTAGTAAATCCATTTCCAAATTCCTGGTAGAGCGAATTGCGTCATGGTGCTCTTTTTATCACAGACGGTACCCAACTGACCCTACTACACTGTGCAGTCAAGAAAATAAATAAAAAAGACCATGCGATTGCGCGAAGTTGGAAATATATAATAACAATTTACCAATCGCTCCCTATCTCTCTCTCTCACTCTCTCTCTCTCTCTCTCTCTCTCTCTCTTGCTCTCTCTTTTTCTCCATAGATAGATATGAACATAGATATGAACAGATGGAGATAGATAGATAGATAGATACGAACAGAATGAGATAGATAGATAGATAGATAGATAGATAGATAGATAGATAGATAGATAGATATGAATAGACTGAGATAGATAGATAGATAGATAGATAGATAGATAGATAGATAGATATGAATAGACTGAGATAGATAGATAGATAGATAGATAGATAGATAGATAGATAGATAGATAGATAGATAGATAGATAGATAGATAGATATGAACAGACTGAGATAGATAGTTAGATAGATAGATAGATAGATAGATAGATAGATAGATAGATAGATAGATAGATATGAATAGACTGAGATAGATAGATAGATAGATAGATAGATAGATAGATAGATAGATAGATAGATATAGAACAGACTGAGATAGATAGATAGATAGATAGATAGATAGATAGATAGATAGATAGATAGATAGATAGATAGATAGATAGATTGATCACAGTATTACCGTCTTTTGACGTAGCTACGTGAGTACAAATTTACACATACACATTAGAATCTGATCATTTAACTCTGTCAAAGTCTTCAGTTACTGTCTGTGAGGTTGCGGTCGATACGGGACATTGGTTTGTCTAGATTCGTACATCCCGATGGTCTCCCCGTCACCTTTTGTTGCATGCAAGTGTTGCGACATATTACGATACCTGATTCAGCGCAAAATAACTTCGAATTCATTGCACAACCGATGCTATTTTCCCTGTACCATCTTCCCTACTCATTCGTCTGCCTTACACGCACGCATGTTTGTTGTAAGGCTTTTATAATTCGTTCCGTTTGTGGTAATTTTCTTTTTACAACGGAAATTTGCCTGGGAAGAAGAGGTTTACATAACTTCTGGTTGAGAAGATAGAATTTTACGATCGAAACAAGTTTAAATACACTTCTTCTTTATACAATTGTAGAATAACAATAGAATAACAACCCTTACCGGCGGGGTTAGGGTCCCCAGCTAGCGTCCAGCTGGCAGACAAAAATAAAGCAGGTTGTAACCGCATACAAGCCCGCAAACTATGACTGGTATCAAGCTAGTATTTATACAGAAATGCTTCCACTCGTTTACCAGCAGCCAATCACAGCCCAAGCAATGGACTATCCCACTTGAACACAATGAGATGTTCCAGGGTACCATAAATTGCTCTCTTTCTCAAGGTGGATTATTCTTGTCTCAGATTGTTCCACAATTGAGTGCTTATCTTGACAACGTAATTGTTCTACAACAATGATGGGAATATTCAAAAGTATGTTAGTAGTCAACTTGAAATGGTATCAAAATTCATTCAGTTAAGTGCTATGGACGGTACACGCTTAGGCGATTTCTGTTGATCAATATCTCTTTCGATTTAGGACATATGGGACAGATTTTCCCGCAACAGGCTCCCGTTTCTTTCTGCGGTAGACAGCTTTCCAAAAAAAGTTTATAACTGCCAGTTTGCTCTGCTATTAATTACAGATAAGGAATACTAAAATCAAGCAGGTACAGAAATTTAAATACTTGACAGAGGACGGTAAGTGCAACACTGAGATCCGAAAGCGTATTGCGATGGCCACGGATGTATTCCGAAAGATAAGCAAAGTATTGAGAGACGGATAAATTTCACTGGACACAAAGAAAAGTGTACTGAACAGTTACATGATGTCTGTCCTTCTGTATGACAGCAAATGCTGAACAATCTTACCAAAGATGAACGTGAGACTCGAAGTAAGAGAAACTTGGTTCTACAGAAGGATGCTGAGGATATCATGGCTTGAACATGTGAGCAACGACGATATTTTGGGAAGAATGGAAACAAAAAAGACACTTATATTTAATACCAGGAAGAGAGTTGAGTTTGAGCTTGAGTTTGTTTAACGGCATATCAACACCTCTGTGGGTTATTTAATGCCAAAAATATGGGGTTGTAAGGTATTTTTTTAATGTTTGGTTATAGTACGAATGTTGATTTAGATCGAGATGAAAAATTGTTTTTATTTTAGAAAGTATTATGGCAATATTTTTCCTTCAATATATCTATTTGTTGGGACGCCCGCGCCTATTCAGCTATAATGGACTATTCCATTACTATGTAAAGTAATGGTGGCTTCTACGTAGGAGGAGAGTGTGCCGAGCAGCCGTATCGTCAAGTCAGTCGTAGACTTCCGGTGACGACCCGGAAGTACCCATTGCTCATACTACGTCTTACGACGGTTGAGACGATTAATCTTTATTCTTGTATTGGATACTAATAACCTTTGTAAATACTATTTTCACGGAATACAACAATTAACCTATTCCTGTTGTTGAGTTATTTATTCTTACTCACGACATAACACACTTTCTATAAAAGTCTATTTTTATACTTCCATAGTGTTTTGACTACAGTTTAGTGCTTAACTATTTGCCCATAGCTAGGACCCTAACAAGTGCTACCACTCCGAGTCAAGGTGACTGTGGGAAGAACAGCAATTAAGAGATGGTTCCATGCTCCTCGCAACCTGCCAATCAGAGGCCTTGTTGCCGGATGCATCTTACCGTCATATCCAGGACCCTAAGAAAGAGTGGGTTGATGTTTCTGGGACATGTAATGAGGAAAGCAGGATTGGAGATTCTGATACTCACAGGGTGGATGAAGGGAAAGAGGGACAGGGAAAAACAGCGCTTGATGTAATTGATAGTCTTGAGTGAATGTATGGCAGAGTAAGGTTTGGGAAAAATAATAAGACAAAATATATTAAGAGCCTACAAGGAACAGAAAGGCGTGGAGGGCCATAATCGCCTTTGTCCTGAATAGACATGGTAATAAGAGAAATTGAAATTGATTCATACGTTTCCAAAGCATATTTGTTAGTGACCCCGACTGGAATTCGAACTCGGCTCTACAGATTTACTCATTCCGAGCTCTTGTCCAACACACCACACTGAACATCAGCGTTAAACAAATTATCATCTCTGCTATCTCCACTTGTGGGACATTCAACGAAGCCCTAATATTGAATATTCATTGCTAATCTTTTGCCAAAAGATTTCTGTCATTTTTCCTAATTTCACACATGAAAACCTATTTCGTAGTTTTAATATGAAGAGATTATCTTCTTGGCGATTAGGTTTGTTTAATACATTCTTACCTTTTTTTCTTTATCATGAAACGTGAGGAAAGAAAATCCGTCATGTTTTTAAAAGCACTGAATGGAATGTTTTGCTTCTTCAACCTGCACACACACGTACATACATAGAGATGGCTGTATTTTGTTTTTCTTATTTGAAAATAAGTTCAATTGAGGATTAATCTAAGACAGTGTTTCTCAACCGGGGTCCATATAAAACTGTGTGTGTGTGTTGTGGGGGGGGGGTCCATGTAACGTTACTGGGATTCGACACTGTTGTGGAGTAGTTTTCTCACTGATGGTTATAATCGTGCTATGTCGGTTGCTAACTGACTTAACGCACCCAGATGTTAGGAACTTAGTAATCTTCCACTGAAAACTGACTCCTTAGTATTGGGTTAACTGCCGACTAATATCAATTGCCTAGCCGAAAGAGCTCTCTAGAATTTCTAAGAACTCCTATGAACTTCCGAAGAAATTCTCAAGTTAACTTCCTGTTAAGTCTTATCAATATAGGAGGGAGAGTCCATTATCTGAGGAATAGATGTGTTTCACCATAAGACGCACAAAACAGAATATTGGGGGCTCACATAATATTTTAGTGGTCCAACTTCAATTCGGAATTGTTGCACTAAGAACTGGAATTTTTACAGTAATCTACGGCATATTAAAATACGGAAAAAGAAATCAAACTCGAAACCTGTCAAAACATGAGATCAAGCAATATAAGATAGCGTCCATATTAAATTAATTTTACATTAAAATAATGCATATACATTTATAATTTCTAGAATACGTTTCCTTTAAAAAATTTTTTTTTTTTCATCCAAAGGTTGTGGGGGTTCACCAACAAAAAATTATGAGTAAAAGTGGCCCATGGGTTAAAAAGGTTAAGAATTAGTGTTCTAAGCTAACATATATGTCAAACCGACAAGAAATCTATCAGCTGTCCAGTGTTAATTGGTTGCTATTCCAGATGTAACCTGAGAGATAAAACTATCAGTGCACTCTGAGTAAGGCATAATTTCACCAAATCGTTCTGATAGATTGAGACCGATTGGAACCAGTCGAAGTGATTTTTATTTCTTGTAGCAATCATTCCTATCCCGACACGGTACACTACTGGAAGTAGATTTGCCGGTTGCGATACAATTTAAGTCGGCTTTATTCTTATTTTAGGTTTTACCCACAGAATTCAGACAATTCCCTTGATCATGGATGAGTACAAAACAATTTGAAATTTCTTTTTTTCTTTTTTTTTTCTTTTTTACAGTATGATTATCTCTGTACAAAGAACAGAGATAACTCTAGGTAGAGGGTTAGTTTATATAGTTTTTTTTAATCATTTCACCCCGAGCAAGGCAGAAATGCCAGATGAGCGGTGGGCGACATAAATGTAAAAAGATTAAAGAGTGAGGAGTACAAACTAGTTAGAAAGGAGCAATAGAAATCTGAGAATGCAGGTGCGATGACAGATACATAGGTAGAGAGAAAGAGAAGGATATTCGGGGGTGGGGAGAGAACTAGAGTCCATTGGTTAATAGATGAGTATTGACTTTGCATTTAAATTTCTGGAGGTTGTAGCCGTCAGGAAAGCAAGAATACGGGAGCGAGTTCCACAGGCGGGAAGTGCGAGAGAAGAAGCTGAAGGAGTAGATTTGTCGTCTGCATTTGGCTAACCTAATTGTGAATGAGTGGGACCCAGTTGCCAATCTGGTTGCACGAGTAAACACCTGTTGAGGAGGCACCAGTGACTTAAGTTCGTCCGAGCAGAAGCCATGAAAGTATTTATAGAACAGACAAAGGGAAGCCACATTTCGACAGTGGGGAAGTGGCTGCAGTCAAGCCGCCAGATCAGTACCTATCACATGGAGCCTGTCGAGAACACTGAGGTGAACGGCAGGGGTGCCTGACCATAAATGGCAGCAGTACTCCATGCACGGACGGATGGTTGACTTGTATATATGCAGGATGGATTCAGGCGGAAAAAACATACTGGATCGGCATAGTGACCCAACCTTCTTAGCAGTAGATTTAGCTATGGAATCAATATAGTGGTTCCATTTGAGGTCTGAGGAGAGGGTAAGGCTGAGGAGGCGTAGTGTGTTGCTCTCAGGGAGAATCGCTTGGTCCATGCTTATGGGAGGCAGGAGAGGTTTCCTGTGATGGTTGACAGACAACAGCTTAGTCTTAGACGCATTGAACTTGACAAGCCACTTCTTGCCCCAATTCACCACAGAGTGTAGATCCCGTTCAATGGATAAGGAGGGAGATAGACTTTGAACAGGTCAAGATTGTAGGGATCGAGGAAACATCCTCTTAGGAGAAAGCCATGATTGCCAACGTCATGAAAGAACACGACACAGAGAAGAAAAGGAAAAAGAATGGACGTGTGGAAATGATTGAAAGACAAAGATTAGAAGAGATGGTGAAAAGACAAAATTTACTAAGAGTTTGGGTATAGGAAATGTCAGAGGGATGGTGATAGACGAGTTAGGAGGTACGTAGGGAGAGAGTTGGAGAGAGTGGGTGCGAGTTAGTGTGTTAGGAGGTGTCTATTGACCTTACATTTAAACTCCTGGAGGTTGTAGACATCGGGGAAGCAAGCATGCAGAAGGGAATTCCACAGGCGGGAAGTGCGAGAAAAGAAGTTGTTGGAGTAGAAATTGCGGTTACATTTCATCGGTTTCACTGAAAAGAGGTGGGACCTAGTTGCCAATCTAGTATCTCGTGCAAATTCACACCTAGGGGGCACCAAAGATTTAAGTTCATCTGAGCAGAAGCCGTGAAAGTATTTATAGAAGAGGCACAGGGAAGCCACGTCACGCCGGTGAGAGAGTGACTGCAGGCGGTCAGCTAAGTCGGTATCGATCACATTACAGATTCTCCGCTGTATTTTGTCAAGAAGCCCGAGGAAAATAGCAGGGGCACCTGACCAGATGTGGCAGCAGTATTCAATACACGGGCGGACGGTAGATTTATATATGTGCAGGATAGATTCAGACGGAAAGAATTTCCTGGCCCTGCACAGAGAACAGACTTTCATAGCAGCGGATTTAGCAATGGATTCGACGTAGTCATTCCACTTGAGGTCTGCTGAGAGTGTCAGGCCAAGCAGGCGTAGTATTTTACTCTCTGGGAGGCAAGCCTGTTCCATGCTAATGGGAGGGAGGTGAGGTTGTCTGTGGTGGTTAATTGACAGCAGCTTCGTTTTGGAAGAATTGAATTTTACGAGCCATTTCTTACCCCAATCCACCACGGATTGGAGGTCCTTTTCAAGCTCGGCAGCGAGGTTCGCTTTGTCACCAAATTTTTGATCGAGGCGAGAGTAAACTGTGGTGTCATCGGCGTACATACCTACTTGGGATGTTATGGCATCGGGAAGATCATTGATGTAGATTAGAAAGAGCGTAAAGTTGTGGAGAGCCATTACTGTTCTGAAGGAAAATTGCAGAAAAAAGTGTATTTATCTGTTAAGTTTTTTCATGGGTCTATAATCAGAACTTCAGAATTGAAACAAAAAAGTACCTTTGAGCGTCACGAACACGCGTATAAAATACCACCCCGTCAGAATCCATCTTGCACATTTATAAATCTACTATTCGTCCGTACATTGAATACTGTTGTCATATCTGGTCGTGTATTCCTGCTATTCATCTCGAGGTTCTCGTCAGAATCCATCTTGCACATTTATAAATCAACTATTCGTCCGTGGATTGAATACTGTTGACATATCTGATCGGGTGCTCCTGCTATTCATCTTGAGGTTCTCGTCAGAATCCATCTTGCACATTTATAAATCTACCATTCGTCCGTGAATTGAATACTGTTGCCATATCTGGTCGGGTGCTTCTGCTATTCATCTTGAGGTTCTTGACGAAATGCAAATAAGGATCTGCAATATTATCGATCCTGACTTGGTAACTCGTCTTCAGTTGCTTCCCTCTGTCTTTTCTACAAGTATTTTCATGGCAACAACTCTGACAAGCTTTTTTCCAAGTTACCCGACTACATGTATTTATGCATGCTACTAGATTGGCATTTAGGTCCCACTCATTTACCATCGAAATAATTAAATGTAAGCTCCTCTTCTAATCTAGAGTTTCTCTTCTCGCACTTCCTCACTGTAGAACTCCATTCCGTTTGCTTACTTCCCTGATAGGTAAAATTTCCAAAATTTTAAATGCAACATCAACTGCCATCTTTTTCTACGTGATTCCCATCCATCTTTTACCCTTCCTTCAACGGCATCTTTTTTTCTAGCATTGTAACCTCCTGCGCAGCAGTTACGTTTCTGTCTTGCTTGGGGTGAAATGATTATAAAAAAAACTAAAAAAAAAACAAAAAAACTAGCGACATTTATAAACTTTTTGGTCAGCAACTGACATCTAAATATGTTTTAAAACCCGATATTACTCAAATCTTTCATTCATACTAATTAAAATTTTAGGTGTTTTTATTTGGTTACTTAATAGCTGTTGTAATAATTTATTGTGGGCTTATTAGAAACATGTTTTTTTTTTTTTTGTATGAATTTGTTTCAAATATTCACAATTTAATCTGATGCCCGGAAAACATTGGTAGGAAAACTGGGAGAAAAACAATAAAAACTTTTCTTTTTTTTTAATTCTGGGGAAAAATTATGAAATAATGAAAATAATTCCTCTTAAAACCTTAGGCATCTTAAAGTATTTCCTTTCGCCTGGGGGTGTTAACAAAGACGTGATGTAGAGCATTGTTTTGGGGTGGATCTTTTATTCCTGAAATATATTGTTGTCTCTAGTCGAAATCTCTAAAACAAAATCTCGCATAAATAGAACATTTAAATTATTTGAAATCTAAAGTTATGTCTGTGTAACCCTGTATATATGTAGTTGTGTTAGCATATATGTGTTTGTGTCCGTGTATCTCCGTGTGTAGATGTACGTGTATGTGTGCGCGTGACTGAACTGAAATCGACACACTACAGGAAAGAATCCTGTCAACAAAAGTTATCAAGTTTATAACAAAAAGCTGACCCAAAAGAGTTACTTGATAACTGCCGAATCCTTAGCAGACGCAATTTAGAAACGTTGCAATCGAAAGAAGAATTGTACGACGTATGTGATTTTTTGGTGACGCTACAAGCACTTTGTTTTTTATTTATTTATTTATTTATTTATTTTATAATCATGTGGCCCCAAGCAATGCATTTTACTGCCATTATTGAGCAGGGATTACATAGGAGATAAATTATGAGAAAGAGTGACAGGTTCCAGGGAGTTTCAGGAAGAGGTTAGGAGAAGAATGAGAATACTGATGAGAGTGAACGAAGAAAGCAGCATGAGTGTGTGTGTGTGTGTGTGTGAGAGAGAGAGAGAGAGAGAGAGAGAGGATGCAAATTAGTGAGACAAGAGATAACTATTGACTTTACATTTGAATTCTTGAACATTATAACTAAAGTAATATAAAGCAAGTAAACGGAAGTGAATTCCACAGGCGGGAAGTGCGAGAGAAGAAGCTGATGGAGTAGAATTTGCGTTTAAAATTTATTGGTTTCATAGTAAAAGGATGGGACCTAGTTGCTAATCTTGTTGCTCGAGTAAATTCATATATAGAGGGCACCAGTGAACTAAGTTCATCTGAGCAGAATCCATGAAACTATTTGTAGAAGAGACACAAGGAAGTCACATTTCGCCGGTGAGAAAGTGACTGCAACCGAGCTGCCAAGTCGGGATCGATCACATTACAGATTCTTCGTTGAATTTTGTCAAGGACACCTAGGTCGATAGAAGGAGCACCCGACCAGTTATGGAAGCGGTATTCAATGCACAGGCGGCTTCATGTTTCATGAGATATTTTCCCTTTCTTCATCATCATCATTTATCCATCACACCCAGATGGTTCATAGGGCAACAACTTTTTGTTGCTGTTTCTGTAACAAACTGTTTTTTTTACGGGGAAGGGTTGTTAGTCCTGCACCCAACCCCCAAATCTGCAGGACCGGTAGACCATTCTTGGTCCATACGTTTACAGCACCTGGTATTCTCAAATGGTGACCCATTGGGTGACCATTTGAGAATACCAGGTGCTGTAAAGTAATGACCAGGCTTGATATTGCTTAACTTCGGTGATCGGATTTTCCTTTTATTAGCCTTCGTTAATACCAGGCATCTCACGCAATACATGTCACCCGTATTTTTCTATCTTGCTTTGGCATCGAATATCTCTTTTCTTGGTTCTTCTTTCGTTGCAGACGTTTAAAAAACAGAACTGATTCCTATTAGGAAACCCGACCGGTAACCCCCTTTTTTTTTTCACTTATAAAAGCTTTGTTCGCTCCATTTATTAGCCGAATCCATGTGATTCAGAAATGTTTAATACAGATACGATACAACCGCTCACCTCCTTTGGGATTGTGTGACAATTAACAGTATCCTTTTTTTAAAAAGATATATCGTATACGAAGAAACATTAGAAGCCAAAGGAAACTCAGGAACGCATATATCTTTAAGTAGACACTTTACATGTTACTTATCAAACCAATTTATTAAACCATAGTTTACAAGAACCTTTAAGGAAAATTCTGATGAAAATCATAAGAATTTTATATAAATCACAATTTCAGTGTTTGTTCACAGCATCGTCAGTAAAAATAACTGTTACAGTTGTGAATAAACACGTAATATTCACAAAACTCAGGTTTATAATTCTGTTTTTATTTTTCTGCTTTTTTATTACTTTCGTCTTTTGTATTGATTGATCAGCAAAAAGTCGCCAGTGATTATATCGTACTTATGTCATAATAAAACCTGAAATAAATGTAATTTATTTAATAAATAAATATCATGCACACACATTTCAGCCTAAAGAATAAAAATGACTCTCGTTTAATATATATATATATTGAGTCAATGCCTTACATGTCATTTAGCAAATCAAAGTGGTCCTGGGCATGACGATAAACTGCATCCAGCAGCAAACCACAGATTAGAAGGTTGTAAAGGGCATGGAACTACCTCTTAATTGCTCTTGTTTCCAGGTCCACCCTGAACCGGACTGGTAGCACCTGTTAGGGTTCCAGCTATGGGCTAATTGTTAACCCTTAAACTAGGGTCAAAACACTATAAAAGTATAAAAATACACATTTTGATAGAAATATATACAAAAACTAGACTTTTATAAAGAAAAAATAGCCATAACACATTTTTGAAGGAAAAAAAAATATTCTCAGCAAAATATTTTTGAATACAAAACTAGAAGATATTTTCTAAAATAAAAAAGATTAAAAACAAAAAAAATTCATTAAAATCTGACTAAATCAACTTTCTCTCTATAACTGAACATTTACAAAAACCCCACCTTTTTGGCATTAACTAACCCACAGAGGTGTTCATATGCCGTTAAACAAAACTCAAACTCAACTCAAACCAAAGTGCTATGAAAAAAAAAGCATTTATTAACTCATAATTTACAAGAATCCTTAAAGAAAATTCCGATCGAAAACAATAATTGTATATAAATCACAATATCAAAAACATCTCACTATTAGAAAGGCACTATATATCAAACATTTTTCTCTTGCCTTCAACCTTCCATTCTTTAATAGTGGAAATGGAGCATTGGAATTTTTTTTTTTTTTTTTTTTTGCAAAGATGCTCACGCGATCTACAGTTGCAGGCGACAGATAAGACCTTGGAATAAACGCTTCTTTTTTAAAAACAACACAAAAAATTAGTACGTTACAATCAAAACATGAGGAAAAAAAGACAGCAGCAGACACAAATCTCCTTGGAAATGGCTATAGAAGTCGTTGAAAGCGCTTAGGATGCTAAATTTATAGACAATTTTTAGATTCCTTATCTCCAACAAAACGGGAAAATGTTAGGGTGCTCGAAAAATTTAGAGAAAAATGACTTAAATCTAACTTGTCGACCATATTTAATAAAACATTTCAAAGAAAGGTTTCTGTCCACACACGCACACACACACACACACACACACACATATATATATATATATATATATATATATATTCATTTAGAAATGAATTATTTTCACGACCTTTTACGATAACTGATTTTACCATTTTTCAAACACTCGAACAAGGATTTTTCTTTTTACAAATGCGCGACTGGATTTTTCAAAAAATCGAAAAATTTGTAAAATTAGCGAGGAGTTATTTCAGGATTTTAGAACATTTTTGTCCATGTTTGTATGATCCTAGTAAGTATTTAGTAAGTATGATCACATTTGGACATAATTTTTTAATGAAAAGCAATGAAAGATCAGTAATTATGTCCAAATGTACAAGGTGACCAAAAAAGTTCTGTCCGTTTTTTGATTAGTCATTGAACGAAGTTGAAATATATACAAAATGCATGTCGCAATTGTTTTCAAATTTGGACAACCGGAAGTCGGAACATCAGACGTTATAAAAAACACGCGCACCGTGCCCGGCCGTCAGTTATAAGCCGGACAGCCGTGAGAAGGATCGAAGTGTCTAGAGATCTCGTTCGGGGCTGTTTGCTTTTCTTCAAAGTGGGCTTATCAGCAGCTGCATCAAGTTGCCGCATATGTCAAAGGTTTGGAGATAGTGCTGTGGATGAACGTACTGCAAGGCGCTGGTGTCAAAAATTCAAATCGGGAGATTTGTCTTTCCATGGTGAGCCTTGCAGTGGACGACCACAGGTCTTGAATGACGGAGTCCTGAAGGCGGCCATTGAAGAGAACAGCTGTCTAACGTGTGGTGAATTGCAAGACAGTTCAACGTTTCCGATGAAACAGACTTCACCTGCATTGCCTAGGTAAGACGTACAAACTGAGCAAGTGTGTTCCGCAAACGCTGTTGGAGGTCCACGAGAGACAACGAGTGGCAGCCTGCGTATCGCTGCTTTCTCGCCACCGTATCGCATCCTTATTTAATCGAGTGCTTACCAGTGATGAAAAGTGGGTTCTGTACGAAACTCCCAAGCGTTCCACACATTGGTTATCTCCTCAGGATGCTATCACACACACCGCAAGACCGCCGAGGCACCCACGCAAGATTATGCCTTGTGTCTGGTGGACAGGTCGTCAGGTGGTTCGTTATGAACTGCTACCAACGGGACAAACAGTCACTAGAGACTGATACTCGCAGCAATTGAAACGAGTGCAACAGGCATTGCGCCAGAAAGTTCTAATACTTTTACACACTACCGGTAGTATGCAAAAGTGTTAGGACAGGGGTGATTTTAAACTTTATTTTGATGCCTCATGAAAGATAAAATAGTTCTTGTCCTAATACTTTTGCACAGTACTGGATATATACTATGTGCGATTGGTAAATTGTCGTAATTATTTTGATGCCTCATAAAAGATAAAATAGTTCTTGTCCTAATGCTTTTGCACAGTACTGTACAGGGTTATTCTTTAAAGAATTCAGTGATTTTTTTCCATTGCTCTGCTAAAATTAATCAAAACAATCTATATTAGGTCAGTCAGTTAAGTGTCATACGTGAAAGAGACATGACTGACTGGGCAGAAGATTATCCCGCAGTAGGTTGCCATTGCTTTCTGCGGTAAACTGGTTGCCGACCAAGGCTATAGAACCCAATCTATCCTGCTATTTAACCCATAACTGGAAGGAAGAGACAGATTAATACCTTTCCCAAGGGTATTTGCGCGTAAGTGGATTCAACTGGAATTCGAACTCGGCTCCCCGGTTTCTCGTTCTTAGCCGATATCCACTGGACCACAACGCACATCACTATATTAGGTACTGCCGCTAATTTGGGTAGCTTCACTAAATCGCTGAAAATACAGCATAGTATAAATAAAAAACGGCTCCAAACTTAATAAAAAACATTTTCCATCAAAATGTTTATGTTATTATTAAGAGGAAAGATCAAAGTATTTTTTTATTATTTGTTTAAATTTTTTATTCCGTTCTAATACGTTCGAAATTTTGGTAAAGTATTTTGTTTTGATTTTCGTTATCGGGTAACCAAATCGTTATGAGATTTTACACTGGAAATTGTAATATTACCCAACTCTGTTTGTTTTTTTTCCGGTGAAAAACACATTAATTTGAATATTCTTTCAAAAATCAAATAATTATTGGATTTTAATGAAACTTTCAGGACTTATTCACAAATGAATGAAATTATTTTCTAAATCATTATTTTAAAAAAAATATTGATAAAAATACTTCTTTTTAACATCTGTTACCCATCCTCCACATAAATTCATGAAATTTCAAGAAATTAAATTTTCTGGGGAAAATTGATTTTCAGAGTTAAACGCTGGATTTATTGAGAAAATTATTAAAATCATATAATATTTTTTCAAAACATTTAGCTTTTTTCTGAAAATCTGCTCTCAATAGTAAAATAAGAAATGCAATAAAACTATGACACTATTTAATTAAATAAACTTTTAATTGCAATAAATTATATATATATATATCAAAGTAGGTACCTCCACTATTTCACAGAAAAAACAGCATAAAGTAATGAAAAAGGCCACAAACTTAATGAAATCTGCTCCGAATTGAAAAATAAGGAATCCAATAAACTATGACATTACTTAATTAGAAAAGTTTTTAATTGTTTTCGTAAATAAGTTATATTAAGGACATTATTTTCTGAATAAATAAGATTTTTCTGATAAATAATGAATTTTTACAAAATTCTTTTCATTTTTCTTTTTTTTTTACATTTTAATTATAATTTATAATAGTTTAAAATCGTGTAAAATTCTATATTGGGGTCTTTATTGGTTGTGATATAATTATTAAGTGGATACAAAATTTATGACTCCAAAATCGCAAAGACTAATAAACGCTATTTATTTTTTAAATAATTTTTTATTTTGTATTTTGTTACCTTATTTTCATGTACGGTAGACTAAAACTGCTATTATTATGAAGAGGTTACGTAATTTAAAAGTTTTGTCCCTTCAATTAGATTTATGAAAATTATCATTTATGGTCATTCGTAGCAGCTGTCATCGCCTCGTCAGTCAATAGTCCATTCGATCAGATGAACACGATCTGTCGTTCATAATATGTTCTATATTACTTTTTATGTTATAAGTAAGTAATATTTCTTCAAAATCAGATTAATTTAACTTTCAATTTTCTAATTTTACTAAAATAAAATTTCAGAAATATTTTAAAATATTTTTAAAATCGATGAATTTTTTGTTTGTTTAAAAAATTCTTAAAATTAAAAAATGGCCGCTTTTAAAAAAATTTTAAGAAATCGAAATTAAATGTGACATTCCAATCTATATAATTTCTATCTGAAATACACCAGAATTTTTACTTAATGGAAATAATAAATTTAATCATTAAGCTTTTAATTAAATCTAAAATGAAATCTTCAAGAATGATTTTTTTATTTTAAAAATTTCATTTTAAAATTAAGGTATCAAATTTTTATGCCGAAATATTGGAGGTACCTATTTGTATGAAGAATAACTTTTTTGGATTAATAATGAAATTTTAAAAGAATGTTTTTTAATTATAATAAATTTTAATGTTTCAAAAATATTTTTTAAAATACTTCAAAGATTGAAGGCGTTATTAAGTGAAGACTTTATTTACTTATGGATAATTGAAAAGTTTAATACAAATCGTCAAGCCATTTTATTTTTTTTAATAATTTTTAAATCTTTTTTGTGCATTTCAAGTTTTTTGTTTGTTTTTTGTTTTTTTGTTTTTTGTATTTTTTTTGTTTTGTTTTTTTGTACGTTAATTTCTGTGTGTACATTAAAAAGTCATGTGTTTCAAGGTTTCTTCTTACAGGAAAAAATACTGATCATCATACACTTAGCTTATCACGTCTATGGCTGTAATCACCTGTCAAAATATACGAGGAAAGGTCAGAAAGATGAACTTTTCTTGTTTATGAAATAGTTTATTCTAAATTTTATGCTATAAATAAATAATAAGCAATAAGTAATAAGTAAGACTTATGTAAATCAGATTAATTTAACTTTAAATCGGCTAATTTTCTAAAAACAACTTGACTCAGATGTGTGTTATATTTTTGAAAGATTTTTAAAACCGAGAATTAACTTTTGTTCACAAATGTCTCAGTCACTCAAAAAAATAGCCAAAAAACTTTAAAAAATTTAAAATCTCAAAATTTTTTAAGAACCTCCACTAAATCTCTAAACAACAGCATAGTAATAAAAAAAGATCCGAAACTTAATGAAAACGATTTTTTCCATCAAAATATTCATATTAATATTAATAGGAAAGATCAAAATAATTTTTGATTATTATTTTTTTAATTTTAATTCCATCTAATATGTTCGAAATCTTGTTTTGATCTGAGTTCGCAGGTAAACAAAGCGTTACAACTGTTTACAATGGAAAACGTAATGATGGCATAAAACCTTTTTATTCCGGTGACAAACATTAATTTGAAATTCTCGCAAAAATCAAATAATTGTCGGATTTTAATGAAACTTTCAGTACTTATTCACAAATGAATTAAATTATTTTTGAAATTGTTATTTTTTTTAAATCTTGGTATTTTTTTTTTACCTGTGTTACACCCACTCCGTGTAAATCCATGAACTTTTAATAAATTTTAATTTGTTGTGGTCTATGATTTTATTGGTAAAACGCAGGACTCATTGAAGAATATAAATCATTTGTATTTTTTTTATTTGGTCTCTCTATCCGAAAATCTGTTCCGAAGAGTAAAATAAAAAATGCAATAAAACTCTGATATTATTTAACTTTTAATTGTTTGAATAAATAATAAACATTAAGGACATTATAGTCTGAAGAAAAAAATGTTTTGATTACAAATGAAATTTTAAAAGAATTGTTTTCATTTTTTTTGTCATAATAATTTATAAAATGATTTGTTGCGGTTAGATTTTTTAGTTAAGAATTGATGATTACATTGCCTATCGAAAATTGAAATGTTTAATAAAAATTGTTTAGCCTTCATATTTTTAAAATAATTTATTTTATTTTATTTTTTTGGATTTGAAGTTTTTTTGTGTATGGTAATTTCTATGTGCAAATTTTCCTGCCTTACCTGAAAAGAATTTGTACAATTTTGTCACTTATAAACACCATAAACTTTTATGTCTTCTTGACCTCTCCACCGTATATCAAGAACCTGTTAATAGGTTCTTGATATACGGCAGTAGGTCAAAAAGTTTAAATATGCGATTAAGAAATAGGTTTATTCTAAATTTCACGCTAGAAATAAGTAACACTTGTTTAAATCAAATTAATTTAACATAAAATTTGCTATTTTTTCAAAAATAACGTGTCACTGATGTATATTTTATATTTGCAAGATTTTTAAAACCTAGAATTAACTTTTGTTTACAAATGCTCAAAAACGGCAGCAAAATTCAATTTTTTTTTTCAAAATATCAAACTTTTATATTCCAATCAATATAATTTCTGTTTGAAATAAACCAGGGAGTATTTTGCTTACTGGAAATATTAATTTTAATCATTTAGATTTTAATTCAAACTAAAATAAAAGTTTCAACTAAAATGTTATTTTTAAAAATTCAATTTAAAAATTAGTTATCAAACATGAATGGCGGCACCGAGCGAGAATAGAATGATTTTAATCGATGATAAGGAAACGGTGTTGGAAATGATAAAGATAATTTTTCTATCATGTAGCATCGGTTAAAAAAAAAAAAAACTCAGCCAGAGATACTAGAATCATCATCATCATCATCATCATCATCATCATCATCATCATCATGTGGCGCATGCGTAGATTTATTTGACAATTTAACGCCATTTTTGCGAATCGTCTCTGATACTTCGTAATTCGATACGATCTATGCACGTTAAATGATCAGCTCCCTATACCGCTCTAGTAAGTACCTGACACCTCATGCTATCCTCTGTCTTTATAAGAGCCAGATCAGGCCGAAAATAGAGTATTGTTGACATATCTGTATAGGAACTTCCAAGACCTCACTTTCCAGGATTGACAGAGTTCCAGAATGTCCTTTGTTGTGGAGTAGTTTTCGCACTGAAGGTTATAATCGTGCTATGTCGGTTGCTAATCGACTTAACGCACCCAAAATGTTAGTAATCTTCCACTGAAAGCTGACTCCTTAGTATTCGGCTAACTGCCGACTAATATCAACTGCCTAGTAGTTCTACTGAACTCCAATAGAAGTCTAAAGAACTTCTAAAAAACTCCTATGAACTTCCCAAGAACTTCTCGAGTTAACTTCCTGTTAACTCTTATTGCTATAGGAGGGAGTGTCCATTATCTGAGGAATAGGCGCGTTTCACCATAAAAGAGGGAGAGTCCATTATCTGAGGAATAGGTGTGTTTCACCATAACAGAGGGAGAATCCATTATCTGAGGAATAGGTGTGTTTCACCATAACAGAGGGAGAGTCCATTGTCTGAAGAATAGGTGTGTTTCACCATAACAGAGGGAGAGTCCATTATCTGAAGAATATGTGTGTTTCACCATAACAGAGGGAGAGTCCAATATCTGAAGAATAGGCGTGTTTCACCATAACAGAGGGAGAGTCCATTATCTGAAGAATAGGTGTGTTTCACCATAACAGAGGGAGTGTCCATTATCTGAAGAATAGGTGTGTTTCACCATAACAGAGGGAGAGTCCATTATCTGAAGAATAGGTGTGTTTCACCATAACAGAGGGAGAGTCCATTATCTGAAGAATAGGTGTGTTTCACCATAACAGAGGGAGTGTCCATTATCTGAAGAATAGGTGTGTTTCACCATAACAGAGAGAGAGTCCATTATCTGAAGAATAGGTGTGTTTCACCATAACATCTTTGTTGAAGAATAATTATTTACCAAGCTCTAGCCTCTCTCCCACAGGCGGGAAGTCTTCAGTCCCTCACTTAGACAGTGCTTGGACGAACTTCATTCCCTGTTTCCGTCAGGTTTAACCTTCGAGGATAGAACCCGCCATCCTCCATACATAGTAGCAAAACCACTCAAATTCCCTCGGTGAGAAACAGCTTCACCCCGGGAATTCTCAACCATTTTAGGTCATCTAAAGTCATAAAATCTTAGAATATTTTGTATATAATAATGATTTGCTGATACAAGTCCTACTAATTAACCCATAGCTGGGGCAGGGAAAAGTGGATTCATGCCTTTCCTAAGGTCAGTGAATATAAATGCGCATTAGCGAATTTAATGAACTCAACTGGAACTTGCTAATTCCGAGCCGTTATTCATTACACCACCTGCACACCCAAGTTTATAGACGCTGGTATTCCCAAGCGGGCACCTAGCTTCGGCATTGCTTAACTTCGGTGCTTCAACGCGCCTGTAAGACTATTTATATGGACTACTGGAGACTTAATTGCGCAGTTAACAGATTCCTTTTTAATCCGACACTATTTTTTATTATCTAAGAGGATATAAGTGTTTGAATAGACATCCTTATTTTATGGTTTTAATTTTATTTTTAATGGCGAAATTAATGTCTTCCGGTCTACGGACCAAACGGCACATTTTCTTAATTTCACTGTCTTAAATGAAAATCTAGAGTCAGTCAGTCAGTTAAGTGCCATACGTGAAACACGCTTGGACGATCATGTCTCGAAAGAGACATGACTGACTGGTCAGAAGATTATCCCGCAGTAGGTTGCCATTGCTTTCTGCGGTAGACTGGTTGCCAGCCAAGGCTATACAACCCAATCTGTCCTGCTATTTACTCCATAACTGGAGGAAAGAGACGGATTAATACCTTTTCCAAGGGTATTTGTGCGTAAGTGAATGCAAGGAATTCAACTGGAATTCGAACTCGGCTCTCCGATTTCTTGTTCCGAGCCGATATCCACTGGACCACCACGCACATCCACTCAAATACGTATACTCAACAACTTTTTTGTTGTAAACGTCGCTAATTTGTTACAGGAGAGGCGACTTAAGACGAAAAAGGACTTAAGTCGAAAAAAGGACGTAAGTCGAAAAAAGGACGTAAGTCGAATTTACTTGTCTCTGAATTTACTTGTCATTAGGTTTAACCACAAATAACAATTCCCAGTTTTGTATTTATTTATAAATGCATTTCAAATAATATATGTTCAATAAGAATCTGTTTTAAACTTAGAAAGAAAGAAATTTTAATTTTGATATAGTACAGAAAAAAGTGATCTATATTTACGAATATATGTACGTACGTACTTGTAAATGTAAATGTTTACAATTTGGCGATCTTTACAGTACATCGCGGACATTTATTTGTGAATGTGGTTTGCTCTAAGACATTATAAAATAAAATGATTTTTTAAGGTTAAATAACCAATACAGTTTTAAAATTATTTTGCGATAGTAGAATATAAACTAATTCATGTTAATTTTATCAGTATTTCCATTCAATTTGTTTATTTACATAGCGGACATAGACGGCTTTCATTCTTATTTATTGTAACATGGTTTTATGTACTGTTATCGTTTTTCTAGTTATATTACGACTTCAGCATTTGTGGTGGACAGACGTAAAATCGAATAAAATGACTTAAACTTGATTTTTATTTTTCCATATATTTTTTGACAAACGACGTGTAATCGAGAACGACTTACCTCGTAAACGACGTAACCTGTATTGTTTTCGTCTGTCATTTTTTAAAGTTTAATATCTGTTCTCATCAAAGTCAAAACTGTGGTTGAACGTAATGAAGATCTAAATACGCCGAGAAATTGACTTAGATTTCTAAACGTTATTTTGTGTCAAGGCAAAAATGCTAATATCCTGTTAATTTGTTCGGTAAGCGATTTTGTATTTTAGTTTTTTTTTCTTTTTGAGTTTAGATTTGACTGTTATTTTTAACGAATAATTATTTTCTGAAAATTTCCATCAACGAAAAACAAAATCAACTTCCATCTTCAATTTTTATCTTTCACTTTTTGAAGATATTCTGAACAGGGAAAGATAAAATGTACGTTTGAAACTGAAATGTGGTTCTACAGAAGGATACTGAGACTAGAATGAACCGAAAATGTAAGCCACGACAAGGTTTTTGCAGACGATTTAAATTTGCGAATACATGTACGTAGATATATGAAAATGTGTAATATAATATCTTAACAGTATATCGCGGACTCTTTATTTGTGAATGTCTTTTGCTCTAAGATATTAAAAAGTAAAATGATTTCGTAAAGTTAAATAACAAACACAGTTATTAATATTATTTTGCGATAGTAGAAAATAAATTAATTTATGTTAAATTTACCAAATATTTACACTCAATTTTTCATACGTATTTTAATCTGATATTATATACTTTTATTCTTATTTATTGTACAATAAAATGATTTTATGTTCTTTTAACACTGTTCTCGTGACATTATGACTTCAGTATTTTTGGCGGACAGACGTAAAATCGAATAAAATGACTTAAACTTGATTTTTATTTTTCCATATTTTTTTTACAAACGACGTAAAATCGAGAACGACTTAACTCAAAAGGACGTAAACCGAGGCATACCTGTACACTCAGCATTAAAGCAAAATTAGTATCATTTATGAAATAATTCTTTTTTCGCTGCCGATCAAGGGTTAATTCCAACAAGAAAACATTTTACGATTCGAGAACCGACATTCATTAAATTTTCGAACCGTTTTTTCTCTAATGACCTAAGACATTTGGTAAATGTTCGTTTTAGGTGAGGACGGCTTTTCCTCCTTCAAATGTATCCAAAATAGCATTATTTCTGTGCAAATGTATATGCTGAGCTCAAATCAACAATTAGTTATTGAATATAATTACCTTTTTTGCTTTGAAAGTTTATAAAAAAAACGAACTATATCTAGGCAGCAATTTTCTGTCGAATTTTGGTCGATTTTCTTCCTTTACTGAAACTTCCGGCGATGTACTTCCTGTAATGAAAGAAATAAGCGTAGAAGTACAATAGCGCATTACTTTCATTACCGGAAGTACATCGCCGGAAGTATCAGCAAATGAAGAAAAATCGACCAAAAATCTGCCAAAATTCGTTTCATACGTAGTACGTCATTCTGCAGTTAATTACATGACTTCGTGAGAGTTACGAGAGGGGAAAAGTTCGTTTTTTTTATGGACATTTAGATGAAAAAAAAAAAAGGTAAGTTTCTTCAATAACTAACATTTGATTTGAGTTCAGTTAGTTATTTTCTTTGTTCCTTTTTACTGCCCATTTCAATGGGGATCTGTTTGTTTGTTTTTTTACGACAATGTCAATGTGTTCGTTTATTTTTAATGATTGCCGGAATATGATTCGGTAGTTAGAACTTTTGATGTTATAAATGAATAAATCAACAACGAAATGTCTGGTAAATTTTCGTTGTAAATCCCGACTCTTTTCCCCTTCAAATTTATCCAAAAAGGAAGAAAGAAAATTAAGGATGACATTTCTGGTTGGTTGCTTTCTGTAGAAACCTGTAAGGCCACAAAAGGTTGTTAGACATGAGCCTGATATTTTGGGATTCTTTCTTTTGTTTTGTTTTATTGTGGCATTTTACGTGAGGCAGGGTTTTTTTTTTTCTTTCTTGGCGTCTCTTTTCAATCACGGAAAAATGACGGGTCGACAATTTATCAATAAAAACTATCTCGATATTGACACAGCCATTTCCTCGTCTCAATCAAACCGGCGCACCCTCCCGACCATGAACGCTTCTTGTACAAGCGATGCTAAAAATAAAAAATAAAAAATAAAAAGTCCTGCCCCACCCTCCCCGACCAAGAAGAGATTCCAAAAAGATTAAGATGTCTGGTCATATTGTCAGATTTGGAGGTAAGTGGTTGGGGCCGGGAACTTTTCGACACTCTCTCTATGTCAATGTCACACGTTAGCTTCTTATCTAGAAACCAACAAAATGATTCACCTGACCTACCAACAAAATGATTCACCTGACCTACCAACATATGGCAATCTTACGAATGAGAATTACAGTTGGTTTATAAATACCCGACGTAGGTGAATAGCTTTCCGTGTAAAAAGAAATTGCCAAATCAAATTGGAATTCTGGTTTATGTTGTGTGAATCTCCTATCATTAGTCTCATTACTGACATGTCACGATGACTGAAGTAGAAGAAAGTGATCTAATCAGAGATTTTATTCTGTCTTTGAAATCCCCTTTGATCTGAATGTCACACCATTCATCTTAGCTGGGGAGGGACAGTTTAGTTCTCTTCCAGGAAAAAAATCACTCTGGCCTAATAACGATTTCTTCGAGAACTAGTTCTCAAAATGTGGCTTTAGACAGTTTTTCGAAACGTTTCTAAAAGTTTACGAAAGAAAAATCATTTTGAAAAAGATAAACTTTAAAATAATCAAAAATGAATTCCAAGTCAATAAAATAATTTATTTTTATTTTTTTTAAAGTTAAATAAAACAAAAATTGTTTCATTTAAAATTTAGTAAATATTTTAGAATATCGAAGATTGATTAGATATTGTGGGATATAGGTGAATTTATTGAATATTTGTGAGATATAAGAGAATTATGGGATATAGAACTGATTAAAATAATCTGTCATATAAGAGAGTTGATTAAATATTTGTGGGATATAGGAAAATTGACTAAATATTTGTAGGATATACGAGAACTGATTAAATATTGTGGAATGTAAAAGAATTGATTAAATATCTGCGGAATATAAGTGAATTGATTAAATATTTGTGGGATATAGGAAAATTGACTAAATATTTGTAGGATATACCAGAACTGATTAAATATTGTGGAATGTAAAAGAATTGATTAAATATCTGCGGAATATAAGTGAATTCATCAAATATTTGTGGGATATAGGAAAATTGACTAAATATTTGTAGGATATATGAGAACTGATTAAATATTGTGGAATGTAAAAGAATTGATTAAATATCTATGGAATATAAGTGAATTCATCAAATATTTGTGGGATATAGGAAAATTGACTAAATATTTGTAAGATATACGAGAACTGATTAAATATTGTGGAATGTAAAAGAATTGATTAAATATCCGTGGAATATAAGTGAATTCATTAAATATTTGTGAGATATAGGAAAATTGACTAAATATTTTTAGCATATACGAGAACTGATTAAATATTGTGGAATGTAAAAGAATTGATAAAATATTTGTGGGATATAGAAGAAATGATTAAATATTCGTGGAATATAAGAGAATTGATTAAAAATTTGTGAAATATAAGAGAATTGATTAAATATTTGTGTGATAGAGGAGAAATGATTAAATATAGTGGAATATAGGAGAATTGATTAAATATTTGTGGAATATATGAGAATCGATTATATGTTGTCGAATATAAGAGAATTGATGGAATATTGTAAAATTTTAAGTGAAGGCAGCTAGATATGCTTCATTTCATTTTTAAAAAGGATGAAATAAATTTTTGTTTCGAAAACTTTATGATTAAAAGGATTCTTTTGTTATCCATTGACCGAGCAGCTAGTATCACTTTCGGTTGAAATTTATAAAAATCCTTTAAAACAATTTTCAGGTAAATATTTTTTCTTTAAAGTCTGCTAATTGTCATCGCTCTTTTTAGTATTGATGGGAGTTTCCTTCCTAACCTCTTTTTTAAGTAGTGTGGAATGTCAACATCTTCATTATGTCATTATTTTATCTTCGAGTTAACTGTGATATCCAATTTATCTATTGCTGCCATTAAAATTCCTTAAATGTTGTGGTTTCTATTTTTTTTTACTAAGTTTGTGATTGTGTAGCGCCAGTTCATAAGGTCCGAAGACTTGTATTCCTCGATAAAACCGACACTTCATTCGCCGAAGCCATTTTTAACCATTGATATGAGAAAGCAGTTTGGCACAACTAACAGTTTAGATATTTTTGAATAGTGTGGTGCCATGCATGACATCCGCGTGAAAGTCTCGACCTGGCGAGGCTATTTAAGATCAGGACTCGAAGTTTTAGTTTTGCAACAATTTGTGGTGTTCGGCAAAACTATTCCTAGCGCAGGCTATGTCCTGTATTCAACTTCCTTATCACTTCTAGTAAATTTGTTATAAACTGCGATGCATGCAGCGAGATATCTAAAGTCTTTACTATTAATTGAAGGTTTATTTTTACTGTACTTATGAACACGAAAAGACATTTTTTGCATTCTGTGAAGGGGTTGCATAGGGGAACATAGAACCACTAACCCGGGTCGCAACACCAACCTGAAAG
This sequence comes from Ascarosepion bandense, assembly GCA_037127315.1. Taxonomy (NCBI): domain Eukaryota; kingdom Metazoa; phylum Mollusca; class Cephalopoda; order Sepiida; family Sepiidae; genus Ascarosepion; species Ascarosepion bandense. Next base: position 466,334 of record JBBBDQ010001056.1, on the reverse strand, counting down.
CACGCAGGTGACAGGGCGTTCTTCAATTCTGTATTATGCTAATCTTGGTTGACTATTTCAAGAGGGGGGGTAAAAAGAAAGAAATATGCTTACACAAATTATATCAGATGAATTAGTCAGGTTCATCAATATTAATTAAAGAACTATTAAATTTCAACAAACGTTGGGGTGCAGTGGGTATCGACTCGGAACGTCAAATCGGAGAGCCGAGTTCGAATTCCAGTTGAATACTTTGCATTCATTTACTCGCAAATATCCTCGAAAAAGGTATTAATTCCTCTCTTCACTTCAGTTATGGGTCAAATAGAGCAAATTGGGTTCTATAGCCTTGTTTGTCAACCAGTTTAATGCAGAGAGTAATGGCAACCTACTGTGGGATAATCTTCTGCCCAGTCAGTCATGTCTCTTTTGAGACATGTTCGCCCAAAGCGTGTATCACGTATGGCGCTTGACTGACTGACTGAATATAATAGTTGGAATCCTGGTTAAGGTTTCTACTGGGCATAAAGTGGGGGATCAGTTTTATATTGCTATGAAGTAATAAACTGATCCCCCATTAATTACTAATTAATAATATAATTTATCTGTTCCCCCTCTAGTTATGAGTCAAACAACAGGACAGATTGGGTTCTATAGCCTTGGGATAATCTTCTGCCCAGTCAGTCATGTCTCTTTCGAGACATGATCACCCAAATCGTGTATCACGTATGGCGCTTGACTAAATGACTGACTGACTGACTGACTGACTGACTGAATATAATAGTTGGAATCCTGATTAAGTTTTCTTTTGGGCATAAAGTGGGGGATCATTTTTATATTGTTATGAAGTAATAAACTGATCCCCCATTAATTATTACTTAATAAAATAATGCATTTCTTCTCTCTCCAACTATGGGTTAAATAACAGGACAGATCGGGTTCTATAGCTTTGGTTGGTAACCAGTCTACAGCAGAAAGCAATGGCAACCTACTGCGGGATAATCTTCTGCCCAGTCAGTCATGTCCCTTTCGAGACATGATCGCCCAAAGCGTGTATCACGTATGGCGTTTGACTGACTGAGTGATCAGTATTTAGCCACTCAGGTGTTTTACTTTTCTTACAATATTGCAATATGTTAAGACAGACATTGGAATAGATAGACTAAACTATCACCCGGTTCACACTCCATCCACGTCTATTGAACAGGTAAAGAGGCTCATCCCTTGTTCCCTGTTTAGGATGTGGTTTCCGGTTTTCTCTTTTCCAATCTTTTCACTTTTACATAGACCCCTGCACATCAGTGGCGTTACAGCCTTGCTCTGGGTGATATGATTAAAAAAAAAAAAAAAAAAACATTAAATAACATCAAGTCAGAATAAGGTTTTTATTTTTTTTATTTTCATGGATTACACTCTTGGGTTAATTAATTGAAACAATTACTTTAGTTTTCTTTCTTTCACTTTATGGCTAGTTTTAGACCCACTGAAGTGGTAGGGTGTAATTGATTTCTATTTTTTCCTCAGATTAGGTCATTTGCAATGGTGTGCAATAATATGAATCTATTTTCGGAGTGTATGATGAAATTTAATTACCATAAAGTTATTGCGTCATCCGTGATTGCATCGGATGTTTATCGAGCCTAGACACTATTGTCCTTATTGTCAATTAGTTGTCCTTCGGCCATTGTCTGCGATGAAAGTTATTCCAAGGAAACGTACGAAAATTGTAACGCTGCACGAACACACTGGCAAGCCTTACAGAGAAAACCACGGATATTGTTGGTGCCAGTCTTTCAACTGTCAGTCGTGTCATCAAGGCGAAGAAAAAAACTGGATCTATCAGTACGAAACGTAAAGGAAACTGCAGTCGGAAGAGAAAATCGACACCGAGAGACAATGTATACGTGATCAGGGAAAGTGTGAAATATCCTAAGAAGACATTATCTGTTTTGTTTTAATTAATTTGCACAAGGGTCTATCTATCTATCTATCTATCTTAATCCAAAACGTAAAGGAAAATGCCGTCAGATGAAAAAAACATCAGGAAACGACGTATCCGTTATCATGGAAATTGTTAAAGATCCAATGAAGACACTACTTGTTCTGTTTAATTTAATTTGCACAAGGATATATCTTTCTTGGTAATCACGATATAATACTAACTGAAGCTAAGTACTAGATGAAATATCACTATCACCTGATCGAGAACAGTCTAGCGCCATAAATTTAATAAAACGTTCAGTACGAAGTTCCTTGAAGGTTACTTGATTCAAATGACTGATGAAGAGTACAGCGGCCGAAACGTTGCAATAGTATCAACAAAGATAAGGACAATTATCTGCATGTAAGCAGTATAAATAATGATCACTCCTCACTTCAGACAGAAATGACTGAGGTTACGATGCGCCTTGACAGTGGAGGGAGGAGGGGCTTAGTAAATAGGATTGCAAAGTTCACGAGAAGGAGAGGGAAACGAATCGGCAAAAAAAAGTTAACTGGCATTTGGCAAAGAAGAGCAGGGGCAATTGAAGATCCCACACCGATAGAAATATCAAGCAAACAAACGGACACTAGAGAGATCGCAGCAGTATGGGGATTTTTTTAAGCGTAGCTTAGATGTGGTATGAGGCCGAAAGTATGGGGTAGCCAAATATGGATTGAACTCACGATTCAGTTTCTGATCCTTAAACAACGTCGAGGTTCCCCTACGTGACAGTATGGTGATGTTTTAGGCGTAGATGTGGCACAAAGCCGAAGGTATGAGGCATTCATTGAGAATCATAGTCACTACACAGGCGCTAGCTAACCATTAAACTACGTCGAGGTTCCCCTACGTAACAGTATGGTGATGTTTTAAGCGTAGATGTGGCAAAAAGACGACGGTATAAGGCATTCAGAGAGGATCATAATCACTACACGGTCGTAAGCGCTCTCGCGAGACGCACTTGCTAACCATTAAACCACGTCGAGGTTCCCCAACGAGACTGTATGGTGATGTTTTAAGCGTAGAGTTGGCAGAAATACGAAGGTATGAGGCATTCAGTGAGAATCGTAATCACTACACGGCCGTAAGTGCTCTTGGGAGGCGTGCTTGCTAACCATTAAACCACGTCGAGGTTCCCCAACGAGACTTTATGGTGATGTTTTTAGCATGGACCAGGCTTGCCTCCCAGAGAGTAAAACACTACGCCTCCTTGGTCTCACACTTTCAGCGGACCTCAAGTGAAATGACTATATCGAATCCATTGCTAAATCCGCTGCTATTAAAGTCGGTTCTCTGTGCAGGGCCCGGAGGTTTTTTCCGTCTGAATCTATCCTGCACATTTATAAATCTACCATCCGCCCGTGCATTGAATACTGTTGCCATATCTGGTCGGGTGCCCCTGCTATTCTCCTTGGGATTCTCGACAAGGTACAGCGGAGGGTCTGTAATGTGATCGATACTTACTTGGCAGACCGCCTGCAGTCTCTCTCACACCGGCGCGACGTGGCTTCCCTGTGTCTCTTCTATAAATACTTTCACGGCTTCTGCTCCGATGAACTTAGATCACTGGTGCCCCCTAGGTTCGAATTTGCACGAGATACTAGATTAGCAACTAGATCCCAACCTTTTACAGTGAAACCGATTAAATGCAACCGCAACTTCTACTCCAACAGTTTCTTTTCTCGTACTTCCCGACTGTGGAATTCCCTTTCACAAGACTGCTTCCCCGACGGCTACAATCTCCAGGAGTTTTAATGTAAGGTCAATAGACACCTTCTAACAAACTAACCCGCTTCCATTCTTTCAAACACTCTTCCCACCCACCCAACTATCTATCACCCCGCTTCTGACATTTCCTATATGTAACCACTCTTTCTACTTACATTCACCCTTGTAGCCCCAAGCGCAATAATGGCAGTGGAATGCCTTGCTTGGGGTGAAATGATTAAAAAAAAAAAAGATGTGGCAGAAAGACGAATGTATGAGGCATTCAGTGAGGGTCATAGTCACTACACGGTCGTAAGTGCTCTCGGGAGGCGTGCTTGCTAACCATTAAACCACGTCGAGATTCTCCTACGAGACAGTATGGTGATGTTTTAGGCGTAGATGTGGCAGAAAGACGAATGTGAGGGTCATAGTTACTACGCGGTCGTAACTGCTCTCGGGAAGCGTGCTTACTCAACATTATATCGCATCGAGGTTCCCCTATGTGAACAGTATGCATAGCAGGATATATTTGAGTCCAGTTGCACTTGGATGTCATGAACAAAAAAATAGCGGAATAAATTTGGAGAAGCCAATGGTGTCAGCAAATGAGACAGAATACGACCAGCAGATGGAAAGATTTGTTGCAAAGACATGAAATAGAATTATTTTTGCGAAAACAGGCAAAAAAAAAAATGAAGATTTGCAGTGTGAAGCCTGACACAAACTTTAATAACGTGCTCCGATACGTGAACGTAAGTGTTGTATTCTTTTGTATTTGCTCACTTAATCTCTCGGTTTACGATTCTTTGTACTTATTTCAAATCCAGTACAACCTTTATAATAACCAACACATTACATAAAAGTAATCAACTGTATATGTAAAAAAAATAAATAGCCGGTAAACTTGAAATATACAGTTTAAACGCTGAAAACTATAGCTAGTGGGGCGGTAGCAGAGATAGATTTATATCTGTGTGAAAGTGAATGCAAAAAACTTCGATCGGAATTCGAACTCGGTACTCCTATACTATATTCTGTCTCAATAATCGCTACTCTACTTGCATAGACCCAAATTTAATCCTTGAAAAAAATTCTTCATTCTCAGATCAAACAATTCATAATTTTGTTACAATTTACATTGATGACTGTAAAAATCTGCGTTCACATTAAAAAAAAAAAAACGAAAAAACACTTCATTTCAATGCTGAAAAGCCGCCTACTACTTTAAAAATTATTGCTAACGACATTTTTCCACAACGAATTACCCCCTGATCACGTGCCAAAATCTTTTAACCTTTCTTCTTCCTTATTGTTATTGGTTCTCTTAAACTAGTCCAGGCTTTACCTCCATAAATTGTCTAAATTATTGTTCCCGCTTTCGTTTTCATCTAATACGTGATTTTCCCTGTCAATGTCTCCTTCACGATTTCCTCAAATGTAACCAAGTTGAAATCTGAACGGAAATGATTCCACACCTTTTATCCATGGCATTATAATATTAAAGTATTTAATAATTTGAATTCAAACATAAACTTAAGCCCAATAGACAAACTGTTTTCGTTTTATTTATTTAAAATTACACGAAACTGAAGCATCAAGCAAAACAATCGTGGTCAGTCATTTTTGCAGTGACTGCCCAATATATCCAAGCACGCATGCGTATTCATGTGCGATGATTGCTGTTACGCAAAGTTAAAGAGAAAATGAAGGGACTTACTTTTTTATATTTTAAATTTGTTAATATTACGATGTGGTTTAACAATGGCACGGCAGATTCCAAGTTAATTTTAATTTTTTAATTTTAATATGAAGCTCAGTTATATTTGTCAGGTGAATATGTGCGTTGTGGTGCAGTGAATATCGGCTCGGAACGAGAAATCTGGGAGCCGAGTTCAAATTCCAGTTGAATTCATTGCATTCACTTACGCACAAATACCCTTGGGGAAGCTATTCATCCGTCTCTTCCTTCCAGTTATGGGTTAAATAATAGGATAGATTGGGTTTTATAGCCTTGGCTGGCAACCAATCTACCGCAGAAAGCGAATGGCAACCTACTGTGGGATAATCTTCTGACCAGTCAGTCATTTCTCTTTCGAGACATGATCGCCAAATCGTGTTTCACGTATGGCACTTAACTGACTGAATGAACATAATAGTTGGAAAAAATTAAAGATTCTACTGGGCATAAAGTGGGGGATCGGTTGTCTATTATTATGAAGTAATAAACTGATCCTCTACTAATTACTACTTAATCATATAATACATCTCTTCTCCTTCTAGCTATTAGTCAAACAATAGGACAGATTGTGTTCTATAGCCTTGGTCGGCAACCAGTCTACCGTAGAAAGCAATGCCAACCTACTAAGGGATAATCTTCTACCCAGTCAGTCATGTCTCTTTCGAGACATGATCGCTCAATCGTGTTTCACGTATGGCACTTAACTGACTGACTGAATATATTACCACTTTTTTTCAGTCTCTGGTGTTTTACTTTACTTCATTTTTACTTTTTTCATTCTTTTTTCTCTCTATATTTCTTTCTTTCTTTATTTCTTCCCTTTTCTTTCTTCCGAATTGGTTGACTCAGTTTTTCTTTCTTTTTATTTTCCCTTTTTTTCTTATGTCTTCCCTTTTTTTTTTTTTTTTTTTGCCGAGTTTTTTATATTTCTTTCTTTCCTTTTTGTTTTAATTTCTCATCTCTATTTTTCTTTATTGTATTCATTCTTTTAGAACGAGTAATTTTTTTTTTTACTTTCTGTCTTTTCTTTGTTTTCGTTTTCTTTCTTCTTGAAATCCTTCTTTTTCTTGCTCTTTATCATTTAAACTTTTCTTTATTTTCAACTCTCTCTTCTTTTCAAATCTTTTCCTTCTGTTTCCTCCTTATTTTTTCTTCCTTTTCTTTCTCAAATAAATTTTCCTTCTTTCTCAACGTCTTTTTTCTTTCTAAGGCGAAACAATTTTTTTCAAAGCAATGTAAACTTTCCCTTTTTATTTGATATTTTTTATCTTCTTTCGATTTTATTTTGTTTTGTTATCACCTATTTTTTCCCCTTTTCAAACGCTTTCAGTTTTATTTTATTTTATTATATTCTTTGTTTTTGTTTTTCCTGTTCTTTGTTTATTTGCTTGGTTGTTTTGGCACTTGCATTTGGCCAACGGCAACGGTAGGGGGCGCTATTCTGGCGTAGCACGTGACAATTGAGTTCAAACTGTTGTCAACGTTGCACAGGTGAAGACTTAATTAAGGCAGATACGCGAAGAGATTGCACAAGCAGCCGACGCATGCGCACTACCCGAGGCAAAGATGGTGAAGATGCGTTTCTAGAAACTTTATTCCTTCTTTTTTTCCTTGCCTCTCTCTCTCTTTCTCTCGTTTTTTTCTCTCTCGCTTTCTTGCTTTTCTTGATCTTTTCTTTCTTTCATCTCTTCTTTGAATGTTTTCATTTTCGTTTTTTTTTTCTTTATAGATTTACTTTTTTTTCTAGGATATTTTCTATATTTTCTCACTTTTTCTTATTTACGTTTTTTTTTTCTTTCAAATTTTTCCATCATTTCTTCTTTATTTTCTTCTTTCTTCCTATTCTCTTTCTTTATTTATTTCTTTCCCCTTTTTTATTGTTATTTTTCGTGAACGTTTTTCGTAGACATGTTTTCTCACTTGGTTTCAGCCGTTGTTTTCCTTCGCTAGGAAAAAGCGCTTCAAAATCATACAAATGGGTGGATATGTTCACCAACACCGACATCTTTTTCCATTTTCACATTTACACGAGACGAACAAAACTTCATACGGTCTAAACGTCAGGAATTCATTATTTTCACAATTTCACAAATGTTTCTTTCAAATATTTTGCCATTTTTTGTTACTTCTTTTATTGCCCAATTTAAATTTAAAGTGGAAGTATCTGCTGAAGAACATTATTATAAAACAAAACATATATTTTATCAGAAATAAATGGAAATTAGAATATTGTTTTAGAAAAAGATTCTTGTATATTCATTGAAAGAACTTCTGCTATTCCCATTTAAAAGTTTCAATCAAGAGTATAAATGAAACAAAGTCATATCTTTATGTCATTAACGCACGCTCTTAATATTGTGCCTACTTATGAATTTCCTGTGTGAGTATAAAACAGGAAGCAGAGCAGATTGCGATGAACTGCGACTTAACATTTTCAAAACTAGAGGAAGGCAGATTAGCATTTCGTTTCGGCTGCTATAAATTTTCTTTTGAAACGACATATTTTCATTATTCCTCACATTTTTATTGATATTTTTAAATTATTTTCTTTTAACCTCGAGATCTTCATGAGACGATGGATATTTTTTTTCTGAATACGAGCAAATCCTTGCTATTTTCCTCGTGCTAAAATATATTTGAGCCAAATATTCTAATACAATCGCCGCGAATGCTTGATACAATATATTTGAGCCTCGAATATTTGAGACAATAAAGTTGAACCATGATTGCTTGATACAGTACATATTTTTAAGTTTGGAATGCTAGATAATATATATTTGGGCCTTATCTGTTTGTATGCAATCATTTAAGCCTTGAATGCAACACATTTGAATTCATTATTTGAGACTTGAATACTTGATGCAATACAGTTGATCCTAGAAAGCAATACAACTGAACTATGAATGATTTATACAATACATGTGAAATTTGAATGCCAACTATATTTCAGCCGCGAATGTTTGATACAATAAATTTGAACCTCCAATATTTGAGACAGTAAAGTTGAACCACGATTGCTTGATACAGTACATATTTCTGAAGCTGGAATACTATATACTATATATTTGAGCCTTATCTGTTAGTATACTATTAGTTGAGCCTTGACTGCAATACATTTGAATTCATAACTTCATACCACATACCTGAGCATTTATTGCTTAAAACAATCCGTTATAGCTTTGAATCTCGACACAGTATATATGAACATTAAATGCAATATACTTGAACCTTAATGCGATACATTTCAGAATTGAATGCTTAACATCGTCAAAAAAATTTTTTATAACGTCTCTGCATAGTTGCTACACGATTTCACCAATATGTCGTGTTATCTTATCCTACAGCTGTTGAAATGTTCTTAGCTTATTAGCATAGACCTTACATTTGAGATGACCCTTAAAGGAAGAAATCTAAATACGTCAAGTCGCACGATCGTGGTAGTCAATTGAAATCACAGTTTCGAGAGATGATGCGACCTGGGAAGTTCTCATTCAATAAAGCCATTGTTGCATTGGCTGTGTGGCATGTGGTGACATCCTGTTGTATCCACAAATCTTCGACATCCATAGCATTCAATTCAGGCTATAATTGTCATGACTCAAATAATGATTCAATAGTGAAATCAATAAAATTTCACCACTAACACTGTTTTAGTTACTGCTAACTTCGCTTCGTCATAATGGGACACCTTATCTCAACATATTTATAAATGGAACTTTGTCTGTGTGTATATGTGTGTGTATGTCTGTGTGTGTGTTACCTACAGACTCCGAAACGGCTGAACCGATTTTCTTGAAAATTTACACAGTTGTACTATAAGCGTCTGCGAGTGTTCTTAGTTAGGTTTTGTGTCGAGGTACCCCCGGATAAATATCGAAAATCGATAATCGAAAAGATCGGGTTATAGGAGTGGTTCGATTTTAATCAAATTTGATGTACTCATAGACAAAGACATAAAAAACGATATTCAGAAGTTTCAAGATTACAGTTCTTACAATAGTGAAGAAAATCAATAATATATACATAAAAAGGCAACATGTTTGCGTGTGTGTCTGTTTATCTGCCTGTATGTCTGCATTTTTACAGCCCTTTTATTTTAGTTTTTGCTTCGGGTTTGGCTCTAAGTAGGTATAATTGTAGTTTTTAATCTCAGCCATGATACTATTTACTCAGAGGACTTATTTAGCCTTCAAAATTCAGTTTACGACGAAAAAAACTTATTTGATATCGATACCAGGAAATCAAAATTTGACTTAGATCCATTCATTTTTCTTTCAGTCTACGGTTTCGCTTTAACTGGAAACAACTATTGCTTTTTAGTCTTTCGTGTCAACGTCCCTGGAGTCTGAGCTCCAGGACCATGGATTAGTTTTAAAGCTTTCATTACACCCGAGCAACGCCGGGCTATACTGCTAGTATATATATATAATATAAAAAAAAAACTTTTCATGAAAATCTGACTAAATCAACTTAGCACTAGTTAGGGTCCCAGCTATGGGTAAATAGTTAACCTCTAAACTAGGGTCAAAACATTATGAAAGTAGAAAAATAGACTTTTATAGAAAAAAATTCATTTGTTTTGGAAGAAAAAAATTATTAACAACAATACATTTTTGAATACGAAACTAAAAGACATCTTCAGTTTTCTAAAAAAAAATTTTCATGAAAATCTAACTAAATCAACCTTCTCACTATAATCGAATATAAAAATAACAGCTTAAAATCCTACCTTTAGAGCCTTAAATAACTCACAATGGTTGATATGACATTAAACAAAACTCAGAATCAAACACTCTTTCTTCATTCCTCTTCGTTCTGTAGTTTTGTCTTTCCTTTACTCTTTTTCATTTTATACATTTCTTTATTTTCTTCTTCCTTAATTTTCCTTCGTTTTTTTTCCTTTCTCATTCCTTTTTTATTTTGCAATCCATCCACTCTTTTGTCTTTCTTTTGAGCTCTGATTTATTTTTGCTCTTTCTTTTCTTCTTTTCTTAGCTCTCCTATCTTCTCAACTTCCATTGCTCTATATGTTCATTCTCTCTTTATAATTATTTTTTCTTTCTTTCCTTCTTTTTTTCCTTCTCGTTTGTCTGAGATCTCCGTTTTTCTTTGGCTCTCCTCCCTCTCTCAGTTTTTCTCTTTATCTCAGCCTTTTCCCCCCTACTTACTCCCCTTCTTTCCTCTAAGTCTTTTTCTTTTCCCTTTCTCTTTCCTCTCCGTCCTACATTTATTCTCCTTCGTTTTTCTTTTTATCTTGCATTTTTTTTTCTATTTAATTTCCTTTCTGCCATCATTTTCAAAATAGGCTTCTTTTTTTATTTCTCTGCTGACGCCATTCTTCCAACTTCCTCCCAAACTTCCTTCTTCTTTTGAGTATCTAAAACTTTTCTATTGGTATACAAAACGTTTCTGCCGCTCACCTGCTCCACAGTCACCCACCTTTTTGCCCCGAATATTAGCCACCTTCATTTCCATCATCATCTTTTGATTCTTTGCTCACCGACCCTGAAAATATCAGCTATGCTTTTGAACTTCTGAACTTTGATACCTGTTCTCTCTCTCCCTCTCCCTCTTTCTTTATTTTAAAATCTCATTTGATCTTTCAGCTGACACCATCTTCATCATCATCATCATCGTTGTAGTCGTTGTCTCTGTCTCTTGTCTCTCTCTCTCTCTCTCTCTCTCTCTCTCTCTCTGCCTGTCGCTCTTTGCATTTCCCTCCTTCTCTCTCATTTGCATTTGCATATATGCCTCAGTGCTAAATCACAGCTCTCTACAATTCAATGTCGATGGGGTGGTCCTAATTATCACACGACTTTACCTGACACCATCTATAACCACTCATGACGTACAAACAAAGTCACCTAAGCCAATCCAACCCTAACTCTAATCTTGTTAAAGTAATCCGTCGCGATAATTAGTAAACTTATCGTAATTTTAGTACCAGAATCTTAATAAAAAGCTCACAGTCTGTTTTGGGTTTTGTCGAGTAGAAATTGAAAGCAGCGGTACTTGCTAATACGCATTATTCTTATAAAATTCAAAGTTAATGTTGTGCTATCATCATGGTTTAAAGCATGATGGCGAATACTAAATTTTCAATATTTATTTTAAATGAATCGCTGTGTGAATTGCTGAAATTCAAACTGCTTCGCACGAGAATTTAACGAAATAACAGAAAAGTAAAATATTACCATTCCTCGCTCTGTTAAAGTGATAGTCAGACAGGATTTAACCTTTAAATAATAGACAAATCTTTTTCTCACTTCAACTTTCTCTCTCTCTCTCTCTCTCTCTCTATATATATATATATATATATATATATATAATATTAACTATAGTAATAACAATACCAACAGTAACAGAACTAACTCTGCCGAAACTAGTATTAATTAAGCTATAATTTAAATCGTCTTGTACAACCCACCGAGGACGAACGCGGAGGGAAAAGAAGGGGAAGTAAATAAAGAAACAAACGAACATGAACATGAACATAAAGTCAAGCACTCGTGAGAAAGAAAAAAACCCAAGACGAAAACCCTCACACTAAAGCGCTCAATACGAAAGTAGAGCAAATAAAGTAGAGCCAATTTCCCTCATGAGCCGTTAGGCTAAACCGTGGTAGGTTGTTGGCTCTTGCTCAGATTTTCTGTATATATATATATATATATATATATATATATATATATAATAATCGAAAAAATTTAGTTGTTTACAAGTTTAAATGCCAGTGTGGTGCGGTATACATAGGACGTACCAATTGGAGGTTATAAACGCGGGTCGCGCAGTACGTCCCTGCTGATTTGCGTTCAGGTAGTCGAAGCCAGTCTGTGAGAACTACTCAGGCAGTCCACGTTTCAACGATTGGGCAGCATTTGCTTGACAGCCATGACTGCGCCTCCCAGTAAGAAGACACTTGGTTTAAAATTCCCGCTAGGCGTACCATCTACGAGTCCTTGAGGCTGTATTTATAGAAATCCACCAGCCTTGCCTGTGTAGACAGAAGGAGCATTTTATCCGCTCCTTACGCTTGTTACAGGGACTGTGCGTGTCTTTTTTACTTTTTATACTATTGTGGAACTTGCTATTATCAAGTACCCCCTTTGAATTTGAATTTTTTTATAAATAAAATTTTGTTTTTTAATCGCATTCCAACTTTCTCTTCTCAGTCGTTCTATTTTTGTGTCTCTGATTGTCTTCCAAATTTGCCAATGTATACCTTTGAAAAATTGTTGGCTTAAAGTTACCTAAGGTATAACTTGTACCTTTTGTTAGTCTATATATATATATATATATATATATAGGCGAGTTCGAATTCCAGTTGAATTTATTGCATTCACTTACGCGCAAATACCCTTGGGAAAGGTATTAATCCGTTTATACATTCCAGTTATGGGTTAAATAACAGGATAGATTGGGTTCTATAGCTTTGGTCGGCAACCAGTCTACCGCAGAAAGCAATGGCAACCTACTGCGGCATAATCTTCTGCCCATTCAGTCTTTCGAGACATTATAGCCCAAGCGTGTATCACGTATGGCACTTAACTGACTGACTGATATATATTGCTCTGAACAAAATGGATGTCATATTTAGTAATACCCTAACCTGAGGAACCTTTCGGCCAACACTTTTTCGAAGGTATTCGTTGGCTTTATTAAGAAACATTCGTTCGGGTAGCCCTCAGCGATCTATAAGAACAATTCAGGCTGTTCTGGAGTCAGCTATTGGTCAACACTTGTATGTGCTGATCATTACGAGGACACATGGTTTTGTCTTGCACAGTGCTCGCTCAGCTCATCATCTACGTATTTTAGAAGCTGTTAGTTTAAAAATCCAACAACTGAGCCTGTTCAGGCAGAAAGAGTGATTTATTCGCTCCTTGCAATTACTGGAAGGTTTGCGAGTGTTACATTTTTCCATTTTATCACTCTTATGGAGTTGTGTGTTTATACCCCCCTAACATTTTAATTATTTTGATTAAAGTTTATTTTTAGACGAGCTCCATCTTTCCCCCGTTTTTGTCAATTAAGCTTTTGCTGTTCTCTTGTGTCTCGCATTAAAAATTCTTAATAAAGCCAACTAATACCTTTGAAAAAGTGTTACCTGAAAGGTTCCTCAGGTTAGGGTATTACTAAATATGACGTCCATTTTTTTCAGAGCCGTTACTTCTTTCTGTGGGTACAAATCCTTGTTTATATATATATATATATATATTGTGAAAACATGAAAAGAAACTAACAATACCAAAACAAAACCTAGTTGAAAAATGGCTAGAGAAGTGGCCGAAATGGCGCTTGAGACATTTTTTTCTTTTTTAATCGTATCACCCCGAGCAATTCGGAAACACCACTGATGTGCAGGGGGCTACGTAATAGTGAAAAGATTGGAAAAGAGAAAGCCGGAAACCACATCCTAAACAGGGAACAAGGGATGAGCCTCTTAACCTGTTCAATAGACGTGGGTGGAGATGTGAATCGGGCGATAGATAGATCTATCTACTCCAATTGAAAAAAAAACCAAAGTGAAAAAATTGGAAAAGAGAAAGCCGGAAACTACATCCTAAACAGAGAATGCAGAGTTTTTGTACTCCCTCTCCCGCATAGACTCCCTATCCCCCACAGACTCCCTCTCCCCCACAGACCCCCTCACCCCCACAGCCTGACATATGCAAGAACTCTGGAAAAACTAAATAAAAACTGAATAACATTTTATTTGTCTGTAATATTTAATGAAATATGTTTAAAATTGTTTGCTATCCAAATATACATTAATCATATATGTGTGTGTGTGTGTGTGAACGTATTTGTATGTATGTATGCCATCATGTGTGTGTGTGTGTGTGTGTGTGTGTGTGTGTGTGTGTGTGTGTGGCTATTTTGTTAGAAATTTGTTCAATGAGTTTTTAAGCGTTTCTTTAATTTTGACTATAACCTTGGCAAAGGCATATTTTTCACGCCACATTTATACCCATTGGCTGACATCATTGATAAAACACCTCGTGATTGGTGCGCCACTATAGATAACAAATAAATGGGTGGGTGAGTGTAAAATATCATGCCAGTCAGTTATGGTTACCCTTAAAATGAACATTGTTTTGTTAATTTATCAATACATAAAACAAATACTTATCGGAATCCAAATGTTTATTTACTGAATAATGGCAACTGCGCAGTTGGGATGAAAACCGGTCAAGTTCTCCGCAGATATAGGCAGCATCAATTTGTGTGAAATGTCATTCATTTGAAAATCTTGAACAAACAATAACGTTTTCACTTTGAAAAAAAGGGCCATACCTCTGGTTGTTTAGTTTTTATGGCATATCAACCTCAGCTGGTCATTTATTGCCAACTAAATTTTACTTTTTTATTGCTGGTAATACCTTTTTCAACAATTTATTGTTGCTTTTATATAAGTTTTGTGATTTCTCTTTCCGAGCCGATATCCACTGCACCACAACGCACATCCGTCACTATACGCTTACAGCACCTGGTATTCCCAAGCGGTTACCCATCTAAGTACTGACCAGGTTCAACATTGCTTAACTTCGGTGATCGAGCGAGAACCGGTGTATTCAACGTGATATGGCCGTATGCCCAGTACCTCTGATTTAACAAATAGGGAGAAGACTTTCAAGAGTTGCAAATTCTGAAAACGAGGCTGGAATTTGCATTAAATGATCGGTCAGTACAGAACTGAGAAAAGTTGGGAAAAATCTTGTATAATTCTGGTGGAGGTTACATAAGGTTAAATTCATCTCTTTATCTCGCCTACCTGTGTCTTGTTTGAAGAAAAAAAGCTATATGAAAACTGGCGATGCAATTGTTTGTTGACAAGACAGCGGGGCCGTCTTCTACCTTCTTCATCTTCGGGGCTCTCATCACCATTACATTATTTCATTTATCTCTTGTGAACTCATCCTTTCATGCTTTGTTGATATTGGCAGAAATTTGGAAGGAAATGTACTCATGTTTGAACTCATGTAAGATAAGTAAACAAAGATCATGTTTTGTCATATTTATAATTAAGGACATCTATGCTTCGGATGTGGAGCAGTGGATATCGACTCGGAACGAGAAATCGGGGAACCGAGTTCGAATTCCAGTTGAATTCCTTGCATTCACTTCCGCGCAAATACCCTTGGGGAAAGGTATTAATCCGTCTCTTCCCTCCAGTTATGGGTTAAATAGCAGGACAGATTGGGTTCTATAGCCTTGGTCGGCAACCAGTCTACCGCAGAAAGCAATGGCAACCTACTGCGGGATAATCTTCTACCCAGTCAGTCATGTCTCTTTCGAGACATGATCGCCCAAGCGTGTATCGCGCATGGCACTTAACTGACTGATGCTTCGAGAATACTTCTGTCTGAAAATAAGTTAATAATTATTAAAGAGCACAGGTTAAATATTATGCATATCAAAATTTACCTAATATATACATGAAAACTGAATGTGTTTTCATTAAAAATCTTATTCAACAACTTATTCCTCAGATAATGGACTCTCCCTCCTATATTAAGAGTTAACAGGAAGTTAACGGGAGAAGTCCTTTGAAGTTCTTGGGAAGTTCATAGGAGTTCTTTAGAGTTCTATTGGAGTTCAGTAGAACTTCTAGGCAGTTGATATTAGTCGACAGTTAGCCGAATACTAAGGAGTCAGCTTCAGTGGAAGATTACCAAGTTCCTAACATTTTGGATGCGTTAAGTCGATTAGCAACCGATATAGCAAGATTATAACCTTCAGTGCGAAAACTACTCTACAACAAACTTTCAGCCATAAGTCTGGGTTTAAAGAAGTATTATAGATCGGGGTGCTTATGTAGGAATTCAGTTTCCTTTTTTGATTGGGTAAAGTTCTCTCAGTATTTGGGTTGGGTTCATCAGCAAGATTGTGTTACATTATCAACTGAGTATGAGGAAAAGTTAAAATTGATGGTACATAAGAGATATGGGCGCACAATGGTACCAAATTTGAATAGTATTATAAATATGTCTTCTCATGAACTGACTGGGCTTGAGTCGTGTGTTCTTGCACATGGTTTAGATTTTTCTGTTCCAACATCTTTGCCTGATACGGAGAAGATTTTTTTCTGTGTTTAAGGTGCTGTACGCTCAGTTCACAAGGCTATCACCTATTTCTGTTGATGTGGTTAGGGATTTAAAGCTCAACTGACTAATTTTGCGTACATGTGTGCTAGTTCTTCAGTGGTTTCAGCAGAATCAAAGTGACAAGCTGAAGATCAACGAGTTATTAATTCGCTGAAGAATAATTTTGATTTAGTGATCTCCAGACCGGATAAGGATGCTGGTGTTGTTATTTTGGGCCGTGCAGATTATGTAGCTAAGATGTCTTCGATTTGTCTTAAATTTACAAAGTTAGGATTTGTGGATGCGTGTGATGCAACTACCTCAAGTGAAATAAAATTTAAGAAATTGCTCTTGAGGTGTGTAAAAAATGGGGTTCTGTCTCAGGAAAGATCAAACAAAATTCGACCGTCAGGGTCAATTCGTCACCGTTTATATGGGCTACCAAAAATCCACAAGGATGTGGTACCGTTGAGACGCATTCTTCCAGTTGGATCGGCCCAACACAAGGTGGCCAAATGGATGTCATTACTTTTGGAATTGGTGTCGCTTAGGTGGATTTTGTTTAAAGGATTCTTTTTCCTTTGTTAACTGCATCCGAAATTTGTCTTCTTTAGGTAAGTTCATGTGTTCTTTTAATGTTCGTTCTTTATTCGCTTGTGTTCCTTTTTGAAGACAGTTAACATTTACTGTGATTTGATTTATCGCAGTTTTTGTCTCCACCTAGTATTCCTGAATCAGTGTTTGTTGAGTTGATGAAACTTGCCACGTCGTCTGTTGAATTTAGTTTCGATAATAGTATGTACCAACAGATTGACGGAGTTGCTATGGGGTCTCCATTAGGTCCGTTACTGGTTAATATTTTTGTGGGCTTCACGAGGAGAGAAAACGTGGTAGTGTACTTCGACCTCAGTTTAACATTTTGTTTCTTTAATAATGAAGTTGAGGCTAATCAGTTTCTCTCTTTCTTTAATGGTATTCATCCAGCCCTGAGACTAAGAATCTAAATCTCAACTGGCTTTTTTGGATGTCTTGGTACACCAACAACCTTTCTCGCCTCAGTATATAGGAAACCAACATTTGCGGTGTTATATATAAGAATTCCTATGTCCGAGGGAACGTAAGATAAGCATTATTAAAACCCTAATTCAAAAGGCATTAATGATATGTTCAGCATCTTTTCTGGATTATGAAATCCACTTTATGTCGGAGACCTGATGTGGTTTGGGTTATCCCCTATAGTACTGTTCATTTTCTTATTCTTGCAATGATATAGAGTTCAGAAAAGTGAAATCTTGTACAGTTAAAAAGTTCCCAGGTTATCTTAGACTCCCCTGAATTGGAGCTGGTTGTGAAAGCTTCACTTGACAGATATCATCGAGTGTTCGTGATTGTATATTTTTTTTCTCTCGGGTAAGGTTCGTGTATTTTTTTCTTGTTTGTTTCAACAGCAATGGTCAATAAACCACATTCGCCTTTCACAGATTTTGCTTGTATTACTTATCATTTTCAATACAGTTCTTCATTAGGCATATTTGATTTCCAGATGACTGGATGACTGTATCTACTGTCTTTGTCAATCGCCAACTGCTTAACCCGTATATAGGGGAATGTTTATGTTCACTGTTCCCTACAATTTCAGACTTTATACATTTTTGTTACAAATGGCGCCTCTTACTGATATTAAATTTGCAACACATAAGTGACGCGTTTCAACAAAACTGATTTCATTCCAATGTTATCGATTTTGATTGTTCATTGTTTTCGGCTACGAAAGTTAATCGATAACAAAAACACGCTCACACATTTGTTTTATTTTGTTCTTGATCTGCGATGGATGACGTGTGGCTTTGGTTCCGGTATTCAACAAAACTAATGCGTGTCTTGATGCCGTGGAGACAATGACGTGCAGGGTGCCTACTTGACTGACTCCTTAAATTCTGACCAATTGGTTGCGGTGAGAAAAACTTTTCAGCGCCTTCTCGTAAATTAAACAAAAATATACTTTTAAAAAATGCATAGAATCAAATTATCCACCGCCACTTAATGCAATATCTGTCCATATTTTTCTGTTTATATCAAAGAACAGGTATTTATTTATTTATATCTATCTATCTATCTATCTATCTATCTATCTATCTATCTATCTATCTATCTATCGCAGTCTGTTGATATCTATCTATCTATCTATCTATCTATCTATCTATCTATCTATCTATCTATCGCAGTCTGTTGATATCTATCTATCTATCTATCTATCTATCTATCTATCTATCTGTGTCTCTTCCTTATCTATCTATCTATCTATCTATCTATCTATCTATCTATCTATCTATCTATCTATCTCAGTCTATTCCTTATCTATCTATCTATCTATCTATCTATCTATCTATCTATCTATCTATCTATCTCAGTCTGTTCCTTTTTCTATCTATCTATCTATCTATCTATCTATCTATCTATCTATCTATCTCAGTCTGTTCCTTTATCTCTCTATCTATCTATCTATCTATCTATCTATCTATCTATCTATCTATCTCAGTCTGTTTCTTATCTATCTATCTATCTATCTATCTATCTATCTATCTATCTATCTATCTATCTCAGTCTATTCCTTATCTATCTATCTATCTATCTATCTATCTATCTATCTTAGTCTATTGATATCTATCTATCTATCTATCTATCTATCTATCTATCTATCTATCTATCTCAGTCTGTTCCTTATCTATCTATCTATCTATCTATCTATCTATCTATCTATCTATCTATCTATCTATCTGATCGGATACATTTGCTTATCATTATTTTATATCTGATCTTCCTCAGACTGACACCTCTAGCCTTCATTTAAAGATATAAAGAGATGATTAATGTTTTATTTAATTCGGCCTCGTGTCACACTTAACCGAACTCCCTACACCTTACAGATAAGATAGATATCTTGTCATTATCAGAATTATCAGAATTTTTTCATCAGAAATTTGGAATTGGTTGTCGATTGGAATGCGTATTCGTGTTGAAGACTAAAATATACATTTTGTATGTTCGAATAGAAATTTATTAAAAAAATAGAATAACAACAATAGGTAGTAGTTAAAAGTTCAGTGAGAACGTTAAGGGTATCAAGATATGTTCGTAGTAGTGATTTTTTGGAAAGAGTTTATGCATACGTACGTAGGTATATATGACCGTTTGTTTGATAGGAATGTCTTCAAGTGGAGAAGAAGAAGTAAAGGGAATCAACACATGAGAAAGAAGGGGAACGAGGACGAATGTCCAATTTTACTTGAAGCTTCTCCCGTTACAATTTAGCTTGTCGTCTCTGCTGCTTCTGTCCCTGACTGACGTGATTTTTTGCAAAAGTGAAGAAGAGGGTTGATTTTAATTCTTAGTTTCCTATCCACCACAGATTCCATCCATTTGGCTAATCCCAGTTCTTTCTTTCTGATTCCTGTAAGTTACTTTGCATATGAGATTATTAACAAGATCAAAGGTTTAATAGGATTAAATAGGTTCCAGTCTTTGAGATTTGAAAAAGAAATCACTCGACCGGCGATCAAGATCGAGGGAAAATTTTTTCGCCCCGAAATCATTTTACTCGACCGACTCTATTTTCTTAATAGTCGCATTACGTAAACATAGCGTGAATCTTGAGTCAAGGATAATATTTTTCTAAATAAATTTCTAAAAATCTATGAGCGTCTTTAATCTGGGCGACAGAGATATTTTGCCTCCACTTTGGAAGTGTTAATTAAATTAATGTTTACACTGATGGGACGATAAAAACGAGATCAGGTGCCATGCATAAAACCAAAAAGTTCAATAATGTCATTGTAGGTCATTCTAAGTAACTTACATTGTAGGTCATTCAAAGTAACTTGTGAATCTTCAATGGCATACTTATAAAAGTTATAAAAGAGTTATAAAAGGAATCAGATTTCCTTTTGCAATATTCTATATTTGAAGGGACACGTTTCATTGCGAGATTTTTAATCGACCGGGGGCGAGCAAAGCAATAAACTTTAATCGCCGAATTTTTTAATCGAATGCGTCGATCGGGCGAGTGAAATGTCAAATGCTGGGTTCGACTATCGTTCAGTTCAGTCTTGTCCCCGGTCTTTGAACAGGATTAGAGGTTTATCCTTTGTTCCATGTTTAGGATTGCGTTTCCGATACTTTCTAAAGTCTCTTGATTCTCTTCCCCATCCCTTGCGTCTCAGTAGCATTATCGCCTTGCTTGGGGTGAATTGATCAAAAATCTAAGATGAAAGATTCTAATACGACGATCTTCTTGCATTCGAAAGCCTGTTTCTTTGGTACTTATTAGAATTTTTAAATACTTTTAAATATTTGAATACTGCATGACATGGTAAAGGTTTAATATAAACGTATAGATGACTCTAATATTTAAAAAGGGTGCGGACCTGAAGGAGACTAATACCACCTTTAAATTTATTATTTTTCATTTTTTTTTTTTTTTTACTTTTTTCAGTGCAATCTTATCGATTACACCCTTAACTTTCCGACTGACAAAAAAAAAAAAAAATTTGGAAAAATTTCAATATTTCAACAATTTTAGGTGGGGAGGGAGCTCATTTTTTCATATAACGTTATAATAAATCGATCCTCCATTTTGGAACCACTCGCCGGTACGATATTACCATCACCTGTAAATTGGTTGATTATTAATTTTTTCAGTGCAGTCTTATCGATTAAACCCTCAACTTTCCGATTGACAAAAAAAGTTTGTAAAAATTTCAACATTTAAACAGTTTCGGTGTGGGTGGGAGGCTCAGTTTTTCAAACAACCTTATAGTAAATCGGGGCTCAGTTTTTCATACAACCTTATAGTAAATCGAGGCTCAGTTTTTCATGCAACCTTATAGTAAATCGATCCTGTGTAATTAACTTTTTTGCTTGCGCATATTCAACAACTGAATCCTTTGCGAAATTTTTGAATAAAGCCATTTTTGGAGTTTCCGAGGAAGATGCCATCGTAAGAACTGAAGAAAACTTGAAAAAGACAAAAACAAGAGCACCAATACGTCTAAAACAAAAACAAAACAAAGCGACTTTAAAAGCGAGTGGTTCCAAAATGGAGGATCGATTTACTATAACGGTGTATGAGAAAGTGAGCCCCCCGCTAAAATTGTTTAAATATTGAATTTTTTTCAAATTTCTTTTGATAATCGAAAACTTTATGTAATAACCGATAAGACTGCGCTGAAAAAAGTAAAAAAAAAAAAAATGAAAAACAACAAATTTGAAGGTGGTGGTAGTCTCCTTCAGGTCCGCCAAAAAGGGCAGTGTAGAGCGGAAACCTTCTATAAGTCAAACAATGGGCTCTATCTATCTCCACTTTTTCTAACAAACACATCATTTAAATTCGCCTAATACTACGGGTTTGATATGATCTTTCACAACCAAAACAAATGAACATCTCTTTCCAGCCAATTCTGTCATCAATATCTCAACCAAGTTCTTTCTGATTACAGTACTGTCTATGAGTTGATCAATGAAGGTTCTTTCTGGTCGACTACTTGACATTATCATATGAATGACATATTATGAGTTGATGGCTAAATTCTAGATTACTTCTCCAGTACTGACCACAAATTCATATTCGCTTTTCACAGATTCTGATTCTGATGCTTTCGTAGATTCTCATAAAGTCCTTTGTTGTCATTTTTAAAAATTGTAGCTGACATTTTGTGTCGCTCTCAGTGGCCGAGTATAACAGCAATACTTTGTAATTGAAATAGTATCTTTGTGAACATCGATAAAGATTTCTGCTTGTCTCTTACTTGCTTTTTCAGCCATACTTTGAATCCCATATTATAAACTGGCACATAACTTGATTGTTTACGCAATGGCCACTAAACCGCATTATATTTCACAGATGGTGTCCGTAATCCTTCGCTAGATTCCGATTGAGCATCTTTCATTTCAAACTCACTGTTAGAGGTACCCTCAATGGTCGAGTGTATATAGCATATAATTATCTGGCTTAAAACTGACCCTTCCTTACTAATTTCAATATTATCTTTTGTTTCATCGATGAGAGTTCTTGTTTTTCTTTTTAATCGTGTCCCCCCAAGCAAAGCATTTTACTGCCACTGTTGTGCAGGGGGTTACATAGGAGGAATGTTATGAAGAGTGAGAGGTTGCAGGGGTGTCAAGAAGAGAGTAGGAGAGGGAAGAGATTACTGATGAGAGTGGGGTGGATGTAGAAAAGCATGAGAGAGAGGATGTAAGTTAGTGAGACAGGAGATGACTATTGACTTTACATTTAAATTCTTGGAGATTGTAACTGTCAGGAAAGCAAGTATGCGGAAGAGAATTCCACAGGCGGGAAGTGCGAGAAAAGAAGCTACTGGAGTAGAATTTGCGTTTGTCTATTATTAGTTTTTAGCAATAAATTGAATGACATATTCAAAGCGATAAACACAACTCCTTTTTTTTTATTTTTCCAAGCAATGGAAACTAACAGACATTCGCCATTCACAGACTGAGGTCCGTAAATCTTTGCTGGATTCTGATCGTCATCTTTATTTATAAGCTCACTGTTAGCGCTAATCTCGGTGGTCGAGATTATCTACCATCTTATTCTTTTGTTCAATCTTGATCCTTCATTTCTAATTCTAATATAATATTTCGG
Source organism: Ascarosepion bandense (assembly GCA_037127315.1). Classification (NCBI taxonomy): domain Eukaryota; kingdom Metazoa; phylum Mollusca; class Cephalopoda; order Sepiida; family Sepiidae; genus Ascarosepion; species Ascarosepion bandense. The sequence continues at coordinate 443,184 of JBBBDQ010001056.1, read as the reverse complement.
TTGATCGATGTAGGTTCTTGCTTGTCTACTTCTTGATTTGTTATACATAATTTGATTTTCATATTATAAGCTGATACATGACTACTTTTTTTATTTATCTAAGCAATACCCATTAACCCACATTCAACTTTCACAGATTATGTCCGTAAGTTTTGGTTAGACTTCGATTGGGCATCTTTTTATTTATTTGTTTTTCAAGCTGACTGTTAGCGCTACCCTTTATTGTCGAATGTATCTACGATCTAATTATTTGGCCTAAACTAACCCTTCTTTCCTAATTTCAATATCATCTTTTGGTTGATTGATTAAAATTCTTGCTTGTCTACTTCTTGTTTTTAGCCATAAATTGAATCCTATATTACAATTTGTCACGGAACTACTTGTTAATTTCTCAAAGCAATGGCAATTAACATACATTCGACTTTCCCAGATTTAGGTTCGTAATTCCAATGGGCATCTTTTATTTCAAGCTGATTGTTTGTTCTACCCTCGATGGTCGAGGTTATCTACCGAAAGTTCATTTAGCCTAAACTTAACCATTCGATTCTGATTCTGACATTATCTTTTAGTTGATCGATGAAGTTTCTTGCTTTTTATTTCTTTTTTTAGCCATAATTTGAATATCGTATCATAATTTGAATATCATGTCGTAATGAAGGTAGTACTGAATGGGTATGTTTCCAGATACTATCATACGAACTAGGGTGCCCCTCAATTCTCTGTTCTAGGTCCTACGCTCTTTCTGATTTTCATCAACGATCTCCCTGATGTAATCAGATCCCAAGTAGGCATTTGTGCTGACGACACCACTCACGCCTCGATGAGAAATCTGCTAAGGCTGACAAAGCAAACTTCGCTGTTGATCTTAAAAAGGACCTCCAATCAGTAGCGGACTGGGATAAGAAATGGCTCGTAGATTTCAAAGCTTCCAAAACGAAGCTGCTGTCCTTTAACCACCATAGACAACCGCTTCTACTCGCCATCAGAATGGATCAGACTAGTATCCCTGAAAACAAAATACTGCACCTCCTCGGCCTAAATCTATCAGCCGACCTCAAATGGAATGACTACATTGAATCCATAGTTGAATCTGCTGCCGGAAGGTTGGTTCCCTTTGCAGAGCTAGGAAGGTTTTCTCGTCTAAATCTATTTTACAGATATATAAATCCAACATCTGACTGTGAATCGAATACTGCTGTCACAGCTGGTCGTATTTCCCTGCTATTCATCTTGGGCTTCTTGACAAAATCCAACGAAGAATCTGTAATCCCGACCTGGTAGCTCAACTCCAGTCACTTTCTCACCGACGTAATCTGGCTTTCCTCTGTCTCCTCTAAAAATACTTTCACGGCTTCTGCTCCGATGACCTTAGCCCCCTGGTGCCCCCTTTGCATGAATTTAGTCGAGCTACTAGACTAGAGACTAGGACCCACCCTTTTACAGTGAAGTCAATCAAATGTAACCGCAACCTCTACTCTACCAACGTCTTTACTCACACTTCCCACCTGTGGAATTCCCTTCCGTATACTTGCTTCCCTGAAAACTACAATCTCCAAGAATTTAAATCCAAAGTCAGTTGCCATCTCTTATCTTCTTGACTCGCATCCCTTCCCTGACAACCCTTTCTTTCCACTCCACTCTCCTACAGCACTCTTCAAACCTGTATACTCGTCCTTCTCTTACTCATACTCTGACTCCCCTGTAACCTGTTCTTCTCTCTCTCATCTCTCACCTCTTATATAACCCCCCTGCGTATCAGTGGCAGTTCTGCCTTGGTTGGGATAAAATGATTAGAGAAAAAATAAACTGATACGCATCTATTTATTTATTTCTCTAAGCAATTGCCCCTAAGCCATATTCGCCTTTCACATATTGTGTCTTGGACTTCTTTACCTGATTCTGTTTCGGCATCTTTTATTTCAATCTATCAGCGCTACCTTCAATGGTCAAGTGTATCTACAAGCTATTAATTAAATACACCATATACTTTGGTTTTTTATTTATTTATTTTGCTTGGTGGAATTTCTCGCCAAGCTCTCGTTTAATTTAATGGATTTCTTTTTCGAATTATACTTCTTTTAGTCTGGTTGACAAGTATAGCTAGAAAACCTAATCTACGTTAATTATTTAATTCAAGTTGTTGTTATGAGGGGAAATGAATTCATAGCTTTCCAAGGATACAGATATAGTGACAATCCTAGTAATACCAGGTCTGTCTATGAAGAAAACATCATTCCTAAAAAAAAACATCTACTTAATCATAAGCTTATATGCACTGGATGCTTCTAAAAATCAAACTAAGATAGAGAAGTAAAGAAAACAAATTCCATGAAAAGGCTCAAGGACTCTGATCTAAAATTGTTTCTCTAAGATTCATACCAAACTAATCTTCAGATGAAAATATAGTTTTTGATTAAAGATCACAAAGCGCTTTTTGGTGTTTGTTATATATATATATATATATATATATATATATATATATATATATATATATATATATATTCATTCATTCATTCATTCACATACCAAGGGCGTATCGTACTAAAAAGTATTTAAATTTCATGAAAATTCTCTTCATTGTTAATAACTGAAAACTTATCGAAATCTCAGATACCTTATGAGAACCAACACGAATTATGGAAATTTCTTTAACGCCTTCAACGCCGACAAAGGAAACTAATTAGCAAAGATTAAAAAATATTAAAGAATATAAACGTTTTCGTATGAACACTTGCACACACACACACACGCGCGCGCGCGCACACAAACGTATGTATATATATATATATATATATAAATCCAGGTTAAGAGGACCCAAGGTTTTACGGTTTCGCCACCATCATCCAACATTGCCTGATGACGAGATTCTATCTCGAAGCAGACATTTCCATGTTGCAACGCACATTTAATACATAATTATATATATACTAGCATCATAGCCCGGCGCTGCCCGTGCAACTCAGAACATTTAAGTAGTAGGAGAATATGCAAGACACCTTCTGCAATTGCAGAGTCCCATTGATTGTCGTCTTCCAATAAACTGCGTTTGAAGCAGGCTTCCCTTCAGTAATTATAATGTTTATAATATTAAATGGATAAATTCCTTTAAATTCGGTTATATAAAAAAATAATTATATAAAAAATTGTTGTTTCAAAATTGTTCGAAAATTCCATTAAAAAAATCTATTTTCTTTTGTTTTGCGTAAATGTGAGTTGATGTTTTGTGTGACATTGTAAACAACATTGCGTTTGTTTCAAAATTACGGAGGAAACTATTTACATTTTTTGTTGACTAAATGTATTTAACATAAAAATAAAAATTATTTATTTTGTTTTACTGAAATTAGAAATATAAAAATTATTACGCTCTCAGTTCAGAAATTTTCGAAGAATATTTAAAAATGTAGACATTTAATTTTAGAGGAAAATGTTACATTAATGCCACACGAATTAAAGACAGTTGATTTCCTGCATGAAATATTTAGCGAAAAAAAAAGCATAGCATGATGTTAAAAGGGCTAAAACCTAATAAAATCAAAGTTTTATCATCAAAATGTTAATGTTATTTTTAAAAGGAAAGAACAAATTTTATTATCATTTTTTTTTAAATTTTATAATCCTTTCTAACACGTTCAAAATTTCAGTTATTCTTTTTTTGTTGTTTTCCGTCAGCGATTCACGCCATGTTTCCGTCATGTTACTACGAAAGAAAACGTAATATTACGCAAATCGTTTTTGGCAATAATTGAAAATTATTGCAAAAATAAACTAATAGTCTGATGTTAATGAAACATTCAGGAAGTTTTCACAATATAATGAAATTATTTATGCAATTATTACTTTTAGAAAATCTGGGTAAAAATATTTTTTACATCTGTTATCCCCACCTCCAATTAACTGCATAAAACTTCCAGAAATACAGCATCTATACGACATTTTTGTGACTAGTTAAATGCCGGACTCATTGGGGAATGTAAATCATGGAACTTCTTTTTTATTTACGAGATCATTTTTCCGAAAATCTCTCCCAAATAGTAAAATAAAAAAACGCATTAAAACTACGCCATTTTTAATCTGGATAAACTTTTAATTGATTTTATAAATAATACTAGCATCATAGCCCGGCGTTGCCCATGCAACTCAGAACATTTAAGTAGTAGGAGAATATGCAAGACACCTTCTGCCATTGCAGAGTCCCATTGATTGTCGTCTTCCAGTAAACCGCGTTTGAAGCAGGCTTCCCTTCAGTAATTATAATGTTTATAATATTAAATGGATAAATTCCTTTAAACTCTGTTATATAAAAGAAATAATTATATAAAAAATTATTCTTTAAAAATTGTTCGAAAATTCCATTAAAAAAATTTATTTTCTTTTGTCTTGCATAAACGGGAAAATATCCTTTTTTTTTTTTACCAAATGAATTTTTAAAGCGTCGGAATAAAAATTAAATATAAAGGCTCATTTATTTTTTTAATAAAAAATATTTTAGTCTCGTTTGACACGTGTGATTTGATTTCTGTGACGTAATTCAGCAACCTCCTTAGATGTTTTACAGTAATAAAACGTCGGAATAAAAATTAAATATAAAGGCTCATTTTTTTTTAAGAAAAATATATTTTAGTCACGTTTGACACGTGTGATTGAATTTCTGTGACGTAATTCAGCAACCATCTTAGATATTAGATGTTTTACGGAGCAAATGTAAACAATCGGACCCATCAACCAAAAGGTGAGAAAGGGAAAATTGCTGAACTTTATTACAATCACTGGGGTATATGATTTTTATTCCTTGCGTAGTAGAGCCTCTTCTGGTTGCATGAGTTATCTCCCTCTAACCCTGTAAATTAGTTGTTCACCACTGCTGTAGCATGGTATTAGTTAGTTCCTGTGACTTGAGTCAAAGAGTTGTGAATTCAATACCAGGCTACAGCAGTGGGGAACAAATAGCTTGCAGGTTTAGAGGGAGATAACTCATGACTACAAAAGAGGCTCTACTTTTGTTCGTGGATTACTTACCAGGTGTTTCGTGCTCAGTAAAGATGTTAATCAAACTTCAAAAAGTCTTGCATTTATATATTTTTGTAAGTAGGGATCATGTTTTTTGTTCACGTATATAAATGATGTGCGTTGGGGATGTGCATTGTGGTCCAATGGATATCGGCTCGGAACGAGAAATCGGGGGGGCCGAGTTCGAATTCCAGTTGAATTCATTGCATTCACTTACGCGCAAATACCGTTGGGAAAGGTATTAATCCGTCTCTTCCTTCCAGTTATGGGTTAAATAACAGGACAGATTAGGTTCTATAGCCTTGGCTGGTAACCAGTCTACCGCAGAAAGCAATGGCAACCTACTGCGGGATAATCTTCTGCCCAATCAGTCATGTCTCTTTCGAGAAATGATCACTCGAAGCGTGTTTCACGTATGGCACTTAACTGACTGACTAAATATAATAGTTGGAATCATGATTAAGTCTTCTACGGGTCATAAAGTGGGGGATCGGTTTTCTATTGTTATGAAGTAATAAACTGATCTCCCACGAATTACTACGTAATTGTATAATACATCTATTTTCCCTCTAGCTATGAGTCAAATAGCAGGACAGATTGGGTTCTATAGCTTTGGCTAGCAACCAGACTACCGCAGAAAGCAATGGCAACCTACTGAGGGATAATCTTCGGCCCAGTCAGTCATGTCTCTTTCGAGACATGATCGCCCAAGCGTGTTTCACGTATGGCACTTAACTGACTGACATAAATGACAAAACATTATATTTACGTAAATTCTTCATTTCCCCACTTTTTTTTTTTTTTAATCATCTCACCCCAAGCAAGGCATTCCACTGCCACTATTGCGCATGGGGCTACATAGGGGAAGGTAAAGAGAAGGAGTGGTTAGACATAGGGAATGTCAGGAGGAAGGTGACAGATGAGTAAGGATAGCGAGGATGAGGGTCGGGCAGATGGGAAGAGTTTTTGATAGAATGGGAGCAGGTTAGTGTGTTAGGAGGTGTGTATTGACCTTACATTTAAACTCCTGGAGATTGTAGCCGTCGGGGAAGCAATCGTGTGGAAGAGAATTCCACAGTCGGGAAGTGCGAGGAAAGAAACTCTGTATGAGTTTTACATAACTAGAATCATTATCTATTGTATGTACACAAAATGCATTAAATTTTATATTAAACTACTTTTAGGGTATATTTTATGTTCATAAAACTACCTTCAGGGTATGTGTATCAGCTGAATAATGAAATTAAATGAATATCGTGTTAATACTTGGTTCCATTACCAAGCTGACCCATTTTATATATGCTATATTTAAATTATATTTCAGAAAATAAAGGGAAGTTTTCTAGGTTATATTATAAGCAACCTCATCTGCCCTGAGTGCGGCTTCCACAGCCAAGCTACGTAGCCGACGTTGGCGCCAGTATTTTGTTAACGATCGTCACATTAACACCGTCGTTTGTGGATTACTTACCAGGTGTTTCGCGCACGGGAAAGATATTATTCAAAGGTCAAAATATCCTACATTTGTGTATATATATTTTTAAGCAGTAATCATGCTTTTTTTTGTATGTGTACAAAAAGTACAAAACGGTATTTTTAAAACTTAAATTTCACCACTTAAAAACCCGGGTTTAGCGTTACATGGTTGGCGTCATTAATAGTATCTATACGTGTAACCCTATTTCCTCGCCGATATATATATATATATATATATATATATATATATATATATATATAATATAATATAATATAATATAATTATATGGTTATGGCAATGTAAAATTGACATAACCATATAATTATATTATATCAAGCTCTATAATACTCATTATATTGAGCACATTGAACAGGTTATGAGGCTCATCCCTTGTTCCCTGTTTAGGATGTGGTTTCCGGCTTTATCTTTTCCAATCTTTTCACTATTACGTAGCCCCCTGCATATCAGTGACGTTACCGCCTTGCTCGGGGTGATACGATTACAAAAAAAAAAATGCCAGAGCACTCAAAATAAAAAAAACCTTGAGTCCTCTTCACTTGGAATTATATATATATATATATATATATATATATATATATATATATATATATATATAGTTTTGCTTAATCCAACGGAGTAAGAGAAATTGATATTCGTGGTATTGCTAGTTGTGCTTTATTGTAATCCGCAATTCAAATTGTATTTTCTGCTTTTGTAATTAATTATTTTCTTTTATAAAGACTTTCTTTCGTAACTCATCCAGGCATCACCGAACTTATTTATTTATTTGTTTATTTTATTTTATTTTTTATCTTTAATTTTTTTTTTTTTTTTTTTTTTTTTTTTGATGCCGTAATTATTTTATTTTAATCACAAGTGTCCGGTCTGGATATGGTAGAAATACGGCTACCGGGTTTGCACAACGTGACTTTCTGAGATCAAAACACAGCGTGGGCAGTAAGTTCGTTGTCGTAATAGACGTCTTAAGGACAAACTACTGTGCCGATAGCTACTGTGCCCGTCGTCATTCGGCGTCCGTAATTGTCTACAGACAACGCCCGGACTAGTGTCACATATGTAGTCAAAATGTATTAAATTTTATATCACACTACTTAGCTAATTTTAGAAAGCTATGTTTAGGCTAAATGTATATGCTCTGTTATGAAATATAAAGGGACATCATGTTTAGTAGTAGTAGATATCATGGTAGTCTCCTTCGGGTCCGCCAGATCATTATATTGGTAATGATGTAGTAAAACTTTGGCACCCGCGCCCAAAATAAATTAATTTATGTTTGTTTTGCTTCATGTTTTTAGGTCAAGTTAAGTTGATTACGGGATGTATGCTCATTGGCCCAGTTTATTTTTCCTCCCTTTCTTTAATTAGTTTAATTCTCTATTCTCTCCCACCGTTAAGTGATCAGAAATGTTAGTTCCCTGGTAGATGCGGGACGCTTTTTTGTATTTGTTGTGTTGTCTGAATAAGTATAAAAGTGTATGTTTTTTATTCATCCAAGTTTTGCACAAATTTTGTCCGGTTTAACTGATATTTCTCTCACAATTAAAGATGGCGGTTATTGTTAACAACAGTTTTTGTTTTTTACTTTCTTGTATATACAGTATTATCCATAGTTTAAATATTCATCAGAGTTTTCATATTTAAAAGTTCTTATTTTATTCCCGACTTCCCACAGAGAAATTGCATATGTGGTCAAATTACTTCATAGATCTTTGAAAAATTATGATGTTTGTAGTAGAAAAGTTGAGAATGTGGTGTTTTGGTGCAAGTAATATTGTATAGTTTCGGTCAGTGAATGTGGCTAGCTAAGTTTTTAATTTAAAACAGAGACGAAAAAAAACAAACATCTCTTTCCCCGCTTTTAGCCTTATAACACATTTTTTATACAAATATAAATACGACTGCTACGGGACATTTATGAAAAAGCTACAAGTTTGCTAGCCGTAAGTGAACTTCGGAAACTACTACAAATTTCAACAATTCTATGCTGACTTCAAGTGACATTATAGTTCTTGATTGTTTTACCTTTGTTTAATGCAACAAAGATATAACAGTGGAGACGACGATTCGAACTCATACGGATAAAAGGAAGACAGTTTTTTTTTTCTCGCGCCTAACGAAACAGTGGCGACGGAGAATTCGGAGTCACACGAGAAAAAAAGCCATTTTTTTCTTAGTTGTGTGAACATAATATACTATGGGAATAATTGAATTTAATTATTCAGCAACAGCAAGAATTCCAGAAGACATTGTTAAAACAAATGCAAGAATAGATAAAGGCAAATATGAAAATGCAAGAAAAAGACAATACGCCAAATTCATTTTCGCCGGACTCACTCGCTAACCAGTAAATTAAGTGCCATGCGTGATACATGCTTGGGCGATCATGTCTCGAAAGAAACATGACTGATTGTGCAGTAGTTTGCCATTACTTTTTGCGGTAAACTGGTTGCCCACCAAAGCTATAGAAACCAATCTCTTCTGTTATTTAGCCCATAACTGGAGAGAAGAGATGGATTAATAGTTTTCCCAAAGTTATTGGCGCGTAAGTGAATGCAAGGAATTCAACTAGAATTCGAAGTCGGCTCCCTGATTTCTTGTTCCAATCTAATATCAACTGCACCACAACGCACATCCTTCGCTAACTCAGTGAATTTAAATACGTCCCAGGAGAAAATATTACATTTATATCGTACTTCAAAAGGTCAGTCAGTTAAGGGCCATACGTGAAACACGCTTGGGCGATCATGTCTCGAAAGAGACATGACTGACTGGGCAAAAATGTGGGTCTACAGAACCATACTGGATATAAAGTGGGGGATCAATTCTATATTACGATCAATATATAAACTGACCCCTCACTTTGTGGTCACAACAGTTTCTATATATTTATATTCCTGAGATCCAAAAGCACAAAGATGCATTTCAGGAGTTGAGTAAAGTATTAAGAAACAGGACAATTTCGCTAGGAACAAAGAAGAGATTGCTATGTGATGTCGCTTCTTCAATATGACGGTGAATGCTGGACAATATCATCAAAGATGAAGGAAGAAATTGAAGAAACTGAAATGTGATTCTACAGAAGGATGCTGCGAATATCATGGATCGTGCATGTGAGCAATGTTGAGGTTTTGGAAAGGATGGAAACAAAAAGGAAATTAATACTGAGCATCAAGAAGAGACAGCTGAAGTTCCTGGGACATGCAATGAGGAAGAAAGGCTTAGAGAACCTGATACTAACAGGCCAGATATCGGGAAAAAGAGACAGAGGAAAGCAACGGATAACATATTTGAAGGACCTAATCAGGTGGATGATGGGATAGAGGGTTGCATGGTGTAATGGAGAAAGCGTGCTAAGAGCCACCAGAGATAGGGAGTTGTGGAAAACCATGATCGCCTACGTTGTGAAGAGACAGGGCACGAAGAAGAAGAAGAAGAAGAAGAAGAAGAAGAAGAAGAAGAAGAAGTTGGTAAAAGAAGAATATGGATAAACAAACTTGAAACAGAATTGGCAAACCAAGCTTGAAAAAGTCGACAAATTTAAAGAAGATGTCTTTCGAAAATTACGTGTAATATCGCTCTTGCAGGTAAGCAGTCGTTTACATATAAAAAAATATTCCCACTCGAATTTACTAGGCGTCAATTGGGTAGAATTATTTGAACGATGAAATTGGCCGATTAATTCCTTCAGTGGAAAAGTTCATTGTTCATCAGAGAAAAATATTTTTCTACTAAATAAACCCTGAGTAAGTTAAAAATGAATATTTTCCCAGAAGAGTTGGAAAAATGTACAAAGACAAAGGCATTTTTTGAATTAAAATAAAATGTGATGCCAGTTTTTCAGCTTAAAAGAAAGATACTTTTTGTTGTGAACATTCGTTGCATTCACTTACAGACAAATACCCTTGGGAAAGGTATTAATCCGTCTATTCATTCTAGTTATGGGTTAAATAACAGGACAGATTAGGTTCTATAGCCTTGGCTGCCAACCAGTCTACCGTAGAAAGCAATGGCAACCTACTGCGGGAAAATCCGCTGCCCAATTAGTCATGTCTCGAAAGAGACATGATAGTGCAAAGCGTGTATCACGTATGGCAATTAACTGACTGACTGAATATAATAGTTGGAAACATGATTAAGGCTTCTACTGGGCATAAAGTGGGGGATCAGTTTTATATTGTTACGCAGTAATAAACTGATCCCCCATTAATAACTACTTAATAATATTATATATCTCTTCCCTCTCTAGCTATGAGTCAAATAACAGGACAGATTGGGTTCTATAGCCTTGGTTGGCAGCCAGTCTACCGCAGAAAGTAATGGCAACCTACTGCGGGATAATCTTCTGCCCAGTCAGTCAAATCTCTTTCGAGAGACATGATCGCTCAAGCGTGTATCACGTATGGCACTTAACTGACTGACTGTCTATTGAAAAAAAATATATGACTTAGAATGAGCCACACCAGCGGTTAATATTAGAAATAAAAATAAAGTAATTTGTTTATGAGCAAATTTTTCTACTGCTTACTTTCTTCCACATGTAGATTCCTACCAACTCCAGAGGATATATTTGCCAAATGAAATTATGGTATTTTTTTTCAAAATTCGACTTGCCTCAGGCATATTTTCAAAGTGAAGTGGATGAGGAATGTTAGAAATATTTAGCGATTAATACACATAAAGGACCCTACAAGATGAAAAAGATTACCGCTCGGTGTAAAAGTGGCTCCAGGTATTTTCCATCAAATAATGGAGACGATGTTGGCTGGACGAGACGGTACTGTGGCTTACAATGATGACATACTTATTAAAATTGCTACGAAAATACAGCACGTAAAACTGATTCAACAAATATTTCAGAGACTAGATTATTATGGGTTCAGAATCAGTGAACAGAAATGTCAATTATTTATGGACTAAAAATTTAGTTTCGATAATAAATTCTTTGCATTCACTTACAGACAAATACCCTTGGGAAAGGTGTTAACCCGTCTCTTCCCTCCAATTATGAGTTAAATAACAGGACAAATTGGGTTTTATAGCCTTGGCTGGCAACCAGTCTACCGCAGAAAGCAATGGCAAACTACTGCAGGATAATCTTCTGCCCAGTCAGTCATGTCTCTTTAGAGACCTGATCACCTAAAGCGTGTATCACGTACGGCATTTAACTGACTGACTGAATATAATAGTTTGAAACATGATTAAGGCTTCTACCGGTCATAAAGTGGGGGATTAGTTTTGTATTGTTCTGAAGTAATAAACTGATGCCCCACTAATTACTAGCTAATAATATAATACATCTCTTCCCCATTCTAGCTATGGGTCAAATAACAGGACAGATTAAGTTCTATAACCTTGGCTGGCAATGAGTCTTTCGCAGAAAGTAATGGCAATCTACTGCCCAGTCAGTCATGTCACCTTCGAGACATGATCACCCAAAGCGTATCTCACGTATGGCACTTAACTGACTGAATCGACGAATAAAGAAGACGAGAATTTGTTCGAGCAAGTGCCATTAAATAAATAACTCCGGCAACAAATTTGGTGAACCTACAACCATTTCTCAGATTAGCAAATAATTATGATACTTAAGTGCCATATATGTACAAATTTCGATCACCTCAAAGTAATTTACTTAAGAAGGGTACGAAACTGAACTGGTCGACGTAATGTCAAAAAGCTTTTGAAGAAATTAATCATCTACTGTATCCAGAATTATCGCTGAGACATTATGACCCGCAGCGATAACTAATGGTAGCGTCAGGTGCGAGGGAATACGGCATAGGAGTGCAACCATCGAGCAGTTGTTTGTTCAGCTTTCTATGGATATTATTTTCTATTTCTTTTTGATGGATTCGAAATGTTTAACACCGGCTTCCCCGGGGGTCGGGTGTCTGCATCTTCAGTCGGCCGCGATCGACCAATACAATAATCTAATAATCACAACGTGGGCAGGAAGCAGAATGAAACCAGTGAGCAGTGGACTGACCTCTGGATACTCAGGGACCTGAGGGCCATAGTGTTAATTCTATGGTCTCGTAGCTAGGACTTGACATAGTGTTAAAAAGTAAATTTTTCAGTAGGGCTTTCAAATTCTGGATATTAGGTAAATAAATTTGATAGAAGTTTGCTAGGAGGAGGCATGTGCGTAATTGCCCTTTCTCTCAACACATCTGGTTGGCGATTAATTTTGTCAATGTTTTGTCAATCGGTACTTCATTTTAGACAAAAACAATTCACTGATTTCTTTACAGAATTTGAACCCGTACTCTCGTATTTTACCAAAAAAACTGTTTTACATGCCCGCTATGGTGTTTATTACATACACTTTAAATTAATATGTTATCTAGATAAGCAACTATGAAAGCACAATCTGTAAGCACAGTGTCCATAGCTTGTTGAAATATAGTTGAAGCTACCTTTATACCAAAAGAAAGTCGGTTGAATTGATATCATCCTTTGTTTATATTTATAGTTTTAACTCTGAACATTCATGTTCAACAGGCTTACGGCCTATCACGTTGAATACACCGAAGTTAAGCAACGTTGAGCCTGGTCAGTACTTAGATGGGTGACCGCTTGGGAATACCAGGTGCTGTAAGCGTTTAGTGACGGATGTGCGTCGTGGTGCAGTAGATATCTGCTCAGAAAGAGAAATCGGCGAGCCGAGTTCGAATTCCAGTTGAATATCCTGCATTCACTTAAGCACTGGTACTCTTGGGAAAGGTATTAATCCGTCCCTTCCCTCCAGTTATGGGTTAAATAACGGGGTAGACTTGGGGATCCGGCCCTTAAAAACAAATCCCAATGAATCTTGATACTCGAAAAGAAAAAAAGATGTATTACTAGACACAAAACTTATATAAAAAAAAACAATAAATTGTTGAAAGGAAAAAGGTATTACCAGCAATAAATAAATAAATAAAATTTAGTTGGCAATAAATAACCCGCTGAGGTTAATATGCCATAAAAACAAATTAACCAAATCATCTTCAAATCGATTTGTAAATACGCTTCAGAAAGATTCAGCTTCGAAAAAAATTCACTGTTTAACTTTACAAAAATTTCCTCTGAACTTAGTAATGAATAGTTATAGATTTCTTAACACTTGCTTAATCCTGTCGAAAAATCAGTCCAAACACAGATTTTTATTATTTTTCCTTTCCATACACGGCTGGTGCTGTCTATTTTGAATAATTCCTTTTTTAATGACACCTATTTTTTTTTTCGCATATTTCTAACTAGCAGTATAACCCGGCGTTGCTCGAGTGTAATGAAAGCTTTAAAACTAATCCGTGGTCCTGGAGCTCAGACTCTTTGCACGTTGGCACGAAAGAATAAAAAGCAATACTTGTTTCCAGTTAAAGCGAAACCGTAGACTGAAAGAAAAATCAATGGATGTAAGTCAAATGTATATCTATACCAAATTAGTTTTTTTCGTCGTAAACTAAATTTTGAAGGCTAAATAAGTCCTCTGAGTAAATGGTATCATAGCTGAGACTAAGAACTGCAATTATACCTACTTAGAGCCAAGCCCGAAGCAAAAACTAAAATAAAAGGGCTGAAAAATACAGACATACAGACAGATAAACAGACACACACACAAACATCTTGCCTTTTATATATATATATATATATATATATATATATATATATATATATATATTATCGATTTTCTGCACTATTGTAATAACTACAATCTTGAAACTTCTGAATATCGTTTCTTATGTCTTTGTCTATGAGTGTATCAAATTTGATTAAAATCGGACCACTCCTTCTATAACCCGATTTTTTCGAGTATCGATTTTCGATATTTATCGGGTGTACCTCGACACAAAACCTAGCTAAGAACACTCGCAGACGCTTATAGTACAACTGTGTAAATTTTCAAGAAGATCGGTTCAGCCGTTTCGGAGTCAATAGGTAACGGACACACACACACACACACACACACAGTTCCATTTATAAATAAGTTTAGATCTTCGTTGATTTGATCCAACGCTGCGAATGTTAAACTCCGTTTCAGTTTAAACGCTGGGGGTGAGGTGCGAACATTTTTACACTTGAGATGTGGCCTTAATTTGGAACACCGCCCTAAGTCATTCGTCAAAACAACAGGAAAACATTTTTTATAATTTATCGTTTAAATTTTTCCGTTTGTTTTTTGAATATTAAATTGTATTAGTGGCTTATCGACTTACGTTTTTGTAATAGGCATTCATAGATAAATCCCAAAGTTCAAACAATTCCATCCAGTCCATACCGAATGAGTTCGTAGTATTTATTTTACACATAAGCTTTTGGTTTTACACATTTATTACGGAATCAGATGTTACAAGTTCTTTCACAAAAAAAAAAACAAACAAAAAAATAATAATTTCTCCCCTGAAACTATATTCGCAATATTTGAAGTTCTTTTTAACATTTCCGATTTATTTCCATGTGGCTTCATTGATTATTTTGATATCACTACCATTGTCTAGTTGCATTTTTTACATCCACATTAGTAATTTTCATATTCACAAATTTCTTTTGATTTCTGTAATTATTTTTTCCGTCGCAATGCGATGTACATTTTTTCCTGTCAGAATTTTTTCTTGGTTTTACAATGTAACTTTATATGTCCCACATTTCCGTGCTTGTGGCAATTCGAATTCTTAAAGGAACAGTCGTCTCCGAGATGTAACTTTTCACATCTGTAACGTGGATTAATTCTGTTTTTTGCACATTTTTGTTCGCTTGTATGTATTAAGATTCTTTTTCTTGAATTTCTTTGGCATTGCGTTTCATATTTAAAATTCTCTGATATTCGTCCGATATTCCCTGTAGTGTAAGTTTATTATTCTCTTCAAGTTTCGTTCTGATTTTCGCCCGTATTTCTGCGTCTGTTTTCACTGTTAAACCATGAATGAAAATTAATCCTTTAAAACATATCCAGATTTAGTTCATTTAATCTGAATCTTTCACACTCCTTGTTAACTATTCCAGCATATGTGACAAAATCTTCGTCTTCTTTGTTCGTAAGACCTATACATTTCCAACGAGTATTGAATAAAGAGCTTTTCCCGCTAAAAATTTCACTCGGAATACTTACTGTTTCTTTAAAACAAATTTCTCCTGTTTTTTTTTTTGTTTTTTGTTTTTTTTTTTTCTTGCTAACTTTCTTAACAAACTTTCTCTAGGCTTCCCAACTTCTTAAATGAAAATTTTTTCGTATCTTCTAAAATATGCAGAAAAGTAAATTGTATGTAAATTCTGATGTGGCGCGTTATTTGAATCAACTTTTGTTGTTTCTGCAGTTCCAATAACAGACGATTTTGTTGTTGCTGTTTTTGTTGAATTTGTACCACAGAGGACTATATTCTCCTCATCTTTGAGGAATACCTGTTTTTCTTTTTTGTATAAACAGAAATATTTAAACCAACGTGTGTTAAAATTTCTCGTCGTCGCCGAAGCAACAAGTGTTTTTCCTACTTGTTATACTCATTATTAGTTTTATGATTATCGTCACCCTGTTATAACACGTATGGGTTTTGACCCTCGACGCCACTGTCGACTTATCCCATTCTCTTCGTATTACATTGATAAGGATGAAGATCCATTCAGATACTTTCTTCCCTATCACTATTACTTTGTGAATCAAACTCCAGAAAGCATGCTTGTCCGATCACTAGAATCTGAACATTTTCAACTCTAGGCTCAACAGAAACTTGTCCTTTTTTATGTCTTTCTTGCACTGAACAAAGAAAACAAAATCAAGAAATATAATGACGCACAAAATTGACCTATGTTAGTCTTGCTGAATTCTGTAGTAGTATAGGAATTTCGCTGACAGCTAATAATCTTGTAGCAGTCTTGTAACTGTTTCGTAGCAGTTTTCTATAATAATTCTCGGTATCAGTATTATACTATTTGGTCGTGTCCACGTCACACTCTCGAGACGTGTGTAGATTATCACAACACCCACATTTTTAGTTATACACTTTCTTTAGTCGATACTTTTTTAGACATGGGTCCACTCCCCAAGTTTCAGTCGGATTACTCTTTCGCCTACGCATGTATTTTATTGTAGTATTTGTGTTAGGAATAACTACTTCACAAATATCGTAAAGTATGTCCATCGGTCAATGAAACTGTACTGATTACCTATTCTCTGCATATCTACACCTCAATTTATATCAGGTCGGTGCAAATATTTTGCCGGTTTGTAAAAGGGGCATTTTAAATCATTGTAATTTATTTTATACATATTGTTATTACTTAAACATCTCACCATGATTAATTTATAACTTTTTCTTTCAGATTATTAAAGCATCATTCATATTTTTCTGCAATATTCTCACCCATGTTCTTTCCATCTAAAAACACATTACGCATGAGTTTCACAGAGGTTCCAATTCAGCAGCATAATCTATTCAGGATGCTTATGGAATTGATGCAGTGAAAGACAGAAGTTGTAGGTGGTAGTTTTCCCGTTTTCGGAAAGAAAATTTCAGCTTGAAAGATGAGTATAAAGATGGTCGCCCAAAAAAAAACTTGATTCACATGTGTTGAATGCCGCTGTTTCTTAAAGCCCTACGGTAACCCCAAGAGAACTTGCACACCAATTTAATGTCTCCCCAAACAACTGCGTCACACCAGCTGAAAAGAATGGGGAAGATTTGAGTATTCGGAAAATGGGTCGCGCACAAACTGTCTCCAGAGAACCTGCGACAACGTGTTTCTTGTTGCGAGTCTTTGCTTTCACGAAACCATTTTTGGGTAGGCTTGTCACAGGTGATGAGAAGTGCCATCGTGCCCCATCCTGACCTAGCTCCCTCCGATTATCATTTATTTCGAGGATTACAAAACCATTTAGATGGCCTTAGGTTAACATCACGAGAGCAGATTGAACATGAGTTAAATTCATATTTCACATCAAAACCTAAAGAATTTTACA
The DNA here is from genome assembly GCA_037127315.1 of Ascarosepion bandense. Classification (NCBI taxonomy): domain Eukaryota; kingdom Metazoa; phylum Mollusca; class Cephalopoda; order Sepiida; family Sepiidae; genus Ascarosepion; species Ascarosepion bandense. The sequence continues at coordinate 425,740 of JBBBDQ010001056.1, read as the reverse complement.
AACGAGGCATATATAAGCTCGTTGACAGATGGAATCAAGCTATAGAGAGCAAAGGTCGTTATTGTTATGAATAAAGATTTTCAAAAGCACAGTTTTTCACGATGAAATTTTAAATCGGCAAAAACTTTTGCACTGACCTGATATATCTTATATGAGGGAATCGTCCATCTTCGCCAATATAAATCATGCTACCAGTACGTTGAATTATTTTTGCCTCTTGCCAATCTCTTTTTCCTGCCTTACTGTTTTTCTATAGACGCTTAAATAAGTGATATGGATCCGGTATGGGACCATAAAATAATGAGTCAACACGGTGGTAGGTCAAGAACATATATTACGTCAGCAAGAGATACAAACAGATACAAAGAGAAAGAGTAACAATAGCTTGGCTACAAGTGACCGACACACAGACAGACTAGGCTGAGCTGAACTGAAGTCGTACTGGAAACCAGTGTCCCTGTCGCCTATATATAGGCAAAGTAGAGTCCATTATTAAGTGGGTAACTCTCCACAACAATAAGGCACTCCAGTGAGTTCAGAAACCGTTGGAGTCAGTCTTCAGAATGTTTCTTACAGAATCCACGGCGTGTACCTAAGCAAGACTTTACATTATAACCTGTAGAAACCTGTAGAACACGGCTGCGTAAACTTTCGATGGTGGAAATCGAGATTTGGTTAAATTTAATTATATGAGAGGAAAGCCAAAATCATCTCGACATTTGTTGATACCTAACCAAGCTCACAACAATGACATCGGGAAAGTGAGTCAAGTCTCGCAAGCGGGGTATGCCTGTTTTTGTTGAAAATAATTCTAAACAATTGTTAATGAAAATTTTGAACTCAGCTGCTAATTTCATTTCATTGTTTTACGGGCTAATACGAACACGTGATTGAATCTCTCATACGTAAAATTAATATCAATCACCGCCGGACTTCGCCTGTTGATATCTGCATGTGGGTGATTGACATTAATATTTTCTCCGTAAATGGATTGCATTTTCGCAAGCAAATGCGACAATCTGTATTTTTCCTCTCGGGTGGCACGTTTATACATCTTACTTTTATTCGCTTTTCCAACGTGAACTCATCCCAAACACCCCTCCGTTGCCACCTATTTACATGTCAGGGACAGTCAACCTAAAAGTTTAAGTGCGTGAGTAATCACCAAAACGGAGGTTGGGAATAGTAGTATATCAACAAATACAAGACTTGCACGCTGAGTGAGGTAGATACACTGTTAGTCAGTATAATAACTCTACTCTTCTCCAATAATATCCATGTCACGTATTTAAGAGGATAGGAACAGCCCAGTCAGTTAAGTGCCATGCGTGATACACGCTTTGGACGATCATATCTCGAAAGAGACATGAATGACTGGGCAGAAAATTATCCCGCAGGAGTTTGCCATTAATTTCTGCAGTAGACTGTTTACCAGCCAAGGCTATAAAACCCAATCTGTCCTATTATTTGACTCATACCTAGAGGCGGAAGAGATGTATTACATCATTAAGTAGTAATTAGTAGTGGATCAATTTATTACTTCATAACAATATCAAACTGGTCCCCCACTTTATTCTCAGTATAAACCTTAATCATGATTCCAACTATTATATTCAGTCAGTCAGTTAAGTGCCGTAGATGATACACACTTTTGGCGATCATGTTTCGAAAGAGACGTGACTGACTGGGCAGAAGATTATCTCGCAGTAGGTTGCCATTGTTTTCTGCGGTAGACTGGTTGCCAACCAAGGCTATAGAACTCAATCTGTCTTATTAATTAACTCATAACTGGAGGGAAGGGACGGATTAATACCTTTCCCAAGAGTATTTGTGGGTAAGTAAATGCAAGGAATTCAACTGGAATTCGAACTCGGCTCCCCGATTTGTCGTTCTGAGTCGATATCCACTGCACCACATCGCACATCACGAATGCAAATTTGCACCTGGTCTAAGCGGTTACTTTATAAGTGAACTTTCTCATACACATTGCTACTCTGATGCACTGGAATTACACTAAAAGCTTATGTTGTATCTCTTGGGAGAAGCCCAGAACACTAAGTGTGAAATCTATTTTGTACAGTAAATTCTAGTGTCACCACAAATCGACTTCTCTTAGAAGAAAGCTGTGCATTGAATACTCTTGCCATATTTGGTCGGTTAACTTGCTGTTCGTCTCGGGTTTCTCGACAACATCCAAAGAAGAATTTGCAATGTAATTGGTCCTGATTTGGCAGATCGCCATCAGCCACTCTCTCACCGACGAAATGCGGCTTCCCTCTGTCTTTTCTACAAATATTTTCGCGTTTTTTGCTCTGACAGGTTTCATTCCCTGGTACCACGGCCTCATGAATTTACTCGATTGGCAACTAGGTCCCAGCCTTTTACCGTCAAAGTAGGCAAATGCAACCGTCACTTCTACTCTAGTAGTTTCTTTCCACACACTTCCCGCCTGTGAAACTCTCTTTCCTATGCTTGCTTTCTTGATAGCTACAATTCGTAAAAGTTTAACTGCAATGCCAATTGCTATCTTTTATCTTCTTGAGTCTCACCTCTGTCTTACTATTTCTTCAACTTCCCTTGTATCGTTTTTTCTCTCTTCCTTCTTCTTCTTTTCTCACTGAAACGCCCTGCGCACCAGTGGTAGTACTGCCTTGCTTAGGGTTTAACGGTTATTAAAAAAAATTTTAAAAAAACAGATTAAATTCGACTAAATACAACAAACCAGAAGAAAAAGTACAAGAAAAAGAAGAAGGCTGAAAGGTTCCGTGGTCGAAAGGTGCACCTTAACAACAGAAATGCACACAACAGCTCGAATACATCAGTATATCATCATCATCATCAAAATTGTTTCGACTTAAGGGTGCTGGAGTTTTTAGGTACCCTTGTATACTAGTGAGCCAGCCATCAGCTGAATCATTTAACAGTTCATCAACAGAAGTGTTAACTAATCAGAAGGCTCAAAATATTCAATGCGAGGTGTATAAAAGTGACCATATTTTTCCGAATATTGGTGATATAGTCAAATGCAGTAGAGTGTCTGACACGTGAGTGTTAATCTTTGACGTTGTTTCATTGAACATATTACATACTGCACTATATTCTATATTCATAAACTATGGTGGACATGGTCATCAAAGGTTATGGGCCCAGCACGCTTCCAAGGCACTGTATTCTATATTCGTAAACTAAACAAAAGGCACAGTGTAATCTGTGTGATTTCACATCTTTTGCATGGCTTCAGTTTCCAAACATGCCCATCCACTCAGACCGAATTGTGCTTATTTACCATCCACAGAGATGATTTTCTAACGCTACTATGCTGGACCTTAATTACAGTTCAACTATGTGCCCTACTAGGGATATATACGGTTTTGAGTTCAAAGTTCTATTTAATCTTTCAGAAGAGTCCAAGTTAGAAATATTTTCAGGTCAGTAACCCAATCCACTCAGTCGATATGAGTGTTCCCAAATACATAAACTAAGTGTTCAAAATTAAAATGAAAAATAATAAAATAAATTGTCACTAACTCAACATAATGCTGATCCGCTACTCCCGCTCATGAACAGAGATGCACAGTTTATAAGCTTCCGTGGGACATACCCAAATGGATATGGTTAGACAGTTGAGAAGAATATCTATGTTAGTGAATAAAATATGTTACTGTAGCCTACCTATCACTTCACCTAGATGGAACATGTTTATGTTAATACTTTAAATTACTTAAGATCTGTTGGAGGTTTTTGGGTACCCTTGTATACTGGTGAGCCAGCCATGGGCTGACTCATTTTATAGTTCACCAGTAGAAAGGTTAGCCAATCAGAAGGCTCAAAATATTCAATGCGATGGGTATAAAAGGTGATCATATTTTCCCTAGTATTGGTGATATAATCTGATTCAGTAGAGTGTCTGACTCGCGAGTGTTAATCTTTGACGTTGTTTCATTGAACAGATTAGGAACTGCGCTGTATTCTATATTCATAAACTATGGTGACATGGTCAACAAAATCAACGGCCATAAAAGTCATGCTTGGTGTAGTATCAAGATATTATTATTATTATTATTATTATTATTATTATTATTATTATTACATGAATTTTCAAGTTCACACAACAGATCTGTGGTTGTCACTGGGAGCAAACTGAGGTCATTTTCTTGATATCTGCAGTGAATTCGCAGATCCGGTCACTGGTGTGGTTTGGCAGGCATTAAGCATTCTTTCACTCCCTAATTCATATAAATTAATCTCCGATGTTTTAAACTGGGTTTTAAGATGGATAAAACCCTATAAATTATATTTTACAGTTTCATCAGCACCCAGGTGAAGTCCTATTTTTCATTTTCATTTTCATCTAGTTTTTTTTTTGTTTTTTTTTTTTTGTTTTCACTCTACCTTATTAGTTTACAACTGCCATTTCCTATGTTATTATTTGAAGCGAATAATTGAAAACTGCAGGTGGTGTGCTGGACTGAGAAATCGGAGAGCAGTGTTCGAATTCCACTCGGGTTCGTTACATTCACTTACGCGCAAATGCACTTTAGAAAGGCAGGAATCAACCTTTTCTCCTCTATCTTGAATAACAGGCCAGACAGGAATCTTTAATTTTTGGTTGGCAATCAGTCGGGAAAAAGTCTGAATTCAAAGCTGTGTGCCTCTGGGACCAAACCACAGATTAGCCCGTGGTAAAGGATAACACCTGAAAAGCATTATTTCGAGGAAAACGGTGAAGACATCGAAGAGACCATATTTGTGGAATTTATGCAATAGTGTCATATAAAATGATCTTTCATACTAGACAACGGATGAGCTCTAATTATTCAGTGTAAGATAGAAAAAAACATGAACACACAGAGTAGTGTCTCCTAATATATGCGCAACCAAACCTCTATAAAGAGATATGAAGTGGGGCGTTCCGACGAATGGCCTAGTTATTTATCTGTTTAGGATCTGAATGTATTGCGGCATTTTTATTTTCGACAACAATCTCCATACTTCGAGATGTGTCGAACAGAGCCTATATCAACCAATGGAATCGCTACCCTGTTCAAGCATCTGAAGCGATAGCGACAATTTTTGAGATAGGTTGAAAGTAAATTCAAACTCGGTAACTTTTAATTAACAAATTATGGCGCATCACGATCACTTCCATTTCTGCACTATAATAAGCAAGATGAGAGACTCAATTATTTTATGCTCTTTTATAGAAATGTTTTGTTTTCTTAATATTTGATCAAACTCACCTTTGCTTGCCCATCCGAAAGACAGTGAATTGGTCTATATTTCTAAGATGAGGTAGTATTTACAGTATTTACATTATTCGGACTATTGTCCTCATCTTTGTTGCCATTTGTACGACGTTTAATAATAGATCATTCTATTTGTCTAGATTTCTGGGATGAGGTAGTATTTACAGTATTTACATTATTCGGACTATTGTCCTCATCTTTGTTGCCATTTGTACGATGTTTAATAATAGATCATTCTATTTGTCTATATTTCTGAGATGAGGTAGTATTTACAGTATTTACATTATTCGGACTATTGTCCTCATCTTTGTTGCCATTTGTACGACGTTTAATAATAGATCATTCTATTTGTCTAGATTTCTGGGATGAGGTAGTATTTACAGTATTTACATTATTCGGACTATTGTCCTCATCTTTGTTGCCATTTGTACGATGTTTAATAATAGATCATTCTATTTGTCTATATTTCTGAGATGAGGTAGTATTTACAGTATTTACATTATTCGGACTATTGTCCTCATCTTTGTTGCCATTTGTATGACGTTTAATAATAGATCATTCTATTTGTCTATAGTTCTGAGATGAGGTAGTATTTATAGTATTTACATTATTTGGACTATTGTCCTCATCTTTGTTGCCATTTGTACAACGTTTCCGTCGTCGTACGCACCGGCCTCCATCAATAGTCAGAATAATTTAAATATGGACAGATTATTCATTTGAAGAAATTTTATTCCCTAGCTTAGGGTTTTTCTGACAGAAACGTTAGTGGCGTTCTCTTTTGGTGCTATTCAGGGCACGTGACATACCGTTTGGCGGAATTCAGGACATTTGCACAGTAACTATGACCTCGGTCTTCAAGTCCAGTCAACTTTGGTATCTCTTGTCACATGTGTGCAAATTTCCCCGTTGTTATTCTTTTGACATATTTCGTCCTGATATATTTCTTTACGGCTGAAGTTATATGCAAAGGACATCATGTCTTCTTAAGATTATTTAGGCGACTTTCTTTATATGTTTCTTGGTTTTCGGCAACTTTGACTCAACTGTTGACGTCATTTACTATCATATTCTCTTTTTTTCTCTCTCTCTCTGCTTTTCTTTATATGGATGTGCGTTGTGGTGCAGTCGATATCGGCTTGGAACGACAAATCTGTGAGCCGAGTTCGAATTCCAGTTGAATTCCTTGCATTCACTTATGTATACATATCCATGGGAAAGGTATTAATCCGTCTCTTCCTTCCAGTTATGGGTTAAATAATAGGACAAATTGGGTTCTATAGCCTTGGCTGGCAACCAGTCTACCGCAGAAAACAATGGCAACCTACTGTGGGATAATTTTCTGCCCAGTCAGTCACGTCTCTTTCGGGACATTATCGCACAAAGCGTGTATCAAGTATGGCACTTAACTGACTAACTGAATATAGTATTTGAAAAAATGATTAAGGCTTCCGCTGGGCATAAAGTAGGGATCAGTTTTATATTGTTATGAAGTAATAAACTGATCCCTCATTAATTACTACCTTATAATATAATACATCTCTTCCCCTCTATTTATGGGTTAAATAACAGGACAGATTGGGTTCTATAGCCTTGGCTGGCAACCAGTCTACCGCAGAAAGCAATGGCAACCTACTGCGGGATAATCTTTCCAGTCCGTCATGTCTCTTTAGAGACATGATCGCCCAAGCGTGTATTACGTATGTCACTTCTGACTGATTTTTCCTTCCATTGTTCTATTTTTTTTTTTGTTTTCATTCTCTACTTCCCCACTTCTAATATTTTCACTATTCATCCTCCTCTTTTTTTCCTCTTCATCTTCCTTTTTTTCCCCCCTTTTCTTTTCACGTTACTTTTCTTGTCGCGTTGCAACTACTACTACTGCTTCTATCACACCTATTCTCTTCTTTCCGCCTCAGACCCCGACCTCATTGTCGAAGTTTCTCGCCACGCCGGTCCAACGTTTACGACTATCGCTGCACCTAGCAAGACCTTAGCCACCGCCGCCACTGCCAAATCACCCCAACCTCAACGTTATTACCCACAAAGGCAACAACCTTTAACCTCTGTCACGACGTGTACACCGAGACACACGAACAAGCCGATAAGTAAATTAACACGCACCAAGTTAAGATATACACAAAGAAATGAAGGTATACATCGTTTCAAATCTACATATAACTGTACACATATGTACACTTACATATATGTGTGTGTGCGTGTGTGTATAGTTATTATTCATGTACTTTGCAAATGCGTTGCATTTAATGTGTAAGAAATGATATATATATGTCATGAAGTTGTTATTAACTTATTTTTGTGGGAAGCTCTACAAAATTTTTATATAGTTATACCCCAAAATTGTTCTCGATATAAAAAAGTATATACTGTGACCCCCATATATATATATATGTGTGTGTGTGTGTGTGTGTGTGTGTCTGTGTGTGTGTCTGTGTGTGTGTGTGTATAAATAATAGAAAATAAATATGATCAATAAACATGTGCGTGAGAAGTTATTTATGACTGTGTACATTGAAGTATAAATATACACACACACATATATATATGTATATAATATATATATATATATATATATATATATATATATATAGAGAGAGAGAGAGAGAAAGAGAGAAAATGCGACAATCTAGGTATATAGCAACTCACATATACACTGAATATTATTTATTGTGTATATCTATATAAACAACATACATATACCAAATAACATACAATATACCATATAAATACCTATATATATATATATATATATATATTTGCAATTGTATATATGATTGTGGTTATAAGACTGTACCATCGCATGAATACTTATAGATGTCTATATACATACGTAGTTTGTGTGTGTGCATGCGTGTGAGTTCGCTCTGCAAAGTGTCCCCTCACACGTCCACTGACCACCCTGGTCTCCTGTTCTTCCTCCTCTAACGCAGTTCAACTTCCGCCCATCCCCAATCTCGTCTGACAGGCCTCCACGTCTGTTTGGCTCGGCTCCAACCAGCGGTGACGTCAACCAGCTGAACAAGTAGACACGACTAGACGAGATGAGGGTCGTGTCGTGTCGGTTGGAAAACACACGCCGCGCTCCCCACCTCCCCGTAGCCTTACACTCTTTCTCTTGATCACGATTTAGACTAGTCTCTGTCTCTCTGTTTCTCTCTCCCCCCCTCTCTCTCTCTCTCTCTAATTTCTACCTTCTCTCTTCTCGATCACTTCCTTACTAAGATCTATCTCGCACATTATCTCTCACACTCATCGCCCTCTCTTTTTCTCTTGTATCTTTCTTTATCTCTTAGACTCACTGGAATTTCTGTAATCTTCCTTTAATTTCACACTTAAGAACGGTTACTCTCTCTCTCTCTCTCTCTCTCTCTCTCTCTCTTTTCTCCTTATCCTCCTCCTTCTTTGTTCAAACTCACTCTTCGCCCCACTCTCTTTTTCTATATAATTCTCTTTCTCTCTTCATTACCCATTTGTCTTTATCTCTCTTCTTATTCTCTCCGCATTTATCTCTCTTTTTTCTGTTTAGTCTCTCTTTAGTCGATTTCTTTTTTCTCATTATTATTCTCTCTCTTTTTCGTTCTCTTTGTTTCTCTCTTTGTTGCTCTCTTTTTTCAGTCTCTTTTATTTCTCTCTCTCTCTCTCTCTCTCTCTCTCTATATATATATATATATATATAGTGATGATCATCCACGTATACTGTCTTAGTATGTATAGGAAAGAATATTGATAAAAAGTTTTGAATTTAAAAACGTACTTTTTTAAACAGTATTTGTTTATTTTTATAGTGTTTTATATTTCAGACCGCCCTCGGTCCTTCATCAGAAACAAGTGATTTTTAAATTAGAATTCTAATTTAAAAATCACTTGTTTCTGATGAAGGACCGAGGGCGGTCTGAAATATAAAACACTATAAAAATAAACAAATACTGTTTAAAAAAGTACGTTTTTAAATTCAAAACTTTTTATCAATATTCTTTCCTATATATATATATATATATCTTATATACTCTCCTTCGTCTATTTCTCTTAATATTTACTATTTTCTATTTACCAACACTTATCTTCTCTATTTTGAAAGGATCTCGTATTAAATCTAACTCCTTGCCATTGCCAACTCCTTGCATTCCACCACCTTCTCTCGCTTTCTCTTTCTCTCTCTCGTTCTCTCTCTCTGTATCTCTCTTTCTTTCTTTCTCTCTCTCTCTCTCTCTCTCTCTCTATATATATATATATATATATATATAGATAGATAGATATAGATATATATATATCAGCATGCGGTGTAGATATAGAAGAATCCGAAGGAGTATCCTGTACATACAGTGGTAGGATAACTCTCTGAGAGAGCTCTAAATATATATGTATATAAATACATATAGAGCAAATATAAGAAAAAATTTAGGCAGACACGTTATATACTTCCGATTTACCATGAAATAACGTGTCTGCCCCCCTCTCTCTCTCTCTCTCTCTCTCTCTCTCTCTCTCTCTCTCTCTCTCTGTATATATATTTATATATATATATATATATGTATACTATTTACACTCTCACACTCTGATTGAGCACTCTGGAAGAATGGTAGACTTTGAAAAACAGTAGCTACTCTGGCATCTACGCATCATTCATTCAGCAATGAATTAGGACACTCAGCTGTTAGGCGTGTATAATGATAACTTACACACTGAAAAGTCTGCCTCCTTCTACCGAGCGCCCGTAGCTCAGCGGTAAAATCGACGACTGATGCCAATTCGGTTGGGTTTCAATCCTAGTTAAAAAGCAATCGGCTGTCTAACCGTACTGATGAGCTGTAATACAGCGAAACAGATCTGTCAGGTAAAAAGCAATCGGCTGTCTAACCGTACTGATGAGCTGTAATACAGCGAAAGATCTCAGGTAAAAACAATCGGTGTCTAACCGGTAAAAACTGATGAGCTGTAATCAGGCAAACGATCTGTCTAAAAACCAATGGTGCTAACCTGATGAGCTGTAATACAGCGAAACAGATCTGTCAGGTAAAAAGCAATCGGCTGTCTAACCGTACTGATGAGCTGTAATACAGCGAAACAGATCTGTCTGCGGATGACTATCTCTCTCTCTCTCTCTCTCTCTCTCTCTCTCTCTCTCTCTCTCTCTCTATGGTGTTTACTTTTCTTTCTAATATATATTCTTCAACTTTTCTTTACAGCTTCTATTTTCTGATTTCTCTTCGGTGTCTTTTTTACATCCTCGTTTTTAACAATTTTGTTATTTCTTTTCTTCGTTTTTCCAATATTTTACTCTAAATATTCTTTGTCTGTACACGTTTTTCTTTCTTGTCGTTTCTCATTCTTTTTTCATGAATATTCTACTCAAACACTTTTTTATGCAAAGACTTTCTTCTCCCTACTTTCTTTTGTTGACATTTTCGTTAGCTCTCTTTCGAAAATTCAACTTTGTCTTTCATTACCTTTTTTTTTATTCGCCTTCGCATTCATTCACCTTCATCTCATTCATTCACTCTTTCTCTTTCATTTTCTTTAATTCTAACTTCATTTCCAACGACTTTATTAAACTGTTTGTTTTTAGATTTCTTTTTGTTTTTGATTTATTCACATTTTTTTAATTTACACATTCAGTCAGAGAATTCTATGGTTGATCGCGTACTTTGTTACACCGCCATCCTCTTTTTTCTTTCATTCTTTTTCGTTCTTTTACTTCGTTTACCCTTTTGTCTCTTATTTATTTTTAATTTCCTTCATTCTTTCGTTTTCATTCTTTCTTTTGTTTTTCTTTCGCAACTTCCTTCCTTATACGACCGTCACTGTCGTTTGTTTTTCTGTCATATCCTAATTTAATTTTCATTCATTCTTCTTTTATTTCATACACTCTTTCTATTTCTTTCTTTATTGATTTTATTTTTATTTTTCTTGACTTTTTCCTTCTTTCTTTCTTTACTTGTTTTGTTATTTTTCTTTGCTTGTTCTTTCAATTTCCTAAGGCTTTTTCTTTGTTTGTTTGTACCTGTTTTTTTTTTCTTCTTCCTTCACGTTATTTCATTCTCTCTCTCTCTCTCTTTCTCTTATTTTTTTTCCCCTTCTCTCTACTCGCCATCTTCTCGTTCTCGCCTCTACAGTTCAAGTATCGATCAAAAAATGGCGTCTTTATCCCCGCGCGGAAGCTTTGAATCTTGCTTCCGGTGGTTGCGTATCCGGTCTGTTAGGCGAGGCAGCGCTCTGACGGCTTCGCGGGTTGGTGAGCAGGCTGGCTTGCCGACCGATAAGCTAGCGGGCGCTCAAATGGTAAGGAGGTTACGGCAAAGGAGGGAAGATTGGGGCCGTGAGGTAATGGGAGAGAGAAGGACGCGAAAAGTTGTGCGCGCAAAGAATCATGGGAAGGCTGCTGACATAGAGGACGAGTAAGTTTAGTCGATGGCAAATCGAGTGCCTTTAGAGATTGGGTTGGCCTGTCTGGGTGGGGGAATAATCATGTACAAATGGAACGAAAGAGAAGAATCGCAAAGAGAAGGTTGGAGTGTGAAAAATAGTTTTGGTGACAGAGTTGTCGAGAGAGAGAGAGAGAGAGAGAGAGAAAGGGAGAGAGAGAGAGAGAGTTGTGTGATAAACATCTCAGAGAGTCAGAAAAATATGATTCTGGACAGATGTTTTACATAGACAAAAAAGACGAAGATAGAAAAGATAAAAGACGAGACAGATATGAAGAGATAGATCTATAAATAGAACAGAAGAGAACTAACGACATGGTCAAAATGTAGAATGTCGAAGAATAACAAACACGAACATAGATAGATAGATAGATAGATAGATAGATAGATAGATAGATAGATAGATAGATAGATAGATAGATAATGGATTGACTGAGATAGATAGATAGATAGATAGATAGATAGATAGATAGATAGATAGATAGATAATGAAGACACTGAGATAGATAGATAGATAGATAGATAGATAGATAGATAGATAGATAGATAGATAATGGATTGACTGAGATAGATAGATAGATAGATAGATAGATAGATAGATAGATAGATAGATAGATAATGAACAGACTGAGATAGATAGATAGATAGATAGATAGATAGATAGATAGATAGATAGATAGATAGATAGATAGATAGATAGATAATGGATTGACTGAGATAGATGATAGATAGATAGATAGATAGATAGATAGATAGATAGATAGATAGATATGAACAGACTGAGATAGATAGATAGATAGATAGATAGATAGATAGATAGATAGATAATGAACAGACTGAGATAGATAATGAACAGAGATAGATAGATAGATAGATAGATAGATAGATAGATAGATAGATAGATAGATAATGGATTGACTGAGATAGATAGATAGATAGATAGATAGATAGATAGATAGATAGATAGATAATGGATTGACTGAGATAGATAGATAGATAGATAGATAGATAGATAGATAGATAGATAGATAGATAGATAGATAGATAATGGATTGACTGAGATAGATAGATAGATAGATAGATAGATAGATAGATAGATAATGAACGACTGAGATAGATAATGAACAGAGAGATAGATAGATAGATAGATAGATAGATAGATAGATAGATAATGGATTGACTGAGATAGATAGATAGATAGATAGATAGATAGATAGATAGATAAATAGATAGATAGATAGATAATGGATTGACTGAGATAGATAGATAGATAGATAGATAGATAGATAGATAGATAGATAGATAGATAGATAGATAATGGATTGACTGAGATAGATAGATAGATAGATAGATAGATAGATAGATAGATAGATAGATATGAACAGACTGAGATAGATAGATAGATAGATAGATAGATAGATAGATAGATATGAACAGACTGAGATAGATAGATAGATAGATAGATAGATAGATAGATAGATAGATAGTGTGCATTGCCTATGTTCGTCATTGATAATTTTCTGCTTAGAAACCTCATCAAATCACGTAGGTATTCTGCGTGACTTTGCCTTGAAAAAGGGTCTCTGAAATAAATTCTGATCTTTGGTCATTTGGTCAGAGTTTGAAGATCTGACGGAAAACTTTTCAGCGCCCCCCTAATAACTTCGAATGTATACTTTGAGTCACCATTGTATTAAGTTGGAAAGGAACAAATGTTATAAAACATGCATTTAAATCAACTAACAAAATTGACAATGTCTTGTTTTAGTGCCCGCACAAAAAAGTATCAAATGAAGCTTTTTTCCCTGGACACGCCAAACCCCATTGCTCCCAGTAGAGCATAGGCCATCTATGACTTCCCAGTCGATGCTTTTTTAACTTATCTTTTTTACAGCGGATGCGCGTTGTGGAACAGTTGATATCGGCTCGGGACGAAAAATCGAGGAGGCCGAGTTCGAATTCCAGTTGAATTTCTTGCATTAACTTACGCACAAATACCCCTGGGAAAGCTATTAATACGACTCTTTCCTCCAGTTAAGGGTTAAATATCAGGACAAATTAGGTTCTATAGCCTTGGCTAGCAACCAGTCTACAGCAGAAAGTAATGGCAAGTTACTGCGGGATAATCTTCCGCCCAGTCAGTCATGTCTTTTTCAAGACATAATTGCCTAAGCTTGTATTACGTATGGCACTTAACTGACTGACTGAATTTGCCACAAAAATATTAAAAACTATTTATTAGATGTTTTTATTTACAAGAATAATTTTATATTTACAACATTTTATCATGTATTTAGGTTTTATTACAATCCTAATTATCGACTTTTAAAACAATTAATCATTACCGAAGAGTGAAAATAGTTAGAAGAAAAGCGGTGTCAAGGGAAATCCCGTCCTTTTGACATTTTTTTTTTTTTTGGAGGAACGGTGGTTAAACATTATCGAAAATGTTCAACATTTTAGTGTAGGGATATCTACTGTACATTTAAGACCCTTTCATCACTGATAATTGATTTTATTATTGTTGTTGAAAAAGTAATGCTAGGCTACAAATATACGAGGCTCATGCTACCCACCGTAACAGCTGGTCTGATAAAAGCATAGCATACGAGGTACGTGCATCAGATTCGGATTTATACGAAATAGTGACTGGATTTGGTAAAAGCAGTACATCACTTTGCAGGTGGGTTTTAGTTAGATCCGGTAACTTCAGGTCCGGTTACCCAGTCTACCAAGAAGTTTAAGTGTCTTGCATAGCCACTTCAAACTTTAAAAAAAAAAGCTCTCGACACCCGGCCATGATGCTTTCTCACTACCTCCCCTCAGAAGCACAGATGCACAATGTATGCCAATAAGTAAGATGCGAAACTGTATTATTTATATTACTAGTGGGCCCATGCCGTCTAAAATGAAGGTAAAATATTTATCTCGATATGCCGTCTAAAATGACGGTTGCATAAACATTGATGTACCTACTACTGAATTTCTTACATTAAGACATACAAAAAATCCAAAAGACGGAAATGTATGCAGCAAGAGCTTTCCTAACTGGCAGTAAATTTTAATAACTGGTAGTAAAGAGAATGAACAGAGCCGACGCTTTTGTCTCTTTAATGAACTGAGACAATGCCGCCTCCTTTTTGTGTATGTGTGTATGTGTGTGTGTGTGTGTGTGTGTCTCTCTCTCTCTCTCTCTCTCTCTCTCTCTCTCTCTCTGTCCATGAGCGTGACAGGAGGGATATATATTGAGCACTCTGGAAGAATGGTAGACTTGAAAAACAGTAGCTACTCTAGCATCTACGCATCGTTCATGCAGCATGAATTAGAACACTCTCAGTTATTGGGCGTGTGTATAATGATAATGTACACGCTAAAAAGTCTGCGCCCATAGCTCAGAGGTAGAATCGCCGAATGACGCCAATTCGGTCGGGTTTCAATCCTGGGTAAAAAACAATCGGCTGTTTAACCGCACTGATGAGCTGTGATACAGCGAAACACATCTGTCTGCGGATGACTATATATATATATTGTTACGGAAAATGCCGAAGATTAACGAATGGTTTTAACAACCGACATATTAAAATTATTTGTTTGAACATTATTTTTAATTGGTACCCGTATTTGAGTAGATATTCTGTTTTTAATCGAACGCTATATTTATTTCTACCGGCCTGATTATTTTCGATAAATTTTTGTAAGAAAATGTGCATCATAATATTCATCGTAAATAATCAGGCCGGTAGAAATAAATATATAAATATACTATTTTATTAAAAACAGAATATCTGCTCAAATACGAGTATCAATTAAAAGTAATATTCAAACAAATAAAATAAATTTGTAGGTTGTTAAAACCATTTCGTTATTCTTCAAGATTTTCCGTCACATTGTATGTTTATATCTGTTTACATTACGATACTTTTCTGCGCAGAGATGGTTATTTGCGTAGAATCGAAAATTGTGTTATATAGGCTTGATTTGAGTTCGTTTAAACATCCGTGGTCAAGTGGTCTATGTCGCGTCAGATCAGAGGAGTCGCAGGTTCGAATCCTGCCGAATGACGCATATAATTTATCGTAAATAATCAGGCCGGTAGAAATAAATTCACTGTCTGATTAAAAACAGAATATCTACTCAAATACAAGTATCGACTAAAATAAAGTTCAAACAAATAATTTCAATTTTACACAGTACTAGATATAGACATATGTATACAGTACTGTGCAAAAGTATTAGGACAAGAACTATTTTTATCTTTTATGAGGCATCAAAATAAAGTTCAAAATCACCCCTGTCCTAACACTTTTTCACACGACCGCTAGTGTGCCAAAGAATTAGGACAGGGGTGGTTTTCCTAAAAACCTCACTGAAATTCAAATACAGGGTGAAAAGCCAAGTAGATTGCTAATAAATATTGACTATTTAAAACTAGGTGTAAAAGAAATATATTAAAATAAGTTATATTTAATTTTTCTTATTTTCTATTAAACAAGTTATTTTAAAAGTACTCTATTGTACATCTATGAGATATTTTGGATAAAAAAAATTGATAAATGTAATCATTGTAATGTTACTTCGCAAAACACACTTTGGGAACAAATACAAGCTGCTTGGCAGGAGATACTATGAGATACATTGAAGAAGCTTATGATGTCAGTGTCTGACAGAATGAAGGCTGTGATCAAAGCAAAAAGCTATTATACTAAATATTAAATTTATTTTGTAACAATTATTTTTTTTTTTGTGAAAACATTTGTTGAGTAAATCAAATAAACTTACATTAATTAAATTGTTTATTTTCTGACAATGTGCCTCATAAAAGATAAAATAGTTCTTGTTGTCCTAATACTTTTGCACAGCACTATATATATATGTGTGTGTGTGTGTGTGTGTGTGTGTGTGTGTGTGTGTGTGTGTGTGTACAACGGTTTTTATTATAATACAGAGGATTATTGTTATTATTATGTTGTCATTTTTCATCATATTTCGATTTCTGCTATGGACGCACTACCTTCCAAGTCTGCGGAAAGACCTAAGGTAGATCGTGGTGTGTTGTTATGGCTCCTATTCATGTTTTTCTATCTCCCCTAACATCCCTAGCGTTACATAGACAAAGTTCTCCTTCGTGTGTCGGCTGTATTTAACAAGACAATTTTCTGTATATCTCTTAAGCTGGGGTTTCCAAGTATTCTTTCAATGTGTTGTTTTGTTCCATTTTTTATCATTCCAAGTGTACCTACTATCACTGGCACGACTCTTGTTTTCAATTTCCAGTTCTTTATATTTTGACAGTTTTTCGAATTCCTTGGTTCGAATTCCATCTCAATTAATAGGCAAGATTTTCTTTCTGGTTTTTAACAATAATGTCTGGCCTATTTGTTTCAATTTTTCTGTCTGTGTAGATGGTGTCATTCCATAGAATAGTTACATCTTCTCTTTCTGTAACCGGTGCTGGGTGATGTTTATACCAGTGTTCGTTTACAGATTTTCCATAATGTTTGCACATTATCCAATGTAAATATTGCCCCACTCTATCGTGACGATTTTTATATTCATTTGGGACAAGGACAGAACAGCCTGAGATTAGATGGTTTATTGTTTCGTGGTGTTGATCACAGAACCTGCATTTTGGATCCACATTATTATGTATAATATTTGCCTGAAAGTTCCTAGTGAAAAGACTTTGGTCTTGTGCTGCAAGAATAAAACCTTCAGTCTCAGACTTTAATCCAGATGCACGTAACCATCGATGAGTATTAACTTTATCAACATTGGATTTATTGGCACGTTCTGGATATTAGCCATGCAGAGGTTTGTCTTGCCAGCGTTGTTTCATCTGTTCAAGAGCTTTATCTTTGGCTTTCATTTTCATATTTTTTGCTGCAGTAGTTGGTTCTTGGCCTCTGTTTTGCTTTTCTACAGAATCTACTAAATGTAAATCTTGTTTTTATTTACTACCTTCTTTCATTATTGAATATGTTTTTCTTTTGTTTTCATGTTGTTTGACTAATTGTATCATCCAGTCTTGTATTATTATCAGGTCATTTTTCATCATATTTCGATTTCTGCTATGGTCGCACTACCTACCAAGTCTGCAGGTCGTGGTGTGTCGTTATGGCTCCATTTCATGTTTTTTCTATCTTCCCTATCATCCCTAGCGTCACATAGATAAAGTTTTCCTTAGTGTGTGGGCTGTACTTAACGAGACAATATTTGTATATCTCTTAAGCTTGGGTTTCCAGGGATTCTTTCAATGTGTTGCTTTGTTCCTTTTTTTATCATTCCAAGTGCACCCACTATAACTAGTACGATTCTTGTTTTCAATTTCCACATTTTTTCTATTTCTATTTCCAGGTCTTTATATTTTGACAGTTTTTCAAATTCCTTGGTTGCTATGTTACAATCCGCTGGACAAGCCATATCAATTAATAGACAAGTTTATTATTATTATTATTATTATTATTATTATTATTATTATTATTATTGGCTGATATTTCATAAACTTAGACTGCCAAAAGTAAAAAAAAAAAAAAGTCTTTTTCCATTTCTGTCTTTCCCTCTCAGTTTATATATTATCTTGTTTCTCTTTTTCTTTTTTTCTTTTTCTCTCGCGCCTTCTCAAATCGAGTCACGTCATGCTTGACTGAATGTGAAAGCCCGTCTAATTTAGCTGCCATCATACAGGTTGCACCATACAGAGCCGTGGTGAAAACAAAAATCCTTAAAAGGGTGTGGGAAATTGCCACTTGGTATACGGCAATCAATATCCCGCTTTTGCTGACATCTTCGCACACAAACACATCAATGAAATCTGAAAACTTTATTCAAAGTTTTTATCAATGTTTGCGTGTGAGAAAGTAGAAAGCTCTATTTATAATCCAGTTTGTTTGTTAATTTGCTTAGAATTACAACCAGCTGCGCCACTTGGCTTTGCGAAAGACAAAAATACAATTAGCTGGTTTATCTACCATTTTCAGAAGTTACAATCAGTCAATAAAGTGTCATTGAGGATACATGCTTGGGTGATCATGTCTTCAAATACTGGGCAGAAGATTTTCCCGCAGTAGGCCTTCTATAGTCTATGGAACCCAATCTCTCCTTCTATTTAACCCATAGCTGGAAGGGGAAGAGATGGATTAGTACCATTCCTAAGGGTATTTGCGTAAGTAAATGCATTGAATTCAAGTCGAATTAGAATTCGGCCCGCCGATTTCTCGTTTTGAATCGCTATCCACCGCACGTTGTTTTTTATGGATATGCCAGGTAATGTTACGAATATAATCACAGAAAGTAGAATTGGCGAGCCGACTTCATATTCCGGACTATCCTGTTGCATTCACTTGCGCACAAATTAATTCGCTAATGTATAAATAACTACGCTCTCTCTCTCTCTCTCTCTCTCTCTCTCTCTCTCTCTCTCTCTCTCTCTCTCTCTCTCTCTGGATTAAATAAGAGAGTAAACTGACGCTTTGTAGCCTTAGGTGCAACCGGTTTAGGAGGGCAACAATGAATTCAAAATCAGCCTGAAAAGAGATGGACTCTTTCCGGTCTGCTTGCCCTCAAAACACTCGCCGCTGCTAAGGATATAATACACAGAGTGCACCTATCACCTTAATAGCTCATGGGGCTAATGTTCAGGTGTTCTCTTAATTAGTCCACTTATAATTTCATCTTTGCTATTTGCATAATGGTACATGCGCCAATGTTTTCTTCAGCTTTCCTTGTGTTGCGTGAAATTTCAAGATGATTCGGTCGTCATACTGAAGACACAACTATTGACTTACGTTTTAATCGTGAATCTGATCGGCCAAATAACATCAAATTGGCAACTGATCTCAATATTGACTTACAATCTGCTGTTACGCATCCAAAATGAAATTGCTTTCTATTTTTTCTTTTTTTTTCTTTTTAATCATATCACCCCGAGCAAGGCTGTAACGCCACTGATGTGCAGGGGGCTACATAAGAGTGAAAAGATTGGAAAAGAGAAAGCCGGAAACCACATCCTAAACAGGGAACAAGAGATGAGCCTCTTCACCTATTCAATAGACGTGGATGGAATTTGAACCGGGCGATAGTTTAGTCTATCTACTCCTATTGATTGCCTGAGAGACCCACATTATACCTTTTTACCTTCCATCGACATGGCTAATGCTAAGCGTCTAGAAGTGACTTCTGGCGGCTTCTCGGTGTAACGTTTTCCGCTGACGTGAAATGGGAAAATTATATTGAATCAATTGCTAGGTTTACTGCTAGAAAATGTTGGTCATAGTGTTAGAATGTTTTTCGCTGGAATTTATCTTATAAGTCTACTATCCGTCCTTGCTTTGAATATTGTTGGTATAAATGATCTGGTGTTCCATTATATATTTAGAAATTCTTGATAAAATACAAAGAATAATCTGCAATGTTATTGGTCCTGACCTGGCAGCTCAGTTTCACTTAACCTTCCCCCACCCACGTAAGGTAGCATCTCTGTGCCTTTTTCTATTAATAATTTTACAGTAATTGTCCTGATGAATTTTCCTATTCCGAATTCCAATTGAATTCCTTGCATTTACTTACGGACAAACACCCTTGGTAAAGATATAAATCCGTCTTTTTACGTTCTTTTTTGGGGATCAGTTTTATATTGTTATGAAAAAATAGCATAATCCCCCACTAATTACCATTTAATAATATAATACATCTCTCCCCACTCTATCTATGAGCCAAATAACAGGACAGATTGTTTTCTATAGCCTTGGCTGCCAACCAGACTACCGCAGAAAGCAATGGCAACCTAATGCGATATAATATTCTGCTCAGTCAGACATGTCTCTTTCGAGACATGATCGCCCAATCGTGTTTCACGTATGGCACTCAATTGACTGACTGAATATAATAGTTGAAAACGGGATTAAGGCTTCTACTGAGCATTAAGTGGGGGATCAGTTTTCTATTGTTATGAAGTAATAAACTGATCCCCCAGAAATTACTACTTAATAATATTATACATCTCTTCCCTCACTAACTATGAGTAAGATAACAGGATAGACTGGGTTCTAGAGCCTTGGCTGGCAACCAGTCTACCGCAGAAAGCAATGGCAACCTGCCCAGTCAGTCATATCTCTTTCGAGACATGATCACCTAAAATGTGTATCACATATTAACAATTAACAGATTAACAATATTAACAGATTGATTAAATTGGCAGCAAGACATTTTATGGCTGAAATGACTAGATGCTGCTGTATGCTCTTCCCTGACAGTTTCTTTTCACACTTCTGAAATTCTCTTCGGGTTTTTCGATTTCCGATCAACATTCATCTTGAAAAAATTAAATGCAATGTCTTTTTTTTAAACCTAATATTTTCTTTAATTCTCCTAAAATTTCTCGCTCTCTAAGAATGTTTTTTCTGATAGTCTTTTCACTCAGTCACCGTTTGTGTTTTAGTGACTTTGCCATACTGTAGAGGATTTGATTTTAAAAAAATAACTGATATTCTCATGTCTAGATTTTCAACTACTGCTTTAAACGATGTTCTTTCAAATCGAATTTTTGACACTGATAAATATTTATCAAAATCCCGTATTGTCAAAAATGACAGCAAAATATTTATAAAGAGGTGGTGTCTAAAATGATGGCAGGATATCTATTGATGTACCTACTACTGGGTATCTTGCATTAGGACATAAAAATAAAGAAAATAATCCCAATACGTGAGCGTGACAGGAAGGAAATATTATATATATATATAACTTTGACGGTACAAAAATTATACATTGCTTTAAAAATCACAAACGGAAACATTTCTCAAGGGATCCGTTTTGCCAACAACACATCAGGAGAGAACCGTTGGTAGTGATCAAAGAAAACAAAAAAATATTCTTTTCTACTCGACAACATAATTATTGCAAAAAAATCATATAATAAGGCACTTTTAAAGAACAAACACGCGGCAAAAGCTTTCATAATTAGCAGTAAAGTTTAATAACTGGTAGTATAGAGAATTAACTGAGCCGTTGCTGCCTGACTATTGTGTCTGAACTTGGCCAACACTGCCTCGCTATTTTCTTTCTCTCTTCCTTTCTTTCTTTCTCCCCCCAATGAGCGTGACAGAAGGGATATATATATATATATTTTCTAAACATACACTGTTAAATATGAAAGACAATGAATCTCTACTATATTTTAAACATCGTATTTTTGCTTTAATTTCAGGTTAAAGTAAATATAAATATATGGTTCTGTTATCATTTCGAGCCTCAAGCGGTGTGACGTCATAAAACCGCATCACAAATTTGCGAGCTGCGTTTGCTATTTTTGGTAACTGTTGTCGTTGCTTAGCAACGTTTTATGTCAACAAAAGATAAAATCGTCGCTGATGGTGGATGTTTTTATGTTAACGTCCTTGTAACCTCTCTGAAGATGGCTCATGTGAACCGAAAGCTTAAAACCAACTTAATAAAAAATTATCAAAATGTTGGAGAATTTTTGTCTTTATTTTAAACTGAAATTAAAGCCAAAATACGATGTTCAGAACGGGTCATGATTAAACATAATAGACATTCATTGTCTCTTATATTTAACAGTATCTGTTTAAAAATTATCTGCTGCCTCGATACACTATATATATATAGAGAGAGAGAGTAGACTAATTTTTCTCCTATTTCTGAAAGGATTTTTCTGTTGCTGAGGTGATGTCTTATCCCCCGTGGGGATCTTCATATCGAAATGGCCATTCAACATCTTTGAATTAATCCTTTTTTAATATATATATATATAGACACCTATCTGTATGAATATGTCTACTCTATCACTGATATTGAGCGCTTTTAAATAAGTACCACGCATATATATGTAAACAATATAATATATATAACCAATTGCATATTTATATATATATATATATATATATATATATATATATATATATATTCTATTTTCTTTTTTGAAAAACTTTAAACACCGGTCATATTTCCGTAATAAATTTATTTCAGTCAATAATTGTCGTTGCCAACAATCACCGACTTCATCAGACGGTAAGTCCTATCCGACTTGTTTCATGTCGTATTACTACGAAATGAAAGTTCAGTCAAGGCCAGGCGGAGGGGGAGGCAACATGGGATGCCCACTATCATAAGTATTTCCGTTTCCGTTTCCATTTACCGGGATATAGGGGGAGGAGAAGTTTAATACAAACAAAAACAACACGTGACTAATGTCACCAGCAAATTTATACATCAATTATATGCATACACATTTCACACACACACACACACACACACACACACACACACACACACACACATATATATATATATATATATAATTGCAGAGACAAAAGCAAATGCTTACTTGACGGAGTTTGTAAATCAGGAGTTATTTACTATGCAAAAGTACAGGATAGAGATGACTAGAGAAAAAATATACTTGTGGTGTACTGAAAGAAATTTTAGTAATGGTATAATCACAAGTCTACATTCACGCTAGAAAGCCTTGAAAATGGTAACAAACTGGCTAACCACAAGTGGAAATTGAAAAAAAAAAAACGACAAAGACCCTGATATAACATGGAGCATATTAGAACAGAAGTCAGACCTTACAACGGTGGTGACGTCAGCAGATTGTCTCAATAAGAGAAGTTAGCTATGATATTATTTTCAGAACGAGAAAGGTTATTAAATGATAGATCCGATGTAATTTCTGGGTGTAAATATATAGGAAAATACAAACCCGGATGAAAGTGTTTACAATTCTTGAAAACTCCTCCCTCTTATTTTGAAATTTCAGCTATTTTGAACTTCTAAAAATTCCTGTTGCGCACTTGAGAAAAAGTAAAAAATAAAAAAAGGAAAAGAAAATCCGTTGAAGAAAAAGTTGATATTAAATGGCTGAAGATACCGAAAAATTAAAACCAAGGTTGCGTAATCGACCGACTTCTAAATGAGAATATTAAAAAGCTCTATATTATATATGTATTGAGCACATTTTAATACAATTGTATACTGGTCTAATTTAATTCAGACAATTACTTATTAATATATATATATATATATATATATATATATAATCTATAATAATAATATATATATATAATATATATTACTTATATATATATATATATATATATATATATATATATATATATAATCTAAACAAATTTATAAATGGAACTTTGTCTGTGTGTGTATGTGTATGTGTGTGTGTGTCCGTTACCTATAGACTGCGAAACGACTGAACCGATTTTCTTGAAAATTTACACACTTGTTCTATAAGCGTCTGCGAGTGTTCTTAGGTTTTGCGTCGAGGTTCCCCCGATAAATATCGAAAATCGATAATAGAAAAAATCGGGTTATAGAAGGAGTGGTCCGATTTTAATCAAATTTGATACACTCATAGACAAAGATATAAGAAACGATATTCAGAAGTTTCAAGGTTGCAGTTCTTGCAATAGTGCAGAAAATTGATATTATATATATATATATATATATATATATATATATATATATATATATATATATAAGGCAAAATGTTTGTGTGTGTGTGTCTGTTTATCTGTCTGTATGTCTGTATCTTTTCAGCCCTTTTATTTTAGTTTTTGCTTCGGGTTTGGCTCTAAGTAGGTATAATTGTAGTTCTTAGTCTCAGCCATGATAGCATTTACTCAGAGGACTTATTTAGCTTTCAAAATTCAGTTTACGACGAAAAAATCTTATTTGATATCGATACTAGGAAATCAAAATTTCACTTACATCCATTCATTTTTCTTTCTGTCTACGGTTTCGCTTTAACTGGAAACAACTATTGTTTTTAGTCTTTCGTGCCAACGTCCAATGAGTCTGAGCTCCAGGACCATGGATTAGCTTTAAAACTTTCATTACACCCGAGCAACGCCTGGCTATACTGCTAGTATATATATATATATATATATATCATTATTAATACAACGGCCTTTATTACATTATAGATATATGTTAATAAATGATAAAAAATTCAAAATATTCTTCTTTCTGGTAGTTTAGCCTACGAACACCCAACGCTTTACTTCAGAGGTGCAGCCAACAAATGGTTATGCGATACGAACTTGTTAACGAAAACACCAGGAACATATGGTTATTTGCTAAGTGTAGCTTAGAGGTGGAACAAGGCCGACATTACGGGACACCCTGTGAGGATCAAGCTCACTATTCATGCGTAAATGATCTATAGACAAGCGTGCTAACCATTACACCATGTCGAAGTGCCTAAAACACTAGAAAAAGGGAGTATCACTCCATGCAAGGCAGTAATGCCACTAAAACACAAGGGATGACAAAGTGTGGAAGAAATCGGAAGAGAAACAATAAAGATGTACAGAAAGTAATCAGGAGAAAAATAAGTGGAGGTTGACATTGCATTTAGATTTTTATAGATTAAACTTGGCTGGAAAACAGGGAGCCGGAAGGGATCTCCACAAGCAAAAAGTGCCATAGACGAAACTATTAGCATAGAGCTTATGGCTTCATTTAACCTGCTTAACTGCAAACTGATGAGGTCTCGATAGCAGTCAAGTGCCATCTGTGATACACGCTTTGGGCGATCGTGTCTAGAAAGAGACATAACTGACTGGGCAGAAGATTATGCTGTAGTAGGTTGCCATTGCTTTCTGTTGTAGACCGGTTGCCAGCCAAGGCTATAGAACCCAGTCTGTCCTAATATTTAACCTATAACTGGAGGAAAGAGACGGATTAATACTTTCCTAAGGCTATTTGTGCGTAAGTGAATGCAAGGAGTTCAACTGGAATTCGAACTCGGTATTCTGATTTGTCGTCCACAACGCACATCCTTGGTAGTCTAGTATTGCGCTTAACTTCAAAACCTGGAGGTACCATAGCAAAGACACCATCCGAACAATTACTATGAAAGCATTTATAGAAGAAAGGCTCACAGTGGCAAACTTAAGACAGGCTGAACCCGAGCTTCTAGATCAGGATCAATAATAATATTGCTAATTCTTCTTTGGATCTTATCGAGAAGCTCATGATAAATAGCAGGGACACCGGACCATATATTGGTTGTTTTGTTTTTATGGTATATCAACCTCGGCGGGTCATTTATTGCCAACTAAATTTTTTATTTATTTATTGCTTGTAATACCTTTTTCTTTCAACAATTTATTGTTGTTTTTATATAAGTTTTTGTGTCTAGTAATACTTTTTTCTATTCGAGCATCAAGATTCATTGGGATTTGTTTTTAAGGGCCGGGTCTCCAAGTCCTATCCTATTATTTAACCCATAACTGGAGGGAAGGGATGGATTAATACCTTTACTAAGGGTACCAGTGCTTAAGCGAATGCAGGGTATTCAACTGGAATTCAAACTCGGATCACCGATTTCTCTTTCCGAGCCGATATCCACTGCACCACAACGCACATCCGTCACTAAACGCTTACAGCACCTGGTATTCCCAAGCGGTCACCCATCAAAAGTACTGATCAGGATCAACGTTGCTTAACTTCGGTGATCGAGCGAGAACCGGTATATTCAACGTGATATGGCCGTAAGCCCGACCATATGTGGCAGCAATATTCTAGACAAGAATGGTAGACTTATAGATATGTAAGATAGATTCTGGACAGAAATGTTTTCTCATACAACACAGTGAACCGACTTTCTTAGCAGCTAATATCGCAATGGATTTAGTACTGTTTATTTTTTTATTTTTTTTTTTATTTTTTCACTTCGCGTCAGCTGAGAACGTGAGCCATATAAGACGAAACCAGTGACTTTTCTGGAGTTTTATCATTAGCCATGCCGATGAAAGGTAGGTGTGGTGGGGGATTAATGGAGATAAGTGTAGTTTTGGAGGCGTTAAAATGAACACGCCATTTTGTCCCAATTATCGACTGGCTTGAGGTCGTTTTGTACATCGCCTGCCATTTTGACCATGTCGGACTGACAAGCCTTACTACCGAGATGAGGAGTAAAAGGTTGTGTCATCAGCGTGATTATCAAGTTGGGATCGGATGTTGTCGAGAAGATCATTAATGAAAATTAAAAACTGCGTAGGATCAAGGACAGAGCTCACGGTCACACCCACGTTATGATTTAGACGAGTGACCGTTCAGGATAACATTCATTTCCGATTTTTATAGGAAAGACTGGATCAGTTCAAAATGTGTGCAAAGACATCGTAACTTTTCATCTTGTGGAGAGGTCAGTATGTGATATACGGTATTGCTCGGAATCGGAGACGCTCATTTTTCCAAGAAGGACGTATATTTTGTCCAAGATAATTCCAGAGAGATATGGTTGTAGATTATTCATGGCTTTGAGTACGTTTAGATTTGACAAAAATAAAGTCTTTGTTATTTCAAATAATCGCAGTTTTACAAAATGCATTTTACAAAAAATAATAAAGTGAACAAAACACGGCAGCCATTCTGTGTTCGATATTTTTATTTTATTTTTTTTATAATCGTGTCGCCCCGCGCAAGGCATTTTACTGCCACTGGTGAGTAGGAAGTAAGTTATAAGAATGAATGACAGGTTACAAGAGATGTCTGGAGGAGGGTAGGAGAAGGATTAGAATACTGATGAGAGAGGAGTAGACGAAGAAAGGAGCATGAGAGAGAGACAGAGAGAGTATGCAAGTTAGTGAGATAGGAGATGACTATTGACTTTACATTTAAATTCTTGGATATTGTAGCTGTCGAGAAAACAAGTAAATGGAAGGGAATTCCACAGGCGGGAAGTGTGAGAAAGGAAGCTGATGGAGTAGAATTTGCGTTTACAATTTATTGGTTTCACAGTAAAAGGGTGGGACATAGTTGTCAATCTTGTGATTCGAGTAAATTTATATATAAGGAGTACCAGTGAGCTAAGTTCATCGGAGCAGAAGCCGTGAAAGTATTTGTAGAAGAGACAAAGGTAAGCCACATTGCGCTGGTGAGAATGTGACTGTATCCGAACTGCCAAGTTGGGATCGATCACATTACAAATTCTCCGTTGGATTTTGTCAAGGACCCTTAGGTGGATAGCAGGAGCACACGACCAGATATGGCAGCAGTATTCAATGCACAGGTGGATGGTAGATTTGTATATGTGCAGGATTGTTTCAACCGGGAAAAACCTCCTGGCCCTGCACAGGGAACTGACCTTCTTAGCAGCTGATTTAGCTCTAGATTCTATATAGTCATTCTACTTGAAAACTGTTGTGAGAGTTAACCCAAGGAGGCGCAGTGTTTTACTTTCAGGGTGACTAGCCTGATCGATGCTAATGGTGGGGTAAGAGCGATTGTCTGTGGTGGTTAATAGATAGCAGTTTCGTTTTGGAAGCATTGAAATTCAAGAGCCATTTCTTACCCCAGTCCAGCACAGATTGGAGGTTCTTTTCAAGATTGGCAGCGAGGTTTGCTTTGTCAGGCTCGGCAAATTTTTATCGAGGCGAGAATAAACTGTAGTGTCGTCAGCGTATATGCCGACTTGGGATCTTGTTACACCGGGGAGCTCGTTCTGGAACATTATATAATTTTACTTAGATTAACGGATAACTTGCTGAAAACATGTGCGGCTTGTGTGAGTAGCTTCGGCTCAGAATGAGAGATGGGAGAGCTTAGGTCGATTTCCTATCGGTTTCGTTACATTCGTACAAATGCCCTTGTTTTAAATAGCAGGACTGGCCGGAATCTTTAGCCTTGTGCAGCAACCAGTCTAGAAAAAGGACAACTGTGATTTCAAAACCGCAATTCAACCCTGTTAAAAGATACTAACTACGAAAACAACAGCCACGACTAAAGTTGTTCAGGTTTCTTGCACCGGCTTATTTCCTTCAAATGGGATAATTTCCCCTTCTGATCGATTGTATAAAATTGTTATGGGGAAACACATCTATTCCTCAGATAATGGATTCTCCCTCCTATATTAATAAGAGTTAACAGGAAGTTAACTCGAGAAGTTTAGAAGTTCTTGGGAAGTTCATAGGAGTTCTTTAGAGTTCTATTGGAGTTCAGTAGAACTACTAAGCAGTTGATATTCGTCGGCAGATAGCCATATACTAAGGAGTCACCCTCAGTGGAAGATTACCAATTTCCTAACATTTTGGGTACGTTAAATACATTAACCACCGACAGAGCACGATTATAACCTGCAGTGCGAAAACTACTCACAACAAAAATAGACTCAGATTTCTTTAAATTTATATATAACCTTACCGCTACTAATGCAACATCTAGTCGAGGAAAATGAAGATGTCTTTGTTCTCGGTAGTTTGAGATTAATGCTAAACTCCCTGCTTGTAATTGATGCGTATATTTCGTGTTGCTTCTTGAAATCTTTGATGAATAAGAATGGTACAAGTTCGTCATCTTGAACAACACCTGTGAGTATTTTGAAGTGTAGGGAACTGGTTAACGTTTCTTTTGTTCGACCTTGTGCCAGACTAAACCGAACTCCCTACAGCTTACAAGTTTTATGTTGAATTATATTCATGAGAATTATTATTAGATGCTTTTCATTAGAAGGTTGTTTTTCGGCATTTGGAACGTGTGGAATTATGTAAAAGAGTGGAATAATAAAATATACACTTTGGATGTATAATATAAATTCATTAAAAGAAAGAGTTGTAGAAATTAATGTTCTATTATAAACCTTAGTAAGAAGAGTTCGTGTTCAATGATAAAGTTGTAATTGTTGAGAGAAAGAGAGAGAGAGAGAGAGAGAGAGATAAGGAGAAAAAGACTGAGAGGAGAATGTCCGGGTCACTTGAAGTTGAGAGTTCAAACCGCCTCCCCTGAACTGGCCGTGACCGGTTAGGGACCATCCTTAAATATTGAATAGTCACGTGGGGTGGCTCAAAGAACGATTTTTTCTTAGCTATGGAAAACCCGTTTCTCTGGCGTATTTTGAATTTTGCGATTTGATGACCAATCAGAATCCAGAGTTCCGCTACAATTTTAAAGTATACACTGCTTCATGTAAATTGTGATGTAGACACACCCATGCATACATATGTAATTCGGGGTGTAACTACATTTACATGTTCATACCCACGCACAAAAGCACTACAATTTTCTCGGCAGTGATTGGTTGAATAATTGCTGTACATTTCATTACGAGATAATTTTGAAATATCAGCTGGGAATAATTCTATTTTCCATACTTGGTTTAGTACACGATATCCAATTGGTCGATTTATGACCAATGAGATATTTTATTGCAAAGATAAGTAAATGTGAATTTTTTTCAACGAAGTTCTCTGGAGCCTATTGAATAAGTATAAATAACAGCATTTTCTTTGCTTCTTTCGTAAGATTTAGTTGCGCCTGGACCCTGGTTTCCAGATCTTTCTCACACGACAAAAACGCATACACAGATACATACTTACACTGTTTAAATTACCAGTGGTCACTATGCTAAACATTCAATTTACGACCTGTTGATCTATTCTAAACTTAAGAACACTTGAACATTTCATAACCAATTCATGAACATTTCGAATCAATTCTTTCATTTGAAACAGACTTTATTATATTCAACTTGAATCTAAACTTTCATTCAACAAGTGACTATCTTTCTGAAAACATTTGACTTCCTAACTGTCCATGGGAACAAAACACTTCTCCTACTTATCTATTGGCAACTTTATTGCATGCTTTTTCAAACTAATATCTTGTACTTTCGTTAATACATGTTTTATTGTTGGTTACATTGGCGTCATCGTTATCTTATTCCTTATTTCAACCGTTTGAAGTTGTTTTGTGTTGGACGAATCATATTAATATAAATATTGTGGGGGATTCGGAGATAATCTTGAGGGCCCCTCAGCGTAAGTCTTGCATTTATTCTTCTTGTGTCAGACGCGATCGAAAATATTAACGAATTCCCCTACAAAATACTCGGGTGTATTTCAAATAGAAATTATATTCATTGGAATCTAAAATTTTGAGACATTTTTAAAATGTTCAGTTTTTCGACTATTTTTTGAGCGATTATCACATTTGTAAAAAAAAAAGTTAATTCTCGGTTTTAAAATCTTCCAAAATCTGTGGAAAATTAGTAAATTTAAAGTTAAATTAATTTGATTTGAAACAAATATTTTATGAGATGAAATTTGAAATAAAATTATTTCTTATTCACAAAGGTCTGACTCCTTGACCTTTCAAGTAGGCAACGATAGCATCTATCAATCAGTCTGGAAGAATGGGGACAAAAATTGACATAACTCAATTGAACATTTACATGTTACCTTTTAATGATAAATTTCTTATGAGTTTCAGTAGTAAAAGAAAACGTGCAGTTTAACATAAAAAAATAGAAATTATTTTAAATATCTTAATTCTAAATGATTTGTATTAAGCTTTTGAATTTTCGATTTGTAAACAAGGTCTATTTTTAATGAATTAATAACCAGATACACAGAGTAACTGGAAGAAATTTAAAATGATGTTTGTAACATTAATTAGCAAAGAAAAAAATGAAGAAAAATTCTCATAAAAATTAATTTTTCATCGAAATTTATTTTCTTCTTCAGAATATATCTTAAAATCATTATTTATAAAATCAATAAAAAGTTTGTCTACATCAAAATTAGCGTAGTTTTAATGCATTTTTAATTTTGCTATTTGGAGCAGATATTTGGAAAAATGGTCCCCTAATTTAAAAAGAAATTACATGATTTACATTCCCTAATGAGTCCTTCATTTAACTAGTAAATAACAAATTGTATAGTTAATGTATTCCTCGAAGTTTTATGCAATTAATTGGAGTGGGGGGAGGTAACAGTTGTAAACAAAAAATATTTTACCAGGATTTTCTAAAAATAATAATTATATAAATAATTTCATTCATTTGTTAATATGTTCTGAAAAACTATTATAAATAATTTATTTTTAGAAGCTTTATGAAATTAATTTAAGTGGACAATAATTGTATAAATAATTTCATTCATTTGTTAATATGTTCTGAAAAACTGGTATAAATAATGTATTTTTAGAAGCTTTATGAAATTAATTTAAGTAGATAAGAATTGTATAAATAATTTCATTCATTTGTTAATATGTTCTGAAAAACTGGTATAAATAATGTATTTTTAGAAGCTTTATGAAATTAATTTAAGTGGACAATAATTGTATAAATAATTTCATTCATTTGTTAATATGTTCTGAAAAACTGGTATAAATAATGTATTTTTAGAAGCTTTATGAAATTAATTTAAGTGGATAAGAATTGTATAAATAATTTCATTCATTTGTTAATATGTTCTGAAAAACTGGTATAAATAATGTATTTTTAGAAGCTTTATGAAATTAATTTAAGTGGACAATAATTGTATAAATAATTTCATTCACACATGAATAAGTTCGGAAAGTTTCTTTAAAATCAGACAGTTGATTTTGGCAAGAATTTTTAAATTAATGTGTCTTTCAACGCCAAAAAAAAAAAAAAAAAGAAAAAAACAACTTGAGTAAAATTACGTTTCCCTTCATAATCACATTAGGTAAACATGGCGTGAATCGCTGACGGAAAAAATATACAACAATCATTTAACTGCCGTATGTAATATACGCTTAGCCGATCATGTGTCGAAAGAGACATGACTGACTGGTTAGAAGATTTTCCTGCAGTAATTACCATTTAATCATGCGGTAGACTGGTTGACAACCAAGGCTATAGAACCCAATCTAGAGGAAAAAAGACGTAATTTGCGTGTGAAGGAATAAAACTAGGATTCGAACGCAGCTCTCCAATTTCTCATTCTGAGACGTTATCCACTGCACTGCAACACACATATCGGATTGTTTACAGTTTTTTTTTGTTTTTTTTTTAATGTCATATTCTAAGAAACGAACGACTCACACTACCCCAATTATCAAACCGTTTCACTGAAAGCCTTTATTTGCCAGTGAGTGAAAACTTTATGTCTCTAATTGTCGGTGATTGGACCCGTTGTTGCATGTGTCAGTGGATCTGTTATAAGGGGTGGGTAGAGAGAGAAAGCGGTACCCTCACAATGCAACGCAGACATTTACGACATCAAACAAGTTTGATGTTGGCGGTAAATCAACAAAGAATGACTGACGTCAGACTTTTTAGTTCAGCAAAAGAAAAGAGAGAGAGAGAGTGACAGAATGAGAGTGAGAGAGAAAGAGTGCAAAGGTGATCACCTCTTGAAGGTCGGTCGTGCACATGCGCAGGAATAAAAGCGTTTCTAGCATAGTTGTTAATGCTGTTGTTCGTTGTCGGCCATCTTCCTAACGCCAGAAGCCCGCGTAAAATATGACGTCATGGGACGGCGAACACTCGGGGGTGGGGGGGAAGAAAGGAAAAAATTACAGTAACCGGTAAAACAAGTTGACAAAATAAAATTATTTCACATAATTTATTTTTTAGCAAAACATTACAACAGATTCGTGTTCTTTGCTTCAACTTCTACGGGGGAAAAAAAAAGACGAAAACAACGCCAAAGAAATGAATTCATGAAAATTTAATATACTTACTCATTTCACAAACACAGAGGAGAGAGAAATGCCGTATAGAATACTTCTCGAGTACGAGAATGAAAAAAAGAACTGGCATTACTTAACCGATTCGTATTATTACGATTTGAGTAAAAGAACAATATCAAATTACAAGGTTATCAATGATTCACTCACAGTTTGATATTTGACCAGGAATCGATTTGATTCTGTTATTTAATGAACAGGACCGTTTCTAAGATGATTGGAAAAAATGTCATACGTAAAGGAAATTCTCATGAATGTCTAAAAAAGGCATAAAATATATTCTTTATTTCTTTAGGTGTGAATCAATTTATCTCATGCCAAAGATTATTTTGTTAATAAAATTTCTGAATTGTCGAAACCATCAACTCAATATCTGTTATATACCTATGATATATACCATTCACCTATACTATGACTATGTACCTATGATATGTACCATGTAGCTATACTATGACTATATAAATATAATATATACCATGTACCTATAATATGACTATGTATTTATGATATGTGCCACGTACTTATACTATGACTATGTACCTATGATATTTACCTATGCTATGACTATATAACTATGATATATACTATCCACCTATGCTATGACTATGTACCTATGATATGTGCCATATACCTATACTATGTATCTATTATATATCCCATGTACCTATACTATGACTATGTACCTATGATATATACCTACGCTATGACTATGTAACTATGATATGTACCATGTACCTATCTATGACTATGTACCTATGATATGTACCATGTACCTATACTATGACTATATACCTATGATATGTACCATGTACCTATACTATGACTATGTACCTAGGATATATATCTATGCTATGACTATATAACTATGATATATACTATCCACCTATGCTATGACTATGTACCTATGACATGTACCATTTACCTATGCTATAACTATATAAATATGATGTATACCATGTACCTATAATATGACTGTGTATTTATGATATGTACCATGTATCTATGTTATGTGCTGATGTACTGTCTGTTATATGCCTAGGTTATGTACCTTTGTTATGTAGGAACCATTTCTGGATATAGACAAGTAGTTTTTGACTCTTTACTAACTGCCTTACTCTCCGGCCTGCCATTTATTTACACTAAGTTGTTAAGTTATAAGCATTTTTCTTTCTAATTCTCTAGCATTCAAAGCAATGACAAAAAGCGAATAGTGTATTCTTGCTGCATAAAACGCAGCAATGTATAATCCTCACTTATATTTTGAAAAGAAATATTTTCGAAAGTTTAATTTAGCCGCTGTTTTGTCCATTCTCATATTTTGAAGCTTCTAAAATGGATGAAGATGATATTATTTAATAATATAAAGTAACTTCGCTCTCTTTTCTCTTAATAATATACAGAGTTTAACGATAAAACTTTTTAGTAAGTCTGGGATATTTTTAATATTTGGAGGCAACTATATATATATATATATATATATATATATATATATGTGTGTGTGTGTGTGTGTGTGTGTGTGTGTGTGTGTGTGAAAACGATGTATACATTTTGATATATCAAGAACAATTTTAGAGAAAAATAGGACAGAATAAAAAAAAGTAGTCGTGTGACACGCTTTTTATTCTTTAGGACTTTAAGAAAAAACTCGTCAAATATTTCAAAATAAAAATTGATGACCTTCCTGACAAACCCAACCAACCAAAATATATTGCTCGACCCAACAATCTATCACAAATACAAAATATTTTATCTCTATACCTGATGGAGTGCGTGATATAGTACCGAAATGTGACAGCTCTTGTGTAGCGAAATGTTTTTGTTATATACGCCAATAATTAGAATACTAATATATATATATATATATATATATATATATATGTGTGTGTGTGTGTGTGTGTGTGTGTGTGTGTGTGTGTGTCAATGACAAATATATTATGCTCTCATTACGGTTAAGCTCTCTAGAGAGGAAGATTAAAAAAAACAATTACCACTTCTTCAATTTATGCATTACTCTTCGGTAATGAATTGAGTTCTTTCGGTGAATGGCGTGTCTATACCCTGCTTATATACAA
This sequence comes from Ascarosepion bandense, assembly GCA_037127315.1. Taxonomy (NCBI): domain Eukaryota; kingdom Metazoa; phylum Mollusca; class Cephalopoda; order Sepiida; family Sepiidae; genus Ascarosepion; species Ascarosepion bandense. Next base: position 390,511 of record JBBBDQ010001056.1, on the reverse strand, counting down.
CACGCTAAAATTTCTCTTGTCTGGATCTATACGCCTATGGCTTAGGGCTTAGTGACTCCGACTGACACCAAATCTGTCGAGTTTCGATCTCGGCCAGAAGCAAGTGGATGTCTAACCACACTGATGAGCTGTCATACGGTGAAACAAGCTTGTATGTGGATGACGAATATATATATATAGTCATACGCAGACAGATCTGTTTCGCAGCTCATCAGTACGGTTAGACTCCGATTGCTTTTAACCCAGGATTGAAACCCGACCGAATTGGCGTCAGTCGGCGATTCTACCTCTAGGCTGTGGGCGTTCAGTAGAAGAAGGCAGACTTTTTAGCGTATATATTGTCATTATACCCGCCCAATAGCCAGAGTGCTCTAATCCATTACTGAATGAGCAATGCGTATATATATATATATATATATATATATATATATATATATATATATATTTAAACGTGATTTATATCGTTATACTCGTCTTGAAAACCTTACTCGAAAACTTTCGAACGAAAGAAAATGTTTTTTAAAAAAGAAAAAAAGAAAGAGCTTAGGACATGAAAGTCTGTCAAAGGTGTTCGGACAGAAATCAGCACAAAGTCAAAAGAAAAAAAAACGACACGAGTAATTACCTAACAGAAAACGCACAATACAAAAGTAGTGCGAACTTAATAGAACCTAATGTGCCAGATGAATCTGCCTAGGTTTCTCCTAAATGGATCATCAGGGAAGGCTGTTACATATATATATATATATATATATATATATATATATATATATATATATATATATATTAACACCTTTTCAATATGGAATCATAATTTAATCATTCCATAATCATATGCATTTAATTCTATGAACACTTAGTGATTGCCGGATCAAACTGGGATACTTGGGTGTTGAGGGGGTTGAAATAAACATAGGAAATAGACTGGATTTTGGACGCGTCTTATATAACAGGAAATACGGTTTGCTAAAAACAGACTTGATATGTTTTAGTCTGGAATAAAACAAATATTGTGGGAATTATTTTGATATTTCTGCACTTAAGTAACCCCTTGAACATTGCCCTAATCCAAACCCTAACCCCCTTAACTTTAGCAATTAAGTATGCTCCACCCACCTCTGCCGTCTAAGTAGAAGAACTTCATTTATTTTAATTAAAAAGTTAAAAAAAAGATGTTGCTCACTCATGTTAATACTTTTTAAAATTTTATTATTGACAAATATATTTAAATATTTTTAAGCCCAGCGGGAAATTTTTGGCCTATCCATTCCAATTGTATGTTGTTTTTTGTTTTTTTGTTTTTTATGACACTTTTTACACTTGCCTTCATATTTTAAAAAATACCATTTTGTTGCAACCAGCAAATAGCTAGTAATCGATCGTTAATATGCAGAAGAATGACAGCCTCAAAAAGGGTTGTTCACCGTGGGTTATTCCCCTTAGTTTTAGCAAGTCAATAGCTTCCCAACCTGACAAATCGTGTGTCTTAGAGTATTAAAGGGGTCAGATTTGGCTAAAGTTGGGTTATAGAAAAAGGTTAAGATATGACAGATATTTTAGTAAAGATCGATATATATTAGATTTAAAAAAATTACAAAAAAAAAATACGAACACGAAGATTATGATAGAAACAGTGTTACTTTCGTCACAGTGATTTGCATATGGAAATTAACACTGAAAATAAGGAGTATATTTCATTTAAAATGATCGTCATTTCTTATTAGATCGGTATTGTAAATCTTACAAGCATTTACTAACATTTGAGATGGAACTTGTTTTAATAAAATAATTACCCCAGTGGCAGGAAATTATTTGTTTTTTTTAGGTGAAAATCCTCCAAATCTTGTCACCGGCATTTTAACAATGATCATCTCCAAATTGATAAAAGTTTTGTTGGACAGACATTAACAGACTGATATAGACAGCCAGTCAGACAGACAGACAGACAGATGGACAGATAGATAGATAGATAGATAGATAGATAGATAGATAGATAGATATTAACAGACTACGATAGATAGATAGATAGATAGATAGATAGATAGATAGATAGATAGATAGATAGATATTAACAGACTACGATAAACAGATAGATAGATAGATAAATAGATAGATAGATAGATATTAACATACTGCGATAGATAGATAGATAGATAGATAGATAGATAGATAGATAGATAGATAGATAGATAGATAGATGGATAGATAGATATGAGTAGACCGCAATAAAGAGATAGACTGAAAGAAATGAAAAACTTGACATATGAGATGGATAAATATAAAAAGTGTGGTATCCTATGCAAATGAGCTGAGTTGTATCTAAGTGCTAAGCCGTTGTTTGGGACTCCATTACATCATGCGTAACGGTCTACCACGTATCGAGTGCTGGAACTGCGAGAGATACCAGACATAACAAAAAGACTGTCTTCATTTGTACAATCTCAACAATATAAACTTATTTAACGAAACCGAAATAAAGGCAAAAGGATTTTTACTCGGCGCCATTTAGTTTGACGTAAGTCTAAAAATGGTTGAAGGGAGTTTATGTTATGCGTATTCTTCTAATAAGAGAGGACCTGCTCCCTTTGAAAATCTTCATTCAAACCTCTGACTTGATTTGGAGTTGAACCTCGATCACTAATTCGACTGGGAGGTATTAAGCTAAAACAGTCGACGACAAAGATATTCTCTGCGTATCGATAATGGTACACAACAAGAAAACATTGATCGTTATCAACAAATAGATGACGTTGATCGCGCTGTGCAGGCCGGATGTGAACTCGGTTGCCTTTTCTTGGTACGCATGCACACTTCTGCCGGAAGAAGGTGAACGGAAAATCGACGACGTCGGTAGAACGTCGCGTGGCAAATATGGCTGATAGCAAGCTTACAATATGGCAGAGACCAACAGGAAATGAACGTTCGTGTAGCCACCATTATAAACTAAACCTCGAATGTTTAGTCTGTTCACAGACTGGATGGATGTTTTTGCCGGGGGATATTTTTTCTTTTCTTTTCGTCTAATTTATTTATTTAATCAGTTGCTATATTTTCTTTCATAACAGCGACAGTATGACTGACTGTGGTTAGGCCAATAATGTTGATTATTTCATTTTTTTTTTTTGGTTGTTGTTCATGCAATACAAGGACCAAGAAGCACTCAAGGTAGAGAGTTATTGAATGAGGTTGTTGTATGGAAGTAAGAGAAGGTCAAAAATGAAGATATGTTGGAAATAAAACGGTTGACTTTAGCGTAAGATTTTAGCAATTTTACAGGCATCATCTTCAGAATCTGTTCCATAAAGTATTAGTTCTGGGGAATACGAAAGGAGTGAGGATGACTCGTTTCAATGTATGGAGCAGAATAACGATAAGCTTGCAACATTTCGTCTGTGGGAAAGAGGTTGTAAGGTGTGAAACAAGTTATCATTCAAAACACGCTTTTGACTCTATCAAGTCTGGAAAATAAGTATTAGCTAAGTGCAACCAAGATATCGCAGTAATATTCTATTTTGGGTAAGATCTGACGAATGTTAAGGGCATATTAGCTAGTCCCAGTGACTTCACCGAAAGAGTTGTGAGTTTAATACCTGGCTACAGCAGTTGTGAGCAAATAACTTAGAGAGTTGAGTTAAAGCGTTGGTTAGTGATTTGACCCAAAGACTTGTGAGTTCAATACCTGGCTACATCTTAGATATTTGAATTAAAGGGAGATAACTAGATGGCATTCGGAAATGGCATTGCCCATAGAATGAGAACAAAATTTTCAAAATTCCTAGCGCCTGAAGAAGGCCGGAGCTTAAAACCCCCGAAACGTCGTAAACATGGCAATAAAAATGAGGACAGTAGTCTGAACAGTGGAAATAATGTAATGTAAAGATGCATAGGAAAAGGAGTCAAGTATTTTGCTGAAGCGGCACAAGGACCCGATCATTTTTCCAGTGACTTTAGCAATGGATCGAATATATGAGTTCCACTTAAAGTCTGGGATGAACTTTAACCACAACAGACGTTCAAATCAAATGCGCCTCATTTAAAATGCAAAATCATTCATCCCGAATTCAGGATCTTTTCAGTAAAGCCGGAACGTTACTATTTTGATTCTGGGGGTATTGAATGGTACAAGTTAGGTTTCATCCTCCACCCCATTGAGCTGTTAAAACTGGGTCAGATGAGAGATCAGCTGCAAGCCGTTGGTCATCAAAACCCATAAACACTTGTATCATCTGCGTAGATATTTAATAATAACGTGAGAATTTATAGTGGATTGCTTATCTATTCTTTTCTAGTAGTAGTAGTAGGATTCCGTTCTAGTGAAGGGTAATTGTAGACCGTTGCAGGTTAACGGAATTTGGCTTTGTGGTAGATAGCCCACTATAAGTCGTAAAATGAAAAGGCAAATTGAGTTGAAAATAACATTTATATATATACAAAGCAATTAATGTTTTACAATTAAAGCAATACTTGAAATAAAGGTCCAACTGAGGTTAGAATGTTCATGGCGAATAATAATGCTGGAAAAGATTTAAAGCTTAGGAATGTGGGGAGCGGAGGTATATGAGGAATTTCTTTGAAGTAGCCGCTCCTTAGGTTAGTAAGTACTTTTGAGACAGGGAAGGTGTGATGAGAAGTGAAGGGAGGCGAACATAGTAGCCGGTTGACTTAAGTCAAGGGAATATCAATTATTCTCGCCTGTCACCGTCAGTCTATCTGCTGGGGTCTTGTCTGTATCCGCTTTTTATATCTGCCTTTTGGATCAAAAGCAGCTCGTTTTTGGATTTCAAACTTGTATTTGATTCTGGGCTTCCCATTGGCTGGTAAATAAAATTCGCGTAGGATCGCGAAATGGAATTTTGATATTTGATTAATTTTTATTTTTCAACCGGAACATCAGCGCGAATACACCTGCGCAGAGAGGATTTTTGTTCATTTGCTTTCTGGTTGTTATAGAGCAAACATCCGGTCCTTCGCTTTTGCTCGGTCGGTATCAGCACAAATTAACTTAGGCCGATCCTTCTCTCATCTGACCCAAGTGAGTCAGACCGAAAAGAAAGCCTTGAGGGATGACAACTGTTTTAAATATTCTAGCACTTTTCTCTTTCCGGATCTGGATTTTTTTTTTCACTCTTGTTTGAGGAACCCTCCCTAGATGACTTCCAATTTTTTCGTTTCCGTCATTTCAGGGAATTTGCTGTACTCACCACACTTGACACTGCAGGTTGGCGAAAACTATTTAAACCAGCGGTTCCCAATCTTTTTTCTGTCATTTCCCCATACACCCAGTTCAATCATCCAGATTTACCCCTTCATCTGTATGAGAGAAAGAGCAGTTAAAACACACTAAGACTATTTACTCATATATTTTTCAAATGTACAAATCTAAACTTATTTATAAATGAAACTTTGTCTGTGTGTGTGTGTCTGTGTGTTTGTGTATCCGTTACCTATAGACTCCGAAACGGCTGAACCGATTTTCTTGAAAATTTACACAGTTGTACTATAAGCGTTTTCAAGTGTTGTTAGCTAAGTTTTGTGTCGAGGTACCCCCGATAAATATCGAAAATCGATAATCGAAAAAATTGGGTTATAGAAGAAGTAGTCCGATTTTAATCAAATTTGATACACTCATAGACAAAGACATAAGAAACGATATTCAGAAGTTCCAAGGTTGCAGTTCTTACAGTAGTGCAGAAAATCGATAATATATATATATATATATATATATATATATATATATATATATATAAGGCAAGATGTTTGTGTGTGTGTCTATTTATCTGCCTGTATGTCTGTATTTTTTCAGCCCTTTTATTTTAGTTTTTGCTTTGAGTTTGGTTCTAAGTAGGTATAATTGTAGTTCCTAGTCTCAGCCATGATACCATTTACTCAGAGGAGTTATTTAGCCTTCAAAATTCAGTTTATGATGAAAAAAACTTATTTGATATCGATACCAGGAAATCAAAATATGACTTACATCCATTCATTTTTCTTTGTCTACAGTTTCGCTTTAACTAGAAACAACTGATTGCTTTTTAGTCTTTTGTGCCAACGTCCAAAGAGTCTGAGCTACAGGACCATGGATTAGTTTTAAAGCTTTTATCCCACCCGAGCAACGCCTGGCTATACTGCTAGTATACTGATAAACTTATAGTTCCAGAGTAAAGTGGATAGAGAGCAGTTAGTAACAAGTAAGCATAGCCATAGAGAGCGGTTAGTAACAAATAAAAGGACTTTTGTTTGCTCTTCTACTTCAGAATTAAATCAGCGAGAAGGGTGATGCTGCTTCTTGTGAAGCAGTGTATCAATATCGGGGTTAGTTTTGGCAAGCGCGTAACGTATGAGAATTTTTTTTATTTAGTAGGTAGTGTAATTATTTCTCCTCAGGTAGCTTCAAATCCCACACCCAGTTTGTTTGTGTAGGTAGCCGTTGACTCATAGGAACTCTTCCGCTCTTTGACAGGTCTGGTTTTTGGTCCTCTTGACCGAGATTGCACCCCAACCATGGTGGGGATGTTTAGGAAGGTGATATTGGGTTACATGGTACCAGTAGCAGACATAGTCTGACCTGACCTGACCTGACCTGAAGCTTACAGCACCTGGTATTCCCAAGCGGTCACCCATCTTATTACTGACTAGTCTTGACGTTGCTCAACTTCAGTGATCGTACCGGAAACAATGTTGCAACGTGAATAAGCCGTAATTTCTTTTTCTCGTTTGTCGTATTCGCTGATTTTTATTCTTTTATAACCATTTCCTAAGGTTCTTTGGAATTGTTCCAAACGCTACATAAAAAAGTATAAATCATTATTATCTTATATTCTGTACATAAAAAATATTCTGCGAATCGATCGAACAACCAAAAGTCAAACTAACTTTTGTTTGCGATAATTTGATTACCTGACTTCGCGTGGAAGCTCTGTTTGAATTTTAAAGTCTTTAAAAAATCTTACTTTTTCTATTTTAACAACAGGAATTTTGCTTTTTATTACAATCTTCTTTAATGTGCCTTGTCCTTTCAGGACGTAGGCGACCATGACCTTCCACGTCTCCTTATCGCTGCTGGCTCTTAGCACACTTTCTCCTGTAACATGTCGCAATCCCCCGTTCTGTCCTGGTCAGGCCTTTCAAATATGTTATCCGCTGCTTTCTTCTCTCTGTTTCCCTCTATCAGGCATGTCAGTATCAGGTTCTACAAGCGCCCCTTCCTCATTACATGACCCAGGAACTTCAGTTGTCTCTTCCTGATGCTCAGTATTAATTTCCTTTTTGTTTCCATCATTTCCAAGACCTCATCATTGCTCACATGTTCGATCCATTATATCCGCAGCATCCTTCTGTAGAACCACATTTCAGCTGCTTCAACTTTTTCCTTCATCTTTGATAATATTGTCCAGCATTCACTGCCATACTGAAAAACTCACATCACATAGCAATCCAGTACTCTCTTCTTTGTTTCTAGTAAAAGTTTCCTGTGTCTTAATACTTTACTCAGCTTCTGGAACGCGTCTTTCGCCATGCGAATTCGCCTTCGGATCTCTGTGACGCACTTTCCGTCTTCTGTTCCGCTGACTAAATACAGTACGGAGTAGTAAGACCACATAAGACCACATAAAAACTCTTACCAAGTAAATGTTTATAGACTCAAATATAAACGACTAATAATTACCTTAGCCCAATACTTTAAATGCTGATCGGTTTAAAGGCAAACAGCGATTCTTTACCAAAACCCACACAGCTAAAAAGTGCCGCACAGCCAAAGAAGATTCTATTTGCGATAATGCTCATCTCCTCTCTCAGATGTTTCTCAAAAGTCATATCTGCATCTGAACACGGAATACCTTTTCATTTTCCTACTGCCAAAGGCTGTTTATTTTCTTTCCTTCTTTCGTTTTCTTTCTCTCTCTTTCTCTTTCGGTCCTGGGCATGACGGTATACTGCATCCGGCAGCAAGGGCTCTAATTGGGAGGTTATGAGAAGCATGGAACCATCTCTTAATTGCTGTTGTTCCCAGGTCTACCCTGACCCGGAATGGTAGCACCTGTCATGGTCCTCGCTAAGAGAAAATATTTAACCTCCAAATTGGGATCAAAATATTATGAAAGTATAAAAATACACTTTTATAGAAATATATATATACATAAAAACAGACTTTCATAGAAAAATATACATTTTTGAAGAACAATACATTTTTGAAGAAAAAATTATAACCATAAAACATTTTTGAAGAAAAAAAAATATTCTCAGCAAAACATTTTTGAAGACAAAACTAGAAGACATTTTTAGTTTTGTAAAATAAAAAATAATAAAGACAAACAAATTTATAATCAAAATCTGACTAAATCAACATAAAAAAAATACCTTAAAACTCTACCTTTTTGGCATTAAATAACCCACAGAGGTGTTGATATACCGTTAAACAAAACTTAAACCGAAACTCTAGCATTTTCGCTTGATATACCTTGGTGCAGTGGATATCGACTCGGAACGAGAAATCGGGGAGCCAAGTTCGAATTCCAGTTGAATTTATTGCATTCACTTACGCGCAAATACGATTGGGAAAGGTATTAATCCGTCTCTTCCCTCCAGTTATGGGTTAAATAACAGGACAGATTGGGTTCTATAGCCCTGGCTGGCAACCAGTCTACCGCAGAAAGCAATGGCAACCTACTGTGGGATAATCTTCTGCCCAGTCAGTCATGTCTCTTTCGAGACATGATCGCCCAAGCGTGTTTCACGTATGGCACTTAACTGATTGATACCTTCTCTCCGAATTTATTCAACGTTTTCAACGTTTTATATCAAGATTCATAATTGGCGGCTACAAGTGATGTGCAGGTGACATTGATAACAGAGACGGAAAAGGGAACTACAGGCAGCTATACAGAAGGTGTTAAAGGAAATATTTTCATCAAAATCTGACTAAATCAACCTTCTCATTATCACCAAACATTAAAAAAATACCTTAAAACTCGACATTTTTAAATAACCCACAGAGGTGTTGATATGCCGTTAAACAAAACTCAAACAAACTGAAACTCAATCTCTTTCTCTCCTTTTTAATGGGGAAAATGTTTCTTTTTCATTATCCGTTTGTAAACCTACTGTTGTTATATCTTGATGCCTACGTTTTTATTTTATTTTATTGGCTATTTAGAAAGGCATGAGTCTACTTTTCCCCTTCGAAGCTATAGATTTAAATAATAATCTAGGAGAAGCACAACATTCAGTGGAATTCAAACCAAGGAAAATACAACGCGATATCACTCCAATATCTTTTCTCCAAAATTATGACAATTCATAGATAATAAAGAAAGAAATCCAGGGAGAGCCGTGTTCGGGTATTTTCTAATATGACACCTTTTAAAAATCTGCTTCAGCGTCTCTATTTCTATTTTTGTCCTTTTTTAGAACCTATCTTCCTTTGTCGCACGTACAGCACCAGCTCTTCTGAAAAAGGCCTCGAAACGATAATAATCAATTTATGTGAGCATATGCGATCGACGTCCAGATGTTATTTTTTCTTTGCTGCTTTTTTTTTTCTTCTTTCGTGGCTTTTAAAACGAGACTTTTGTTTGTTTTTTCTCTCTTTCGCTCTCAGTTCATTTCTTCCTCCGCCCAACAAACACAAACGCATATTAAACAAGACGTTTACTAAACAAAGCTTTTTTTTTCTTTCTAGCAATAATAATTTCCATCGTTGTCGGAATCTTATGGGTATCGAACTCAACTACACAAATTGAACTGATCCACGATACAAGATTAATGTTAAACACGTTACGAAAGGTGCCTACACACACATATTTTCAAAGGTTTTGCCTCTCATCAGTTACTCGGGGTATCTTTCGCTTTTCTCTTTTTCTGCAGTCAGTCTGTTAAGGGCCATAAGTGATACACATTTGGGCGATCATGTCTTGAAAGAGACATGACTAACTAGGCAGAAAATGTTTCCCGCAGCAGGTTGCTGTTTCTTTCTGCGGCAGACTGGTTACCAACCAAGGCTATAGAATCCAGTCTGTTCTGCTATTCTGCGGAAGGCTGATTTTGAATCAGGAGTTTTTTATTTCTTCTAAACCGGTTGCTACCCAAGGTGACCCAGTCTGTCTTGCTATTAACCCATAGCTGGGGGGAACCGAGTTTGAATTCCATTCAAATTCATTACATTCTATGGTGTACTCATACTCTTCGCAGTAGGCATGAATCCAACTATTCTTTCTTTCCTATTATTATTTGTGCTTATTAGCAGACACAGTAGGATAATAGATTGCGACTCGGACTGAGAAATAGGAGAGCCGTGTTCGAATTCCAGTAGAGTTCATTGCATTCACTTATGTGCTAATACTCTTGGGAAAGGGATGAATTCCAATCCGAGCTGCAATCCATCACTCTACCGTGCCTCCTAATAATCACACATATTAAAAAAGAAAGAAAGAAAGAAGAGTTGGATTCATGCTTTTGCCAAGGGTAGTAGCACGTAAGGAAATGTAATGAACTCGACTGGAATTTGAACTCTGCTTGTCTTTTTTCAATCCGAGACTCTATCAATTACCATCCCATTCCTTGTCTATCATATTATACCACAAAAATTCTACCCATCACCGTGTGTGTGAAATTTTTTAAAAATCTTTTTATTATTAAATGTGAAAAATAGAGAATGGGGCAATCATCATTTTACCCATCACTGGCATCTGACGGACGGGGGTGGGATTAATGTTTCTCTTCATTATAAACAAAGCAACCAAGGTGGGTGCAGGAACAGGCGAGGTAGCTCAGTGAGATAAGGACGGGTAAAAAACGGCCATTGTTACGCCTGTTTTTCCTGATAAGTTTATCCAGGCGTCTTCCTTTTCTTTCTTTCTTTGTCTGTCTATAGGTCTGTCTCTCTCTATATTTCTCTCTCTCCCCCCCTCTCTCTCTCTCTATATATATATATATATATGTATATATAACGAAAACAATTTTTAATTGAACATTTCCTGTTTCCGTACGAGAAATCGCAGTTTAGGATTCAATAAATGTCAGTATGTGTCCAAATATTTTTAGATCATGCACTTAGCTATGATCCAAATATATTAGCTTAACAGGGACAAATAGACGTCAGCCATTTTCTTATTCTAAAAATCTGTCGTTATGAAAATATAAGGATCTCGCCAATTGAATGTCATACAAGTAAAAAACAAAACTGAATGTATCGCACTTTGTTGAATTCATTCAAAATTCCAATCGACAAACTAAATAAGATCTGCGGTTCAAGTCTGAGTGAAAACGTAAACTTTATTATGCCTGCTGACTTTCTGAGTAAGAAGAAATCAAGGAAAATGTTCAGATGAAAGAAATGTATTCATTAAAATTAAAAAAATAGGAAAATGATTATATAGAATCCATAGCTAAATCCGCTGCTAAGAAAGTCGGTTCTCTGTGTAAGGCCGGAATTTTTTTCCCGTCTGAGACAATCCTGCACATATATAAATCTACCATCCGCCCGTGCATTGAATACTGCTGCCATATCTGGTCGGGTGCTCCTGCTATCCACCTAGGGGTTCTTGACAAAATCCAACGGAGAATCTGTAATGTGATAGATTCCGACTTGGCAGCTCGGATATAGTCACTTTCTCACCGGCGCAATGTGGCTCTCCTGTGTCTCTTTTACAAATACTTTCACGGCTTCTGCTCAGATGAACTTACCTAACTGGTGACCCCTATATATGAATTTACTCGAGCCACAAGATTAGCAACTAGGTCCCACCCTTTTACTGTGAAACTGATAAATTGTAAACGCAAATTCTATTCCATCAGCTTCTTTTCTCGCACTTCCCGCCTGTGGAATTCCCTTCCGTTTACTTGCTTCCCCGACAGCTACAATCTCCAAGGATTTAAATGTAAAGTCAATAGTCATCTCCTATCTCACTAACCTGCATTCACTCCACTTTCATCAGTATTCTCATCCTTCTCTTACCTACTTCCTGACAGCCCCTATAACCTGTCACTCTTTCTTATAACTTAGCCATCACCGCACGGTGTCCTTTCTGTGATTTTTATTTAAATACATTGGTACCTGCACTGTAGGAATTTAAGCGCAGCACTAGATTGGCGATTAGGTCTCATCAGTTTACAGTTGTGATGTCTAGATGTAGCCGTAAGTTCTATGCTAACAGTTTCTTTTCTCGCACTTGGAAGACATGGGAATATATAAAATTTATATGTGTATTTCTTTTAACTAATCAGAGCGAAGATTCATTTTGAAATCTGGCCAAGAAACACACATATAAATTTTATATCTTCCCACATACATACACAGCAAAGAAAAGGTTTTTGTGATTTAAATTTAAATCATCTGTACAACCAACATCAAACATTGCCTGATGAAGAGAATCTACCTCGAAACAGAAATTTCCGTGTCGTTATGTACAATTAATTCATAATATATATATATATATATATATATATATATATATATATATATCCTAGTGAGTACAGAACGAAGAAAGAATTTTCACCGTCCAAAACATTAATTTAAAACAGTGCTCGATATATAATGTAGAGAGCTGTGAATATTTATTATAAATTCTGTTTTTGAACATGTACATAATTTTTTCTATATATGTCCTCTACAATCATATGGTTGTTTCGACGTTGGGTGTCCAACGTCTCATCAGGAGGAATGGGTAAGAACTGAAATCATCCGCTGTCTATATTTGGTTCATTGTTGTTGTGGGGTTTGTTGGGGTTATTGTTAATGAAGGGAATATGTCTTTCGTGTTGACCGTTAGACTTTTGAAGAACTTGGTGTGTAAATGCTAAATGGTTGATTAATGACATTATCTGTTAGAATTTACGTTTTTATTGGTCGGGTATATCTTTTGGTTAGAATTTCGAAGAACGTGGTGCGTGGGGGTTGATTACTTGGTCAGTTTTGCGTGTGTGTGTATGGGGAGATTGTGATTAGGGAACCCATCTTGTTTGTTGACCTTAAGAATTTTAGGATAATGGCGTGGTTAGCTAGTGTTTGATTAATGAGTGTCTGTTGTTACCAGACAGATTTTATGTATTCGCTTTTCTCTAGTGGCCAGGCTGTCTTCCTTGGGGTTTCTTAGATGGACGTGATAGGGGTGGGGTGTTTTTTCCTTTTAATTTTGATTTTTCCAGTACGGAATATTTTTGTATGTAAATAAGGTTTTTATGGGTCGCTTTCCAATCTAATTCGGAATGTTAAACTTTGCTTTAGAATTTAGTAGCTTGATCTTTTCTATAGAATTGTTTATTTTTCTTTTTTCTTTTTATATTTTTATTTTAGCGGGATAGGGGTGTTCATTCAAGTGTGGGGTATTATTGTATTTAGGCGAAGTTATTTATGAAAAATCTAAACTTGTATTTTTCAGAAGGTAAATTCAAATTTGTATTTTATCAGTTTTTTATAACTTATCTAAATTTGTATATTTAATCTTAATTTTGAATTTAGAGGATCGGTTTTTTCTTTTAATTTTTAATTTTCCATAGAAAATCCGTTCTCACCTTTGATAATTCTACTTGGACAAAAGGGCCTAAAGATAGTTTTGATGTCCCTATGGGAGCCTATGATTCTGCCCAGGTAGCAGATCTAAAAAGTATATTTTAAGTAGATTTTTAGACCCTAAATTAATAGGCCTATATCGGGATGATGGACTGATATGTATTCCCAATTCCAATGGGCCTTACACTAATAGAATACATAAGAAAATTATCAGAGCCCTAAATTTTCTAGGTTTTAAGGTTGATGTTACTTCCAATCTCAAAATTGTAAACTATCTAGATAACCCCCTTAACTTAAATGATGGTTCCTACCAACCCTTTCTCAAAGAAAATAGTTCTCCCACCTATATAAATATTTTATCCAACCACCCCAAAAATATTATAAGACAAATACCCAAGATAGTAAATAATAGGGTTAACCAATTATCATCCAATATAAAAATTTTCAACGCAAGTAAAGAAATTTACGATAAGGCCCTTCAGAAAAGCGGTTTTATTAACAAGTTAACGTATAATAAGCCTGCTATAAACCCAGAATCATCAAAAACTAAAAACACCCGAAAATGTAGAAAAAGGAAGATAATTTGGTTTAACCCTCCTTGTTGTAAACTAACTAATATAAATATTGGTAAGTATTTTCTCAGATTAATCGATAAACATTTTAATAATAATAATAATAATAATAATAATAATAAAAATAATCCCTTAAATAAAATTTTTAATAAATTACCCTAAAAATCAGTTACTCTTGCACCTCAAATATAGATGATATAATTAATTCCCATAATAGGCATATTTTAATGAACCTAAATAATACCGACGTTAAATCTGGAATTGTTGATAAATGTAATTGTAATTCTGTGGATACCTGCCCGGTGCAGGGCAAATGTAAATCCACCCAAGTAATTTATGAAGCCCGTATTTCTCCATCTAACAACAAAGACAATGACCGGACTTATATTGGTATGTCCGCGGGCCCTTTCAAACAGAGACTTTACAACCACAGGTACTCGTTTTCGAACCCTAACCAAAGATTCCAGACGGCATTATCACGTAGATTCTGGAAAATGAAGGAGGAAGGGCAGGACCCTGTAATCAGCTGGAAATTAATAGGCTCAGCCTGTACCTCTAAAAACTTTCGTGATAGGTGCCGTCTATGTTTATTGGAGAAGATTCTGATTTTGAAGTATCCTCATCAGGACTTACTTTTGAATCTTAGGAAGGAATTCATTAATAAGTGTCGTCATAGGTTGGATTTTAAATTTTTAATTTTAGATTTTTAATTTTTAATTTTTTAATTTTTTAATTTTTTAATTTTTAATTTTTCTTTTTACAATTTTTATGTATATGTGTATGTTTGTGTGTGGATGTGCATATTTGTATATATGTGTATATATATGTATATATGTATTTATGCATGTGTGCATATATGTATTTTTGGAAAAAAATTTTTTAGCTATTTAAATGCTCTTTTTTATAATATTCATTAAATTTTTATATTTTTTATATGTATGTGTGTGTGCATATGTATAATGTACATATATATGTGTGTGTGTGTGTGTGTGTGTATGTATATGTATACATATGTGAGTGTACATATATATTGTGTGTGTGGACTTTTTGTATATGTGTGTACACATATATATGTGTGTATGCGCTTGTATGTGTATATACGTATATAAGTGTGTATGGAATTGAATGTATGTGTGTGTGTATGTGTATGTATGTATATATGTATTCATAATTGAAGAATTGTGTGGATGTGTATGTATGTATGTATGTGTGTATGTGTGTACTTCTATATGTATGCATAATTCTAAATGTAATTTTTTTTTTTTACCTAGCGATGTCTTTATTTAGTTTAAATCAAATGACCTAATTTTTTGAAAAAAAATTATTTTAAATCCTATATCTTTTTATTCCCTTTAAAAATAATTATACCTTTTTAAGTAAAGGCCTTTTTCTAATACTTCAACGTTTTTGGGAAGTTAGGTTTTTGAATATGTCCAGCGTCTGTAATATATTAAAAAAAAATTTTCTTTCTTTTCTTTTCTTTTTTCCCTCCCTTCCTTTATCTCGCTTATCTCCCACCTTTTTTCCGTTTTGCTTAGCCTTACATCAATTCAACACGCCGTCCGTTCTTTTTAAGTTACAATTCTCTTTCCTTTTTTTGCGAACCCAGACGATATCAATTTTTTTCTTTTCTTGTTTATTTGATTTTATTTGGATTTTTCTGTTGCTGAGGTGATGTGTTATCCCCCGTGGGGATTTTCATATCGAAATGATCATCCAACATCATTGAATTAATCCTATTTTAATTTATATTTGCTCTGTAATATTTTATTACATGGAGCTCTCTTCCTGTATCATTTTTTAATATTAAAATAAAATTTTTAATATTAATTAGGATCGGGTTTTTGGAATTTACCTTCCTGCTTTTTCCGCTTGGATTAAAGTATCTGAATATATATATATATATATATATATATATATATATATATTGTTTTTTGTACGTATATACAAATTGTTTTTATGTACGTATATCAACAATCAAATCACTCACACTTACTCATTTTCAAAAAAGTCTGACTTCAATTTGTGAATAGAAGAGAATTAACGTTACTCCATTTTGCAATACGCAAGAATGCGAGACTAGACGTTCGGCGGCTTTTTATATCTGACTGTTGAGGATACGAGCACAAAATAAAATTATAATCGGTTATTTGAAGTGCTCTCTTTTTCTTTCTTTTTTTCTTTCCTTCTTTCATTCTTTCTTTCTTATTAAAATATGATCCTAACTAACGGCTTTTGATCTTCGAACCATAAACAGTCTCGTACTACAAGCATGACACACTTAATAAAAACTTATTTGGGGGAGAAAGGTTGCATTTTTCATGTCATACTTCCCTCTCTCTTACGATGTCACTGAGAAAACTGTCTGCTTTCTTTCTTTCTTTCTTTCTTTCTTTCTTTCTCACACTCGCCTTCCCATTTCTTTCCCCCTTCTCTCCGTCTCACTCCTGCATCTCTCTTTTGTCTCATACTTATTTAAAATCCTTTTCTTTCACTTTTTCTCCCTCGCTTTATTTTCTCTCGTAAAGATTTACGAAAAACAAATCAGGCCAGAAGACATGTATTTTTCTGATTCTGGACATTTCAACAGGATGTCCGAATTAACTTTGATCAGCTAGCGTTCACAGAAGTTTTCACAAAATGAAAAAAAAATGACATTTTCTTTTAGCTATAAGGAATAGCACTTTCAGTTATACGACTACATAAAATGCTAATGCGAAGTTGTGTAATTTTAGACGACCACACTGATTATATCGGTTTTAATAATAAATATTAATCTTAAATGTTTAATGATTCCATACGACGAACTACACTCTTCCCGTGGCTAATAAATACGAGGAAACAAGGAAAAATGTGCGAAACAAAAAACTGCTTCGTACCCCGCGTTCACTTACATTATTGAGTTTATGTAAAGAGAGTGACATAGAAACACGGATTCATTTGAGCAGATATGGCTTGATATAAAGGATATTCATGACTTCTCAATAATCTTCTACTTCTATGTGTCCTTTCAGGAGGTAGGCGATCACGGCTTTCCACGTCTCCCTATCAGTGCTGGCTCTTAGCACGCCTTCTCCTGTTACACCATGCAGCCCTCATTCTGTCATCCACTAGCTCAAGCGCATAAATCTAGAATATAAATGTATAGAAACTATCATGGCCGCAAAATGAGGGATCAGTTTATATACTGATTATAATATAGATTTGATCCCCCACTTTATATCCACATTATAATTTCTTATAAACATTTGGCATGTATCTTCTTCTTCTATTTGCCCTGTCCCTTCGGGACGCAGGCGATCATGGCTTTCCACGTCTCCCTATCCCTGATGGCTCTTAGCACGCCTTCTATTACACTCCGCAATCCCCGTTCCGTCATCCACCTGCTCAGGCTCTTCAAATATGTTATCCGCTGCTTTCCCCTGTCTCTTTTTCCCCTCTATCTCGCCTGTTAGTATCAGGTTCTCCAAGCCCTCCTTCCTCATTGCATGTCCCAGGAACTTCAGTTGTCTCTTCCTGATGCTCAGTATTAATTTCCTTTTCGTTTCCATGTTTTCAGAACCTCATCATTGCTCACATGCCCATTCCATGATATCCGCAGCATCCTTCTGTAGAACCACATTTCAGCTACTTCAAGTTTTTCCTTTATCTATGATGATATTGTCCAACATTCACTGCCATATTGAAGAACTGACATCATATAGCAATCCAGTACTCTCTTCTTTGTTTCTAGTGAAATTGTCCTGTATCTTAGTACTTTACTCAGCTTCTGGAACGCGTCCTTCGCCATGCCAATTTGCCTTTGGATCTCTGTGTCGCACTTTCCATCTCCTGTTAGAAAACCTCCTAGGTATTTAAATTTTTGTACCTGCTTGATTCTAGTATCCCCCACCTGTATTTGGCATTTTGGGTTGCTCTTTTTGCCGATGAACATGCATTCGGTTTTCTTGCAGTTTATTTGTAGTCCTTTATTGTCACACTCTTCAGCTACCTTATGTAGGACGTCTTGTAGTTTTGTTTCAGTGTCTGCAATCAGCACTCTATCATCTGCGTATCTTAAGTTGTTCAAATTGTGGCCTCCGATTACAAATCCTGACATAGTATCTAGGGTCCACAAAATATTCTCGCTGTACAAGTTGAACAGATCCGGCGAAAAGACACATCCTTGTCTTACGCCCCTTTCTATCTTTGTAAATCTGCTGAACTCGTTACCTGTCCGTATGCAAGCAGTTTGCTTCCAGAAAGGATTTATTTCTTGGTGCCATGGTTCTTTGTCAGGGTTTTTTTAGTAGTTATCTTAATAATATCTTAATATATCCTCGGGTTGTAGTAGTTAAATCTTCACGATGTAGTCCTTTAGAATTATATCGTCGTTTCACTGAAAAGAGTCCAGCCAGTAAATAAATCAAATAAATCAGGACCGATACATTGTCCTCATTTACGGAAAATTGAATGTAACATCACGGAAAAGTATTTGCTTTAAGAATTTAATGTTTCAGAAATTACAAATAACATGTGACGCACTTCTATATCTTGTTAGTCTTTTCACCCGCAACAGTGCAACGACGCGTAAATAATAGAACCTGATATTAACGACCGTTTTTCTATGCACGGACGATTTGCTAATGTTAATTGACCCCCAGTGAGCTACCACTTCCAAAACGCGACCACCGACCAGCATGAAAGAATAAAAACCACTGGTCAAACGACCACTTTAACAAAAATTCATTTTGGCAGTACAGTCCTAACTTCTAAATTAGGAGAATTTAAATTAGTTATCTATTTTCTTTTCCTTTAATCTAAGCCATAAACACTTTCTCGATCTTTTGTTATTGTAGTGA
This sequence comes from Ascarosepion bandense, assembly GCA_037127315.1. NCBI lineage: Eukaryota > Metazoa > Mollusca > Cephalopoda > Sepiida > Sepiidae > Ascarosepion > Ascarosepion bandense. Next base: position 371,591 of record JBBBDQ010001056.1, on the reverse strand, counting down.
AGTGTCAAAATTTTATTACTTGTTGAAATGGCGGTGGTCAAACGGCGGCTGTCTTGTATTAACATGTACTTATTACATTTGACAAGTTTAAGAGATTTGTCAGTTTCTTTACCATCATGGATAAATTCGGGCGTAGGGGAAAATCACATCAAATTGAAAAATTAAATTTTCAATGTTTGTATCTTTCATTATCTATATTTTTTCTTTATCGTTTTACTCTCTCTCTCTCTCCCCTGATTGTTGTCATTTTTCTCTTGTATGTTTGTTTATTTTTGCATATATTATCGCTGATTCTCTTTTACTATCACTCAATTCTAAGAAGAAATTGAAAGCTTTGGTCCATGAAGTCCAAGAAATGATGGACCAAATAAATAAGTGCCAACATCAATCAGAATTGGTCACATTACAAAAAAAAAAGAAAAAAAAAAGCACCACCCCGACTGCAATAACTGATTTTTTTAAGCCTACACCAGTGTGAGGATGTGCGTTGTGGTGCAGTGTATATTGACTCGGAACGACACCTAGGTGAGCCGAGTTCGAATTCTAGTTGAATTCCTTGTATTCACTTACGCACAAATACCCTTGGGAAAGGTATTAATCCGTCTCTTCCCTCCAGTTATGGGTTAAATAATAGGACAGTTTGGGTTCTATAGCCTTGGTCGGCAACCAGTCTACTACAGAAAGCGGCAACCTACTGTGGGATAATCTTCTGCCCAGTCAGTCATGTCTCTGTCGAGACATGATCGCCCAAGCGTGTATCACGTATGGCACTTAACTGACTGACACCAGTGTGAATAAATAATTTTCATTTCTTTTGTTAACCGTTGTAAATAAGTTTTTAATGTTAAAAAAAATACTTTATGCTGAATAAATTTTTCAAAGTTAGAGTATCTTATTATGTTCTCACTTATTTATTACCAGATTATATGGTAAATTATTAAAATATATACATTCTGGAGAGTTAAATATGCGATTACGAGATGGATAGGTCACGAGTCTTTAGTGAGCGACCACCTGTCGTATGCGACCAAATTTTGATGGCACTAGGGTTGATCGCATACAACAAGTTCCACTGTATATTGAGAGCTCTCTTTTAAAGTATTTGGGCAGAAACATGTTTTTCTTTTTGCCTAGTATTTTCCATCTACAACAGGATTTCTCAAACTGTCGAACAGTCAGCTTACTTATACGACTGAATTAAACACGGAAATATTTTAAACGAAAATGATTCATTATTTTCGAAATCATTTCTAATAAATTGTGTAGTTCGTGTTTCTTTTCACGGGCGTTATTTTTCTATTCTGAGATCAGATTTTTAAGACTTGTCCCTTATGCACCACGGCACACATAAAGTCAGTCAGTTAAGTGCCACACGTGATATACGCTTAAAAGAGACATGACAGGCTGGGCAGAAGATTTTCCCGAAGTAGCTTGCCATTTATCTTCTGCGGTGGATTGGTTGCCAAACCATTCTGTTTTGTTATTCAACCCATAGCTGGGGGAAAGTGACTGATTAATACCATTCCGAACGGTATTTGCACGTAAGTGAATGCAACGTGCGCGTTGAATTCACTTACACGCAAATACTCTTTCAAGTAGATTGTCGTAAACGGCTGTCAGCTGATCGCATTCATCAGATTCTCGTAGCAGTAACAAGGGGCTCACCAACAAAATTATATATATATATATATATATATATATATATATATATATTCAGCAATGGATTGGAACACTTTCAGCTATTGGGCGTGTATAATGATAATATACACGCTAAAAAGTCTGCCTCCTTCTACCCAGCGCCCGTAGCTCAGAGGTAGAATCGCCGAATGACGCCAATTCAGTCGGGTTTCAATCCTGGGTACAAGCAATCGGCTGTCTAACCGTACTGATGAGCTGTGATACAGCGGAACAGATCTGTCTGCGGATGACTATTATATATATATATATATATATATATAAACAAAAACAAAAAATGAAAATGAAGATTAAAAAAAGCGAAGAATGTTCGAATGTGTTCGTATTAGAAAAAACATTTTTATTTTTTTGGCATTTTTTTTTTTAACCATTTCACCCCGAGCAAGGCAGCCTCCCCGTCAGCGGTGCACAGAAGGTTACATAGGAAGAAAGTGATGAGAAAGAGGGATAGGTCCTTCTTTTTTTTTCTTTTTTTTTTTGTTAATCGTTTCACCTCAAGTGGAGTCAAGTGGTTAAGAGATGGGTATTGACATTGCTTTTAAATACCTGGAAGTTGTAGCCATCAAGAAAGCAAGAATATGGAAGAGAGTTCCACAGGCGGGCTGTGCGAGAAAAGCAGATTGCATTTGTCGTCTGCATTTGGTTGATCTAACTGAATGGGTGGGACCCAGTTGCCAGTTTACTTGCACCAGTAAACTCATCTGGCAAGTGACTTAAGTTCGTCGTAGCTGGGCTTGAAGGGTGGGTTAAGGGGGTTTCAGGAAATGGGTAAGAGAAGGATAATGTGTGATGAGAGTGGAGTGGACGGAGAAAAGAGCAAGAGAAAGGATGCGAGTCAATGAGATAGGAGATGATTATTGACCTTACATTTAAATTCTTGGAGATTGTAGCTGTCGGGGAAGCAAGTAAACGGAAGGGAATTCCACGGCTGGAAATGCAAGAAAAGAAACTGATGGAATAGAATTTGCGGTTTCGTTTTATTGGTTTCATTGTAAAAGGGTGGGGATCTAGTTGCTAATCTTGTGGCTCGAGTAAATTCATGCATAGGGGGAACCAGTGAGCTAAGTTCGACAGAGCAGAAGCCGTAAACGTATTTGTAGAAGAGACATAGGGAAACCAAATTACACCAGTGAGAAAGTGACTGCAACTGAGCCGCCAAGTCGGATCGATCACATTACAGATTCTCCGTTGGATTTTGTCAAGAACCTCGAGGTGAATATCAGAGGCACCCAACCAGATATGGTAGCATTATTCAATAAATGTTTTATAGTGTATAAGATTCGTCTGAAAAGTTCGTAAGCTGACCAAGATATAAATATTAGTAGACAGAACAGTTTGTAGACTAAAAGACATGCAAGTGTACCAGGTTGTATTTTGGTACTTTTAGTCTACCAACTTGTGTGTCTACTTATATTTATATGTTGGTCAGCTGATGGTATTTTTCAGACGACCCACGCATGTGTGGGTTTGGGTAAAATAAAAATGAAAGTTACATTAAAGTCCTCCAATTCATACAAAAAATGTAAGATTGCTTTTGTGCTTATGATAAAGCACTATCGGCGAGTGACTTAAAATTCACGAAATACACTTGTACCATAATCGATGTATTGAAAGAAAAATAAAGATGAATCTTTCTTTTTAATCTGGAGAAGACGATTATTTATCTGTGAATTCTGAGAACTCGCAGCAACAGGCAACAAACCGTATAGAACAGGGGAAATTAATTTTGTCATTGCTGCCCATATTGCACTATAACAGTTGCTTTGCTAGTAAAACACTACGCCTCCTTGGCCTCACACTCTCAGCGGACCTCAATTGAAATGACTATATCGAATCCATTTCTAAATCCGCTGCTAAGAAAGTCGGTTCACTGGGCAGGGCCAGGAAGTTTTCCCGTCTGAATCTATCCTGCACATATATAAATCTACTATCCGCCCGTGTATTGAATACTGCTGCCACATCTGTACGGGTGCCCCTGCTATTCACCTCCTAGTTCTTAACAAAATCCAACGGAGAATCTGTAACTTGATTGATTGAGAATCTGTAACGTGATTGATTGAGAATCTGTAACGTGATTGGCAGCTCGGCTGCAGACGCTCTCTCACCAGCGTGACATGGCTTCCCTATGCCTCTTTTATAAATACTTTTACGGCTTATGCTCCAAAGAACTTAGATCACTGGTGTCCCCTAGGTATGAATTTATACGAGCTACTAGATTAACAACTAGGTCCCACTCTTTTAGAGTGAAACCAATAAAATTTAAACGCAATTTATACTTTAATAGCTTCTTTTCTCACACCACCCGCCTGTAAAATTCCCTTCCATATACTTGCTTCCCCGATAGCTACAATCTCCAGGAATTTAAATGTAAGGTCAATAGACATCTTCTATCACACTAACTCGCATCCATTCTCACAAGCTCTTTTTTTATCTACTCCACCCCCATCCTCGGTATCCTCATCCGTTTATTACCCTCCTCCTGACATTTCCTATAACTAACCCCTATTTTCTCATCACTATGTGACCCCCCTGCGCAACAGTAGCAGCAGAATGCCTTGCCTGTTGTGGGTTCCGTGAATGGGTCCGCACAAATAAATGAACACCGACCAGTAATTGAGATAGAAAAATAAGTGTATTAACGTAAGGATACAGAATTGAATGAAGATTAGTATTCCAGCAATGCGGGTTAGTAAATGTCACTTGAAGTGAAGCCGTTGTATGTCCGCGTCGGAAGCTGACGGGTACGGCGTAATAATCTTCTCGATGAGTGGAGCACAGAGCTACTATGAACTACTAGGTACTAGCTGCTAATCTCTCTCTGGACTCTCGTATTCTCCGGTTAACTCTCTATGAAAACGCGGTATTCTCCAGTTTCGCTTCTATAACAGTAGTATAAGTATACAGTGGACAAGTCCATCTTTATGAAAAAGGAGAACCCCACAACAATTATAAAAGTTTTCGCGTGTAATGCTATGCATGTGTATAACCAGCCCGATTCACCGAAGTTGTGTACTGATAAACAAATATAAAACAATATTGGAAGCGTTACGATCCAAGAATTCAGACGACAGAATTTTTGCATTTAAAATGAATTAACTGAAAAACAAAGAGCAAACATGAATGAAACTATAAATACTTTCACGGCTTCTGCTCCGATGAACTTAGATCACTGGTGCCCCCTAAATACGAATTTGCACGAGATACTAGATTGGCAACTAGATCCCACCATTTTACAGTGAAACCGATAAAATGCAGCCGTAACTTCTACTCCAACAGTTTCTTTCCTCGCACTTCCCGACTGTGAAATTCTCTTCCAAACGATTGCTTCCCCGACGGCTACAATCTCCAGGAGTTTAAATGTAAGGTCAATAGACACCTCCTAACACACTAACCTGCTCCCATTCTATCAAACACTCTTCCCATCTGCCCAACCCTCATCCTCGGTATCCTTACTCATCTGTCACCTTTCTCCTGACATTCCCTATGTCTATCCACTCCTTCTCTTTACCTTCCCCTATGTAGCCCCATGCGCAATAGTGGCAGTGGAATGCCTTGCTTGGGGTGAGATGATTAAAAAAAAAAACAAAAAAAAACCCTTTTGTTCAAATATCAGTCGGATTAAATAAGAGTCAAAAAGACAGAATATAATATGTAGAATGGATTTATTTGAAACAAAGCGTAAATGGAAATAAACGTTTTCCATCCAACGTCGTTGTAGTTCAAAGATCAGATGAAATAATTTGTATTTGTAGAAAAGATTCACTGAAACACAAATTGTTTATGTGAATAAAACATTTTGATCATCTGCTGATCGGCTTAAAATAAATTCCGACCAAAATATTGGTACCTGGAGAATGGACTTTTTGAAAGGCAAACAGAAAATATGGATCAAAACTTGAGAAAATGTCGAGTCAGCTCAGTATTTCGTATTATGAAGCCGAACACAAGATGTGTTTCTTTTTTTTTCTTTTTTTTTTTATAATCGTGTGGCCCCAACAAGGCATTTTACTGCCACTGTTGTGCAGGGGGTTACATAGAAAGAATGTTATGTGAAAGAGTGACATGTTACAGAGGGTGTCAGGAAGAGAGCATGAGAAGGATGAGAATACTGATGAGAGTGGAGTGGATGGAGAAAGGAGCATGGGAGAGAGGATGCAGTTTAGTGAGATAAGAGATGACTATTGACTTTATATTTAAATTCTTGAAGATTGCAGTTGTCGGAAAAGCAGGTAAGCGGAAGAGAATTTCATAGGCGGGAAGTGCGAGAAAAGAAGCTGTTGGAGTAGAATTTGCATTTACAATTTATCGGAAATTCATTTATAGGGGGTACCAGTGAGCTAAGTTCATCGAAGCAGAAGCCGTGAAAGTATTTGTAGAAGAGACACAGGGAAGCCACACTGCGTTGGTGAAAAAACGACTGTAACTGAACTGCCAAGTCGGGATCGATCAAATTACAGATTCTCCGATGGATTTGGTAGAGGACACCTAGGTGGATAGCAGGAGCACCCGACCAGATATGGCAGCAATATTCAATGCACGGGCGGATGGTAGAGTCATATATGTGCAGGATTGTTTCGGGTGGGAAAAACTTCCTGGCCCTGCACAGAGAACCGACCTTCTTAGTAGCTATGGATTCTATATAGCCATTCCACTTGAGGTCTGTTGTGAGAGTTAATCCGAGGAAACGAAGTGTCGTGTGGGAAAGGACATAAACACACCAGACGCCCACGAGAAATGGCACCCAAGAATCGATATATTGCCCCTACGTTTTACAAGTTCGAATTCCAGTTGAACTCCTTGCATTCACTTACGCACAAACTCGATTGGGAAAGGTATTAATCCGTCTCTTCCCTCAAGTTATGGGTTATATAACTGGACAGATTAGGTTCTCTCGCCTTGGCCGGCAACCAGTCTCACCTCAGAAAACAATGGCAACCTATTGCGGGATAATCTTCTGCCAGGTCAGTCATGTCTTTTTCGAGAGATGATCGCCCAAAGCGTGTATGGCACTTAACTGACTGACTGAATATAATAGCTGAAAACATGATTAAAGCTTCTACTAGGCATAAAGTGGGGGAATAGTTTTACATTGTTATAAAGTAATAAACTGATCACCCATTAATTACTACTTAATAACATAATACATCTCCTCCCCCTATTGCTATGAGTCAAATAACAGGACAGATTGGGTTCTATAGCCTTAGCTGGCAGCCAGTCTACAGAAGAAAGCAATGGCAACCTACTGTGGGATAATCTTCTGCTCAGTCAGTCATGTCTATTTCGAGACATGATCACCTAAGCGTGTATCACGTATGGCACTTAACTGACTAACTGACTGAAGACGCTAAAGTGGTTCGACGCATCCTATAATTTGCTAGAAATTTTTTCGAAAAAATATTTGCGAATTTAATAACTTACCGTACTATCAAGTCCAAGACTCTACCCTGTTATTTTTCTTTATTGAAAATCTAATTAATAAAACCACCAATATTTCATTGTTAGGTTTCAAAATGTGATAATTTGTTGTAAGAAAAATTACACCGCAAAGTCATACCTTTCCACATCTGTAATAACTCGGACTTGCCAACACAAGCCAAAAAGCTTCTCAACACATGACGTGTTTACATCAAACTCTAAGCTGATGTTTCCGGGCTGTGTTCAAGAACGACTACCGGGTGTTGTTTTTTATATAGTCATTACCACAGTCCGCTTGTGAAGATACCGTATTTTCAATGCTAAGACGCAGGGGGATTTTGGGGGGGATTTATTCATGAAAGAATGCGTTTTAGCATACGGAAAATACGGCATACAACACTGTGCAAAAATATTAGGACAAGGACTATTTTATATTTTATGAGGCATGAAAATAAAGTTTAAAATCACCCCTGTCCTAACACTTTTCACACGACCGCGAGTGTGCCAAAGAATTAGGACAGGGGTGATTTTTCTAAAAACCTCACTGAAATTCAAATACAGGGTGAAAAGCCAAGTAAATTGCGAATAAATATTGATTATTTAAAACTAGATGTAAAAGAAATGTATTTAAAAGAAGCTATATTTAATTTTTCCTATTTTCTATTAAACAAGTTATTTTGAAACTACTCATTATTCTATTATCCTTGGATATGACTGACTTTTTTCTTATTTCCCCTCTCGAATTGATAAATCTAATGTTACTTTGCAAGACACACTTTGGGAACAAATACAAGCTGCTTGGCAGGTGATACTATTAGATATATTGAAGAAGCTTGTGGTGTCAATGCCTGACAGAATGAAAGCTGTGATCAAAGCAAAATGCTTTTACAGTAAATATTAAATTTCTTTTGTACCAATTATTTTTTCTTGATAAAGCATTTGTTGAGTAAATCAAATAAGCTGACATTAAATAAATTGTTTATTTTCTGTCAAGATACCTCATAAAAAATAAAATAGTTCTTGTCGTAATACTTTTGCACAGTAATGTATATTAATATTTTGTTGTCATTTTTCATCATATTTCGATTTCTGCTATGGTCGCACTACCTACAAAGTCTGCAGGAAGACCTAAGGCAGGTCGTGATGTGTTGTTATGGCTCCATTTCATGTTTTTCTATCTCCCCTAACATCCCTAGTGTTACATAGACAAAATTCTTCTTAGTGTATGGACTGTACTTAACAAGACAATTTAATGTATATTTCTTAAGCTGGGGTTTCCAGGGTTTCTTTCAAGGTATTTTTTTATTCCAATTTTTATCATTCCAAGTGCACCTACTATCCCTGTGACGATTCTTGTTTTCAATATCCACATTTTTTCTATTTCAATTTCCAGATCTTTATATTTTGACAGTTTTTCAAATTCCTTGGTTGCTATGTTAGAATCCGCTGGAGAAGCCATATCAATTAATAGGCAAGTTTTTTTCTTTCTGGTTTTTAACAATAATGTCTGGCCTATTTGCTTCAATTTTTCTGTCTGTGTAGATGGTATAATCCCATAGAATGGTGACATCTATTTCTGTAACCGGTGCTGGGTGATGTTCATACCAGTGTTTGTTTACATATTTTCCATAGTGTTTGCACATTGTCCAATGTAAATATTGCCCAACTCTATCGTGGCAATTTTTATATTCATTTGGGGCAAGTACAGAACAGCCTGAGATTAGGTGGTCTATTATTATTATTATTATTATTATTATTATTATTATTATTATTATTATTATTATTATTATTATATCCGTATGTGTGTTTTCGTACATCAGTGCCAAACAGAGTTTTGTCAAAATGAGTGAGATGTTGAGTTTTCAGTGGAGTACAAAATACTTTGATGTCAGAAATGACAGGGTGAGTAAAGATAGATTCGATCTCCAGGGCTCATTATGGTCGTTAGTGTTAAAGCTCATTGATAGCTTTTATGATGTGGATTGCATACAAAGAATTACGTCCTTGGGGGTAAGTTGGTACGTGCTGGTAAATTCGACAAAAGAAAGATTATAGGATACGTGATGATGATCTCCAAATTCCGTGGATATCATGAGAAGTCAATTTTGATTAAAATAGTTTTTCTTTTCTTTTCTACAAAACGAAGAACTTTCAAAGTTGTTTGTTTTTCTTAAAATGCTACCCGGAGAAAGCTGCCTGCTGGTTATAACCAATACTCGAAAAAAGCAAACTAAATATATATGGTAGTATACTAACTGAGTATACGGAACTCATTATATATAAATATACGGGTTTCGTGATGTATCTTGTGACTGGGTTCATAATGGTTGAGAAAATTCTCTTTACAGCTTTGATCTTTCAATGTTAAAAAGCAGGGTATTTCCGGATGTTTTTTCAGGAAATAATGCGTTTTAGCGTATGGGAAATACGGTACACACACACACACACACACACACACACACACACACACACACACACACACACACATATATATATATATATATATATATATATATATATATATATATATATAAACTAGCAGTATAGCCCGTGTAATGAAAGCTTTAAAACTAACCCATGGTTCTGGAGCTCAGCCTCAGCCTAAAGAATATTTGTGTGAAGTTTGGTGAGAATCTGATAAAAATTGTAAGATTTGCATAAAACATACAGACACACACATACATCTTGCCTTTTATATATATATATATATATATATATATATATATATATATATATATATATATTATCGATTTTCTGCAATATTGTAAGAACTGTAGCCTTGAAACTTCTGAATATCGTTTTTTATGTCTTTGTCTATGAGTGTATCAAATTTGATTAAAATCTGACCACCTATAACCCGATTTTTTCGATTATAGATTTTCGATATTTATCAGGGGTCCCTCGACACAAAATCTATCTAAGAACACTGGCAGACGCTTATAGTACAACTGTGTAAATTTTCATGAAAATCGGTTCAGCCTTCTCAGAGTCTATAGGTAACGAACACACACACACACACACACACACACACACACACACACACACACACACACACAGACAAAGTTCCATTTATAAATAAGTTTAGATATATATTACGAAATTATACAGAAATTTACGAAATTGCTATTAACTGACATATTCAAACAAATATGTATATAAACAAATATATTAGAGGTACAAAATTTGTATCTTATTTTAAAAACAAGGAATTTATTGACAGTCCCTAAGGAGAAAATAGAACAGCAACGAAAATGAAGATTTGAGGTCTAACTAACCAATGAAAACAACATAGAACTCTAAGTTTCTCTTCCCTCATTCATTTCCCCAAAATTCTTATGAATCTTATTAAAAAGCAAAATATGTTATATTTATAAACATTTCCTGATTGTTCTTTATTCTATCATTATGTCGGTTTTAATACATATTTTATTCCGATTCATATGTATGTATGGAGGTAGGTAGGTAGGTAGTACCCGTTGCATAAAATACACAGCCAAGCTGAAAAGAGTTTGTAAAACTCACCAGGTCCTGTACGGCACAACTTAATTTGTCTTATCTTTAATAATTTTTTCAAGTCACTTGCCGGCTTCAGGAGCCATTATTTTTTTTTCGGGAGAATCAACCATTGATTAAACTTATCGGCGATGGTCTTATTTATTTAACGAGCAGATAAAACGTGTCCTGTGTATGCGTGTATACGATTCATCACCTGTTAAACAGTATTTCTACTTGTTGCGAAAATGGAAAAGAATATGCCTCACTTGGTAGACTAAAACGTAATATTAAACTTAATCAAAATATTGGACTTACACATACTACATTAGGAAACACTGTCACATCTGCGCGAGACTTTGTAAGCCTCTAGCAGGTTTTAAATGTCGCATCTGTGCTGTCCATATGAGAATATATTAATCGATAGATTTTGAGTTGCAGCCATTATGTATAATTTTCATAGGTATATAGATATATATGTGTGTGTGTGTGTGTGTGTGTGTGTGTGCGTGCGCGCGTGAGTATGTGTGTGTGTGTGTGTGTGTGTTAAAGTCTGCTTACTCGTTGCATAAGTATGGCTGACAAACAACCTGCGGCGGATGTGGAGCTTCCCTCTCCCGAATCATATCGTCATATATATATATGTATATATATATATATATATATGTGTGTGTGTGTGTGTGTGTGTGTGTGTGTGTGTGTGCGCGTGTGGCTGTGTGTGTATACAGGATACGGCAGACATTCCTCCTACCCCCCTAAAATGTCTAACATATAAACCTCCCAGAAATACCACCCACATAATGGTAAGACATTAGCCAGATGACGACATCATTGCTACTTGCCCCACAAATGTGACAGTTTAAAATGCGGGTGGTATTTCTGCCGCAACCCCCACCATATCTATCAATATATCTATCTATCTATCTATCTATCTATATATATATATATATATATATTAAATTGTGTGTATTTAGGTAGCATTTTTTCAT
>JBBBDQ010001056.1:182500-355000 GCA_037127315.1 Ascarosepion bandense | reverse complement strand
TCAAACTGCAACCCCCTTGATTATTATGTGTGGGGTGCTGTTGAACGAAAGACCAACAAAACTTCTTGTTACACTAAAGGTAAACCGAAGGCAAGGATTATGGCAGCATTCACCAACTTAAACAAGGAAACCGTCCAGAAGAGATGCAAGAGATTCCGAAGTCGTCTGGAGGAGTTAGTTGAAACCAATAGAGATTTTATTGAATAAATATACTCTCTAGTATGTGGTGATACCGAGCAAAAGCGATGGACCGGATGTTTGCGCTTTCACGACCAAAAAGCAAATGACCAAAAGTCGTCGCTGCGCCGCCGGCTCCGCGCAGTTGTTACAGTTAAAAATTAAAAATTAATTAAATATTAAATTTCAAGTTCGCGAGCCTACGCGAATTTTATTTATCAGCCAATGGGAAGCCTTAACCAAATACAAGTGTGAAATCCCAAATGAGCTGCTGTGATCCAAAAAGAAGATATAAAAATCAGATACAGTAAGCATCGTCAAGCAGACCGACTCGAGGAGAAGAGAGTAATTAGTATCTCCCTTGACCAAAGTCAAGTGGCTTACTTCTTTCCTTCTTCCCTGCCTCAAAAACTACTTACTGACCTACGGAGTGAATACATCAAAGACATTCCTTTCTTACACGCTCCCAAATTCCTAAGCATTAATTCTCTTTTCAGCATTTTATTGCCATGAACATTTTAACCTCTGTTGGACCTATACTACATGTATTACTTCAATTGTAAAAATATTAATTGATATGTGTTTTATATAAAATGTTATTTTTCAACTCAATTTGCTTTTCTTGGTTTATAATCTTTCTTTATGACTTATAGTGGGCTATCTACAACAAGGCCAAATTCCGTTAATCTGCAACAATATACAACTACCCATCACTAGAACGGACACTCCATTACAAACAGAAAAGAATAGATAAGCAACCCACTATAAGTATTTCAAAATATTTTGTGTAATTTTAGTAAGTATATCTGCTAAAATGAAATTTTAGTGTTATTTTCATTTTTGCTGAATTTAGACGACAATTCATTCGTCGCATCCTGTATTTTAAAAAAGGACATAAACCGATAAAAAGAGATAGAAATACTTTCTAAAACAAATGTAGATCTTCAAACCTGTAAACAGTGTTTAAATATCCCAGAAATATCGTCTCGTTCCCGTTGTCTAAGTCTTCATTATCTAAACCCGGAATTCGTACACATTTTATTCCTTTTAGAAAAAAACATCTGAAATTCTAGATAAAAAATCTCTTTTTTTTATATATATGAACTAGCAGTAAAGCCCGGCGTGTAATGAAAGCTTTAAAACTAATCCATGGTCCTGGAGCTCAGACTCTTTGGACGTTGGCACGAAAGACTAAAAAGACTAAACAGCAATAGTTGTTTCCAGTTAAAGCGAAACTGTAGACTGAAAGAAAAATGAATGGATGTAAGTCAAATTTTGATTTCCTGGTATCGATATCAAATAAGTTTTTTTTGTCGTAAACTGAATTTTGAAGACTACATAAGTCCTCTGAGTAAATGGTATCATGGCTGAGACTAAGAACTACAATTATACCTACTTAGAACCAAACCCAAAGCAAAAACTAAAATAAAAGGGCTGAAAAGATACAGACATACAGGCAGATAAACAGACACACACACAAACATCTTGCCTTATATATATATATATATATATATATATATATATATATATATATATATATATATATATTATCGATTTTCTGCACTATTGTAAGAACTGCAACCTTGAAACTTCTGAATATCGTTTCTTATGTCTTTGTCTATGAGTGTATCAAATTTGATTAAAATCGGACAACTCCTTCTATAACCCGATTTTTTCGAATATAGATTTTCGATATTTATCGGAGTAACCTCGACACAAAATCTAGCTAAGAACACTTGCAGACGCTTATAGTAAATTTTTAAGAAAATCGGTTCAACCATTTCGGAGTCTTTAGGTAACGAACACACACACACACAGACACACACTTTCACATACACACACACAAATAAAATTCCATTTATAAATTTTTTTTTTTTAATCATATCACCCCAAGCAAGGCGGTAACGCCACTGATGCGCAGGGGGCTACGTAAGGGTAAAAAGAATGGAAAAGAGAAAACCGAAAACCACATCCTAAACAGGAAACAAGGGATGAGCCTCTTCACCTGTTCAATAGATGTGGGTGGAGTGTGAACCGGGCGATAGTTTAGTCTATCTACTCCAACTGAAAAAAAATAAAAAATAAAAAAAAATAAAAAAGGAAAAGAGTGAAAAGATTGAAAAACAGAAAACCGGAAGCCGCATCCTAAACAGGAAGCAAGGGATGAGCCTCTTCACCTGTTCAATAGATGTGGGTGGAGTGTGAACCGGGCGATAGTTAGTCTATCTACTCCAATTGAAAAAAAAAATAAAAAAAATAAAAAAGGAAAAGTGTGAAAAGATTGGAAAAGAGAAAACCGGAAACCGCATCCTAAACAGGAAAAAAGGATGAAAAAAAAGAAGAAAAAAAAAGATAGAAAGAAAGAGAGAGAAAGAAAAAAGAAAGAAAGAAAATAAGTTTAGATTTAGATATATAATCATTTCACCCGAAGCAAGGCAGAAATGTCACTGGTATGGAGGGGGATACAATGAGAGAAAATGAAAAGTACAAGGGATGTCGAAGAAAAGATAAAATATAAATGGGAATCAAGAAGATAAAAGATGGCAATTGATGTTGCATTTAAACTTTTGGAGAATGTAGCTACCACGGAAGAAAGTGAATGGAAGTGAGTTCTACAGAGAGGAAGCGCGAGAAAAGAAATTGTAGAGTAGAAGAGGAGTTACATTTAACTATTTCGACGGTAAAAGTGTGAGACCTTGATGCCAATACATGAGGTCAGGGTACCAGAGAAAAAAACTTCCTGGCCCAACACAGTGAACCAAACTTCTTAGCAGTGGATGGAACAATGGATTTAATGTATACTACAGGCCTTAATTATTAGGAAACTCCAGTTTTTTAAACGAAAATTATGTACTTCATACTATTTTAGTATTTATTGCCAAGTGGATAAATTTAAATGAAAATAGAATAGTTATTTCCTTATTATTCAGTCAGTTAAGTGCCATACGTGATACACGCTTTGGGCGATCATGTCTCGAAAGAAACATGACTGCCTGGGCAGAAGATTATCCCGCAGTAGGTTGCCATTGCTTTCTGCGGTAAACTGGTTGCCAAACAAGGCTTTTAGAACTAAATCTGTCCTATTATTTGACTCATAGCTAGAGTGGGGAGAGATGTCTCCTATTATTAAGTAGTAATTAGTGGGGGATCAGTTTATTACTTCATAACAATATAAAACTGATCCCCCACTTTATGCCTAGTAGAAACTTTAATCAGGTTTTCAACTATTATATTTAGTCAGACAGTAACGTAGTATACGTGATACACGCTTTGGGCGATCATGTCTCGAAAGAAACATGACTGACTGGGCAGAAGATTATCCCGCAGTATGTTGCCATTGCTTTCTGTGGTAGACTGGTTTCCGACCAAGGTTACAGAACTAAATCTTTCCTATTATTTAACCCATAACTGGAGGGAAGAGACGGATTAATACCTTTCGAAACATGACTGACTGAGCAGAAGATTATCCCCCAGTAGGTTGCCATCGCTTTCTGCGGTAGACTGGTTTCCGACCAAGACTACAGAACCCAATCTGTCCTATTATTTAACCCATAACTGGAGGGAAGAGACGGATTAATACCTTTCCCAAGGGTATTTGTGTGCAAGTGAATGCAAGGAATTCAGCTGGAATTCGAACTCAGTACGCCGATCTCACGTTCCGAGTCGATACCCACTGCACCACAACGCACATCGTTATTATTACTTTGTAAAATTTGACAAGGCAAGGAAGCAAAGATGAACTCTTCCGAATCACCCTAAATTTTCTTCATTTTTTCATTGATGAAACTGCAATAGAGGTAATTATTAAATATTTATAAATTCATTTGATGCACATGTTATTGTGCAGTATTAGCAAAAGAACCATTCTATTTTCATTTACAATTATTCACTCGGCAATAAATACTAAAAAATAATATGAAATACGTCATTTTTTATTAATTGGGGTGGCCTAATAATTATGGCCGGTACTGTAGTTAATCCATTTGGAGTCATTTGAGAAAGTGATGCCAAGGAGGCACAGTGCGTTGCTCTGTAAGAGACCAACATCATCCATTTTAATGGTAGGTAGGAATATTTCTCTATGTTAATTAGAGGAGAGCAGCTTCGTTTGGGAGGTATTCAAATTTACGAGATTAAGTCACAGATTGGAGGTCTTTTTGAAGTAAAGCAGACTTCATACAGAGACAGGCGTAAATAGTGGTGTCATCTGCATAGATGCCAACTTGGGAATTGATTACACCAGGAAGATCATTGATGAAGATCAGGAAAAGCGTTGGACCTAGGATAGAGCATTGAGGGATACCCGCGTTTATATGAAAGGATTTGATGGTTGCCCATTCCGAACAACCTTCATTTTACGATTTGAGAGGACTGATTGGATTAAATCAAACAATCGTACAAATACCGTACCTCTAGAACTTACACATTAGGCCACTGCATGCCAAACACTGTCAAATGCTTTCGAGATATTGAGAGCAACAGTTCGAGCTTCGCCGTTCTTATTAATAGCCTGGCATGTAGGTTCAGTGATGGTCGTTAGCACATCAGCGGTAGCCAAAAATCAAAATGTCTAAGGTGTTGCTGAGCAGTTGTGAAAAAAGATGAGTTTTGTTTAATGAGCTCATTTAGAATGAAGTTTAAGGATGATACGGGGGTCATTCAATAAATAAGGTGAATTTTTCTGTATAAGGACTTCTAATACAGATAAAAACAATTTTTTAATTTTTCTTCCTTTACTTCAATTTTTTTTTTTACTTCAAAGGGATTCAATTTTTGTGCAGATTGAAAAAAAAAACGTTGACAGTTTTAGTGATTAACAAAGATGGCCAACCAAGAAGCATGCTCCATGATTGAACAAAGGTCAGTTATCAAGTTTTTGGTTGCTGAAGGGTGTAATGCAGTTGAAATTTATAGAAGACTGTCAACTGTGTATGGTGCCACATGTTTCAGCCAAAAGAAAATGTCTACAAGTGGACTAAATTATTTAAAGAAGTTTGAAAGTGACGATGAAGTCCAAAGTGCTGTAAGGGATTGGCTGAGACATCAGTCCCAAGATTTTTACCCTGAGGGAATATGGAAGCTTGTGCACAGATTAGAAAAGTGTGTGACACTGCTGGGAGACCACGTTGAAAAAAAAGTAAGTTTTCATCTATATTAGAAGTCTTTATACCGAAAAATTCAGCTTATTTATTGAATGACCCTCGTATATATTTAGAAGATTATCGAGGAACAGTTTCAGAACTCTCATTTCCAATGTATGACATTGCTGGGAGACTACGTTGAAAAATAAAAATAAACATAAAAATAAGCTTCTATTTGTATTAGAAAAATTCACCTTAGAAAAATTCACTTTATTTATTGAATGGCCCTTGAATTTCTATTTTGAATAAATTGAACGAGTGAAGAGAATTGATTTTTTTTGTTGATCTGTCGAATTCATCAATTGAAATGGTTTCATTCTTGCAATCTGAAGATGCTTAATGAAAGAAATTGGGGATATTCTAAATCGGCGACTTTAAAAAACAGGAAACTATGACATAATTCCCTAAAAATTCGAAAATCCTATGCTCTACAGCTTTGTATTTGTGCTGGAAGTTCCAGGGTATTTAGATATCAAGTTCCAATACAAACATTTCAGAGTATTTAGATATCAATTTGAGGACTGTGCAGAAGATTCGGAAAGAGTTGGATGAGTCTGTTTCGAATGTTTCGAATTTTTTGGTGAGGGCCTCAGACTCAATGCGAAAGCCTACACCAAGAGGAGGTAGTGCGGCCTTGGGTGAAGAGGGTGGCTGCCGGAAGACCCTATGTCTAGCAACAGGACTCTGCACCATGACAAAACACCGGAGAACATAGTCATTGCTGTCAAACAATTTCTGCGATCACATCACCCCTTACATCTGGCCACCTAAGCCCCCCAAATGCAACCCCC
Organism: Ascarosepion bandense; assembly: GCA_037127315.1. Lineage (NCBI taxonomy): Eukaryota > Metazoa > Mollusca > Cephalopoda > Sepiida > Sepiidae > Ascarosepion > Ascarosepion bandense. The sequence goes on along the minus strand of JBBBDQ010001056.1, from coordinate 348,891 downwards.
TTGATCACTATGTGTAATGCGTAGTTGAGTTAAAATCCAACAAAATTCACTTTTTAGCACCCTCACCCACCCACAAAATAAAAAAAACAATTCATCAGTATCCCTCAAACAAGTTTTTTTTTTTAATGAATTGCAGATTCATCTAGTTAAAATTTCATTTATTTTAGCGTCACAAACCATTATTTAAATTCGGACTAATATCCTTATATTTGTTGTTATTTTGACAATATTTTAGGTCTTTGTGCCTTCCGCCCTTCTTCCGCCCTTCTTCCGTCCTTCTTCCGCCCTTCTTCCGTCCTTCTTCCGCCCTTCTTCCGCCCTTCTTCCGTCCTTCTTCCGCCCTTCTTCCGTCCTTCTTCCGTCCTTCTTCCGCCCTTCTTCCGTCCTTCTTCCGCCCTTCTTCCGCCCTTCTTCCGTCCTTCTTCCGCCCTTCTTCCGTCCTTCTTCCGCCCTTCTTCCGTCCTTCTTCCGCCCTTCTTCCGCCCTTCTTCCGTCCTTCTTCCGCCCTTCTTCCGTCCTTCTTCCGCCCTTCTTCCGTCCTTCTTCCGCCCTTCTTCCGCCCTTCTTCCGCCCTTCTTCCGTCCTTCTTCCGCCCTTCTTCCGCCCTTCTTCCGCCCTTCTTCCGCCCTTCTTCCGCCCTTCTTCCGCCCTTCTTCCGCCCTTCTTCCGCCCTTCTTCCGTCCTTCTTCCGCCCTTCTTCCGCCCTTCTTCCGTCCTTCTTCCGCCCTTCTTCCGCCCTTCTTCCGTCCTTCTTCCGCCCTTCTTCCGCCCTTCTTCCGTCCTTCTTCCGCCCTTCTTCCGCCCTTCTTCCGATATCTGACGATTTCAATGGAATTTCAAAGTGAACCTTTATTTAATCTACAGGTTTCGTTGTCCCGATTGAATCCGAACTACCCGACCTAGAAACTGAACTCACAATTACTATGCCGCTAAATTTATTAAACAAAGTTTTAGCCACTAATTATTTGTCTCATGAATTAATAGATTGGTCCCAGTGAATTTGGCAACGTAGCAATTGTGAGTTTAATTCCTGTTTCAGATAATGCAGTCTTAGAATCAACAGGAACAAGACGAGCAATAACTAAATCAGTACTACATAAAAACAAGAAAAGATATCTCCCCTGTAGGCATGATCAGTGGAACAAGAACAAACTAATCCTGTAGACAAAACAGTTCAGTCCGAAATTACCTGAAGGTTCCTCGGATTGATAGACACCCGATAAAGGCCGGAGAACACAACGGCTGAAAAGTTGTTATAACAGAAATATGAGAATATTAGTCCGAATATAAATAATATAAATAATGATGCCAAAAATTAAATTTTTTTTTAGAAATCCTTCTTGATACTCGCAACTATCTTCATTCATTGTCTTTCATTGCTGTTTGTCTCTGATTAAACATGAAGGATAAACAGTATTAAGCCATGGTTTTAAACAAAATAAATTATAATTACCGTATTTTCATAGATAACCCAGAAAGTTTTTGTAAACACAAGCAATAAAGATCGAAATAAAATTCTCTGACACTTCCGAGATTTAAAAAAAAAAAAGAGTTTGATGGGAACTTTTATACTAGCTTAATTACATGCCTGTTTCGATCACAGGTTATCAAAGTATATATATATATATATATATATATATATATATATATATATGTGTGTGTGTGTATATATATATATGTATATATGTGTGTATATTTATATATATATGTATATATGTGTATATATATATATGTATATATGTGTATATATATATATCTGTATATATATATGCATATATGTGTATATATATATATGTATATATGTGTATATATATATGTATATATGTGTATATATATATATATGCATATATGTGTATATATACATATATATATATGTATATATGTGTATATATATATATGTATATATGTATATATATATATATATATTGTATTTATATATATATATATATATATATATATATATATATATATTTCTCTCTCCTTACTTCCAGCCGCCCACATATATTTGCAGAACATACGTATGGACAATTTTTCTACCCATTGCAACCAAACATCCTTTCTCTTGTACAAAAACAGAAAAAAATCAAACAAAAATTATCAAAACAAACCTTGAATGTAGGCTTTATAAAACCTGTTTAAAAGAATTTTTAGAGAAAAGCAGAGAGAGAGAGAGATAGAGAGAGAGAGAGATATATATGTGTGTTTAAAAATACACACACACACATAGACACACACATAGACACACACACATATATATATTTTAAATTAGTTACCTCTACTCATTTTGATACCTAATTTTTAAATAGAATTTAAAAAAGAAATTTCTAGGAAAATTTTATTTTAGTTTTAATTAACAGTTGAATAATTATATTTACTATTTCTAGAAAGCAAAATACGCCGGTACATTTCAAACAGAAATTATATTGTTGAAATCTAAAATTTTGAGATTTTTTTAAAAAGTTTTTCAGTTTCTAGGCCCTTTTTGAGTGATTCGCACATTTGTAAACAAAAGTTAGGTTTTGTTTTTAAAAAATCTTGCAAAAATAAAATATAAACCTGTCACAGGTTATTTTTAAAAATTTAGCAAATTTTAAATCAAATTAATATGATTTACACAAGTATTACTTATTTATAGCATGAAATTTACAATAAAACTATTTCTTAAACACAATGTTGTTCTTTCTGTCATTTCTTCGTATGATTTGACATTTGATGACAGCCAGGCACACGCGAAATAAGAAAAGTGCATGGCGACCAGAATTGACAAAATTGTCCAAATTATTTTCCTGTAAGGGGAAGAAATCGTGAAACACATGACACACACAGAAATTACCATACCAAAAAATCTTCAAATACACACTTATTTTAAAAACGCGAATGCTCGACGATTTGTATTAAACTTTTAAATTTCTAATATAGTCTTTAATTAATAACTTAATAACAGAACGCCAACAAAGATGGAAAGTGTTTTAAAAATATTTTTGAAACTTTATAAATTATTAGATTAAAAGAAAAATGAAAGCAATTCTTTTAAAAGCTACGTTGAGGTGGAGTAACAGATATAAAAATGTATATATTTTTACGAAGATTTCTTTTAAATAATAATTTAAAAATAATTTAATTCATTGGTGAATAAGTCCTGAAAGTTCCATTAAAGTCCGACAATTATTTGATTTTTGCAAGAATTTCCAAAGTAATGACTTCCACCCGAAAAAAAATGAGTTACGTAATATTAGATTATCCATTGTAAACTCTCCTAACAATTTGATTATATATATATATATATATATATATAGTTAATATTTTCCAAGATTGTATGGCCATTACAACGAGTGAAACTAACCACGAATCATCGGGGATCATAATAATTACGGTGAGATACAATTATTTTTTGAGTGCGTGCATGTGTAAATACAACAGAAGTAAGGGTAGCTAAAAGGAAAAGGAAAGAAAGAAGGAAAAGAAGAGGAATAAAGAAATAAAAGGAAAGATTGAGAGGAAGGAAAAACAGTGTCAGATATGTAGACGAAAAGGAACGCTGGTAAATAAAAATGGATGAAGACGAGATAGATACATTCAAATATATATATATATATTATAAATTATATGTTAGAACATGCACAACTTTTATTTTATATATATCCACTACAAATCCCAATTCTAATCACCCATCATCCATTATCAAGCACTAGCAGTATAGCCCGGCGTTGCTCGGGTGTGATGAAAGCTTTAAAACTAATCCATGGTCCTGGAGCTCAGACTCTTTGGACGTTGGCACGAAAGACTGAAAAGCAATAGTTTCCAATTAAAGTGAAATCGTAGACTGAAAGAAAAATGAATGGATGTAAGTCAAATTTTGATTTCCTGGTATCGAATTCAAATAAGTTTTTTCGTCGTAAACTGAATTTTGAAGGCTAAATAAGTCCCCTGGGTAAATGGTATCATGGCTGAGACTAAGAACTACAATTATACCTAGCCAAACCCAAAGCAAAAACTAAAATAAAAGGACTGAAAAAATACAGACACACACACAAACATCTTGCCCTTTATATATATATATATATATATATATTATCGATTTTCTGCACTATTGCAAGAACTGAAATCTGGAAACTTCTGACTCTCGTTTCTTACGTCTTTTTCTATGAGTGTATCAAATTTGATTAAAATCGGACAACTCCTTCTATAACCCGATGTTTTCGATTATCGATTTTCGATATTTATTGGGGGTACCTCGACATAACACCTAGCTAAGAACACTCGCAGTGGCTTATAGTACAACTGTGTAAACTTTCAAGAAAATCGGTTCAGCCGTTTCGGAGTCTATAGGTAACGGACACACACACACACACACACACACAGACAAATTTCCATTTATAAATAAGTTTAGATATCCCATCATCAGTCGAACGCCGCATTAACACACGCTCCTCAAATAAAGAAATATTTGATAAACACAAAGTAATTTACGATGAAATTCTCAAAGGCAACGGATATCAATCATCCAAAATTAACTTTGTCGAAAAATTCAAGAACCCAAAAAGAAAAGATAGAAACAGGAAAATCATATGGGATAACCCTCCTTTTAAGCAGTTAGTTAACTTTCAACTGGGACATAAATTTCTAAGCAAAATATTCAATAGTAATAGAATAAAACTAAGCTATAGCTGCTCCAACAATTCAGAAAAAATAATTAAATTACATAACAGTAAATTTGTTGTGTGCTTTTAAGCACAAAAAAAAAAATAACTCCAATGCTAATACCAGTCTGCCACATAATAACAAACTTTATAACTGTAGAAACCCAAACCAATGCCCCATTCCTAATAAATGTGTATCGAAATCCCTAATATATATGTGTTCGATTTCATCGATGGAAAATCCCAAAGATGAAAAAATGTATATCGGAAACACCATGAACGTATTTAAAAGGCGCTTTTACAATCACCTCTTATCCTTCAATAAGAAAGAAAAGTAAAACATGACGTCTCTTTCCAAACACTTTTGGAAGTTAAAATACGAAAATAAAACATCTAAAGTTAAATGGAAAATCCTCAAACAAGTAAGAACAGCTAAATCAATAGAGGAAACATGTTTCCTTTGTCTTCAAGAAAAAATTGAAATCATTAAATACATAAATAGCGACAAGCTTTTAAACCAGAGGCATGAAACCACAGTAAACTGCAAACACATTAAAGAACTAACCTTACAATCATGCTGAAAAATACTGCACAAGCCAAAACTAGAATCCTCCCTAGAGACGATAAACCTTTATAGTACTAACACCCACTCTTATATCAAATTTTACCTTTTACACATCACAAAGTATAATCAAATCTAATTTAAAGTTTTATAGAAAAAAGTAATTTCCTAAATTCAAAATTAAGATTAAATATACACAATTAGATTAATTATAAAACTGTGCTTAAATACAAAAATATTCTATAGTTGTACAAATAAACATTAAAGATAGGTCCCATCCCATCCTTCCCCACCCTTTACACCTCCTTATTCTCCCCATCTAATAAAACTAAAGAATAATGACTAACCAGGCGGTAAAACACACTTTACTGAATCAACTATATCCCCTACCTACCCCACTTTCTTCAAGATTCTAACGGACAATTTACAAGACTTATTCCCTTATCGCTAACCCCCGCCAACATCCGACACAGAACTCCCAAATATAGGCAAAGAGGTCTTCCATTCCTTTCCACACCACCTGATGAAACATTAGAAGTCCAATGTCGAAACAAAATGTACAATTTGTATTGGATATATATGCAAAACATTTGTACATGTTCTAAAATATAATTTATAATAAATATTCACAGCTCTATATTATATATCGAGCACTGTTTTAAATTAATGTTTTGGACGTTGTAAATTTTTCTTCGTTCCTTATTCACTCGGATATATATATATATATATATATATATATGAGAAAAGGTGACGAGCTTTGTCCGCTCTTTACAAATTTGTTTCCAAACCTCCGTTTCAATCCAAGACAGAGCTTGAATAATTTTAAGATCAAAATAATTTACGTTAAAAATTTACCTTAAGAATAAAAAGGAACAAACAAACAAACAAATAGGAAGCTAATCTGTAATATTAGTAAATTATATGGCTAAAGAGAAGAAAAACGACTATTATAGGAATGTTAAAATTTAGATATATATTTATATAATTTATATATATATATATATATATATATAACGCCCGGTTCACACTCCACCCACGTCTATTGAACAGATGAAGAGGCTCGTCCCTTGTTTCCTGTTTAGGATGCGGTTTCCGGCTCTCTCTTTTCCAATCTTTTTACTCTTACGTAGCCCCCTACGCATCAGTGGCGTTATCGCCTTGCTTGGAGTGATATGATTAAAAAACAAATAATAATATATATATACACTACTGTGCAAAAGTACTAGGACAAGAACTATTTTATCTTTTGTTGGGTATCAAAATGGAGTTTAAAATCACCCCTGTCCTAACACTTTTGCACACTAACAATAGTGTGCAAAAGTATTAGGACAGGGGTGATTTTCCTAAAAACCTCACTGAAATTCAAATACAAGGTGAAAAGCCAAGTAAATTACTAATAAATATTGATTATTTAAAACTACGTGTAAAAGAAATGTATTAAAAAGAAGTGATATTTAATTCTTCCTATTTTCTATTGAACAAGTTTTTTTGAAACTACTCATTATTCTATTTTCCTTGGATATGACTGACGTTTTTGTTATTGCCCCCTCTCAAATTGAGCAGTAAATAGTGTCAATATAGTTTAAAGGTTCCTTTTAAAACTTTATTTTGATAATAGTTAGCTGTCTGTCCTCGAGTAGTTCATGCAAGTGCTTTTTATTTTCTAATTTGGCAAATAATTTATTTTTTAAGCAGCCTACAATGCCAAAGATAGCAGAGCTAACAATCGCTTTAATAAAAAATTACTTTAATTAAATTGTTTATTTTCTGTCAAAATCCCTCATAAAAGATAAAATAGTTCTTGTCCTAATAATTTTGCACGGTACTGTTTATATATAAACACTAAAAATACTCGAAGCTATATACATAAAACAGTTGAAACCTAATCTGAACACAATTAACTACGAAATCTCCAAACACATTCTCAAATGCATATAATATATAACAAAAGCTATTCAAATGGCTTTCCATACTTAATACTTCTCGCCTCCACTCTCGCGTGGTCACGTGAGACGCCACAAGCTGTAGTACGATTTTCGCTTCCAGCATTGCCAATCCTCCACACAAACAAAATAGACGACTACTACTACTACTATCGTCCGTCCGCGAACTGCCCGTTACAACCAACACTATTTTCATCTTTGATAATGGCTGACGTAAGCCGAAAGCTCAGAAAGAATTAAATATAAACATGCATCAAATATTGTAATTTTCTTTCCTCTTTCAACGATAATGCTATTAAGCTTATCAGACGATATGAACAAATTTACATAATATAAATCGACAAAACTTGTCTATACTATTTAATGAAACATGTATCATTGAAAAAATGCTGCTTAAATACACACAATATATGATGGACTCTCCCGTCGATTTCGACGTATGAGCGTCTCAAAAACTAATTCATGTTTCGGTGTTTATGTCTTTCATGGGACCGGAGCCCCGCCAGTGACCACACCAGAAGTACGATTTTCCTCTCAGAAGTACGATTTTCCTCTTCCTTGTTACCATTAACGAAAAATGTATAACCCCCAGTGACTTCTTCAAATTGTCTAGAGCCAACTAAACGAGTTTTACTTAGCACGGCAATCGATATGTTGTGTTTTTGTAGAACCAAAGCTAAGTGCCGTCATGTGCTCTTATCCAGAGCTTCTATCTTGGAGTGTTCGAACATTCCAAGAACCAAGTTTCATTTTCATTTCATTCTTCGTTTTATTCCTGCAAAAATGGATAACCAGGCAGCTGCAGTTAACTACCATGGTGAAGTTATGAGTACGCATTTTTTTAGGGTTCCTTTTATCAACCACTCCCCTTCCAGGGAAAGCAGTGCTGCACCTAAATAGGCCTGCTTTGTCACCAATGGAGGATACGAACAGCATAAGTACTCAAGGTTTTGTGCAAGAACGACCATCACCCATTGGCCGCCACCGTGTAGAGTTCCAGCAACATCCTTTATATATATATATATATTGACGAATATATATATATTGACGAATATATATATATTGACGAATAAGGTCTGAACAGTTCAGTTTGCTACTGAATTGCTACGCTGCTCGTACAGATGATTTGCTTATGGGAGTGAAGTTCTGGGACAGAACCAGTCACACTTGACTAATAAAAGAGAAATAGTGAACAGTCTGCTAGCGAATCTCTATACAACTATCCTCCTGGTTTTAATAACACAATACCTAATACATCCAGAATAATAATATCAACGCATAAAGACACTCAGTCATTGAAATACCATACGTGATACATTCTCTGACCAGACAGAAAATAGTTCCGTAGTAGGTTGCCATTATTTCTATGGTAGACTAGTTGCCAACCAAAGCCTTAGAACCCAATCCATTTTTTATTTAACCCATAGCTGGAGAGAATAGACGAGTTGATACGTTTACCAAAGGTATTTGTGCCTTAGTGAATACAACGAATTCAAATGTAATTCGAACTTGGCTCTCCAAGGTCCTGGGTTTGACGGTAAACTGCATCCGGCAGCAAGGTCTCAGATTGCGGGGGGGTGTGAGGAGTGTGAAACCACCTTTTAATTGCTGTTGCTCTCAAGTCCACCCTGACCCGGAGTGGTAGCACCTGTTAGGATTTCAGTTAAGGGGAAATATTTAACCTCCCAAACTGGGGTCAAAACTTCATAAAAATTTAAAAATAGACTTTTATAGAAATAGAAATATTACCAACAATACATTTTGAAGGAAAAACATCGTTACCATAACACATTATTGAAGGAAAAAAACAAAAAAAAAATCAGCTATACTGTAGGGATACTGGCAAATTAATATGCCTAATTTGCATGAGTGCAAGAGAGAGCCTATATAACTCGTCACTGAGAATAAGTGACAAGCTTAGCGACCGACGAGTGCTAAATTTCACAACTCAACAAATACATTTTTGAATAAAAAAACTAGAAGACATCTTCAGTTTTCTAAAATAAAAAAATAAAAATAATAATAAAAGTTCATCAATTTATTAATTACTTAATTACTGTTGTTCCCAGGTCCACCCTGACCCAGAGTCCCATTTATGGGCAAAGAGTTAACCCCCAAAACGGGGTCAAAACACAATGAAAGTATACATTTTTCTATAAAATATATACATAAAAGTAGAGTTTTATACAAAAATATACATTTTGAAAGAAAAATATAACCAACAATACTTTTCTGAAGGGAAACGTTATTTACCATAACACAATTTTGAAGAAAAAAAAAATATTGCCATAATATATACACGTAAACATTTCCAAGAGGCATCAACAAAATGTTCCACTTCAATTGCATTGCTTGCCTTCCAAGCCAAGATGTTGGGTCGAGTAAAGGGTCATTCGATCTTGTTGTTGAGGCCATCAACGCGAAAATGAACGAAACAGAATCAACTAAAATTGGAACTCGGTTCGCCTATTTCACTTTTTATATTAATAACCGTTTTTTACACATAGATAGATAGATAGATAGATAGATAGATAGATAGATAGAATAGATAGATAGATAGACTAGATAGATAGATAGATAGATAGATAGATAGATAGATAGATAGATAGATAGATATGAACAGACTGAGATAGATAAATATGAACAGACTGAGATAGATAGATAGATAGATAGATAGATAGATAGATAGATAGATATGATATGAACAGACTGAGATAGATAAATATGAACAGACTGAGATAGATAGATAGATAGATAGATAGATAGATAGATAGATATGATATGAACAGACTGAGATAGATAAATATGAACAGACTGAGATAGATAGATAGATAGATAGATAGATAGATAGATAGATAGATAGATAGATAGATAGATATGAACAGACTGAGATAGATAGATAGATAGATAGATAGATAGATAGATAGATAGATAGATATGAACTGACTGAGATAGATAGATAGATAGATAGATAGATAGATAGATAGATAGATAGATAGATAGATAGATAGATAGATAGATAGATAGATAGATTCTGGTGTATCAGGTAAACACCCACTTTTCCAGGTCATAGATATACCTGTCTCTTCTTCCCATATAGCAAGATGTATCTTATTGTATGGACTCATATTCAGGATTTCAATGGATCATGCAGCGTTACACACCGGCTGTGATTTCTTATGTGTCCAGTTCCTAGTTTTATTCCAATTCTGTGGTTTCTTCTTGGTAACTTGAGATACCTATTGATTTTAGTCAGTCAACTACTGCTTACTGATGAATTGAAAAAATATTTAAAATTAATCCGTCTTTTCCTCCAGTTATGGATTAAATAATAGGACATATTAGGTACTATAGTCTTGGTTAGCAACCATTCTACCGCAGAATACAATGGTAACCTACTGCTGGATAATCTTCTGCCCAGTCAGTCATGTCTCTTTCAAGACATGATCGCCCAAAGCATGTATCACGTATGGAACTTTACTGACTGACTGAATATAATAGTTGAAAACATGATTAAGGCTTCTACCGAGCATTAAGTGGGGGACCAGTTGTATATTGTTATGAAGTAATAAACTGATCCCCCACTAATTACTATTTAATAATATAATACATCTCTTCCCCCTCATCTATGAGTCAAATAACAGGACAGATTTTGTTCTATAGCCTTGGCTGGCAACCAGTTTACTGCAGAAAGCAATGGCAACCTACTACTGCATAATCTTCTGCCAAGTCAATTATGTCTCTTTCAAGACATGATCGCTCAAAGTGTGTATCACGTATGGCACTTAACTGACTGAATTCTATTCGATTGTATTTTGTATATCCTTTACTGAGGATGATGTGAATAAGCAGTAATGTTTTATAAAACTTATCGGCCATTTGTTCGATATTTTTCAACTGCTTCTTCCTTCTCGGCATGTTGGTCGGCATTACATTTATGTTTTTCCGTTTAAAGTTTTTTTTTTAGGTCTTTGTTAGGTGATAAAAAGACAATATAGCAATAAACGCCTACTGACGGCAACGATGAGAAATATACGATATTATTTTATCACTCTGACATTCATATCGACTAGAACGAAGCATTGCTAGGGAAAAAATGAATAAATAAAACAAACCAAGTGAATATTGAAGCGACTAACAGTTCACTTTTCCGTCTGACCCCAACTGAGATAAGCGGAATGTAAAAAAGGACAAGGGGGAGATAAGTTATTTGAGTGAGCAGTAGAAAGGGTTAAGGTGAGCGTCGAAGGTGAAGGTAACAGGAGGAAATTTAGACAGAGTGGGAGTAATAGCGCTAAAAGGGTAATGGTGAAAGGAGATACGATAATGATGGCTGTTAAGGAGAAAATGTGAGGAAGGGTAAGAGGTTGCGGATAATGGAAGAGGGAGGAATGTATTGGTGTTAATAGCAGTTGGAGGGGAAGTGTAAGCTGGAGACAGGATAAAAAAATATTCTGGTTTTAGGCAGGAAGGAAGCAAGAGAAGAATACAAAGCGAAAGAGAGAGAGAGAGAAAGAGAAAGAGAGAGAAAGAGAAAGAGAGAAAGAAAAAGATAATGTAAAGGAAGAAAAGAGAGAACAAGCAAACAATAAGAAATAGTGTTATTACGGGAAGAAAAGAGAGAGCCAATGAAAATATTAGTAGAAAGAAAAGATTAAAAAAAATGATTAAAAGCGAAAAAAATAATAATTAATAAAAAAAAAAAAAAGAATGAAAAGGAAGAAAGGTTGAAAATGAAAAAATGCAAGACGGTGAAAGAAGAAAGCAAAACAATTAAGAATTTTGAGGAAGAAGAAAGAAAGAAAGAAAGAAGCGACTGAAAAGAAGAAGGGAAAGACGAAAATGGTAAAAGAGAAAGAGAGAAAAATAAAATTAAAAGTTAAAAATTAGATGGATAAATAAAATCCATCTAATTTTTAACTTTTAATTTTATTTTTCTCTCTTTCTCTTTTACCATTTTCGTCTTTCCCTTCTTCTTTTCAGTCGCTTCTTTCTCTTTCTTTCTTTCTTTCTTTCTTTCTTTCTTTCTTTCTTTCTTTCTTTCTAAAATAAAAGAAACGAACAGTGTGTCAAATGAACAATAATAAAAAGAAAGGAAGAAAAATAGAAAAAAATTAAATATTTATATATATTAAAAAAATAAAGTTTTTAAAAGTTAACAAAAAGAAAAGAAAAGAAAGAAAAATGCAAGACAGCAATAAAGAAAGAAAAAAGAAAAAAGCGGGAAGAGAGAATGAAAGGAAGAAGTCAAAAGAAAGAAAAATTAAAGAAAGAAGCCAGAAAGGAAAACAGAAAACAGAAGAAAAAAGAAAGAAAAAAGAAATCAGAAGAAAGAAATTAGTCAGAAAAAAAAAATGCAAAAGAAAGAAAGAAAATTGTCTAAAGAAAAAAGGAAATCAGAAGAAATGAAGAAATTAGAAAAAAGGGAAACAGAAAGAAAGAAAGAAAGAAAGAAAGAATAATGAAGTCAGAAAAAAGTAAAAGAAAGAAAGAAATCAGAAGAAATAAATAAAGAAAGAAAGAAAGAAATTTGAAGAAAAAGGAAGTCAGAAGAAATAAAGAAAATAGAATAAAGAGAAACAGAAAGAAAGAAAGAAAGAAAGAAAGAGAAGCTAGATATCAGAAGTAAGAAAGAAAGAAAAAAAAGAAAGAATGAAAGAAAGAAAGAAAGAATGAAAGAAAGAAAGAAAAAAAGAAAAAATAAAAAAATAATGAAATCAGAAAAAAGAAAAAGAAAGAAAGAAATCAGAAGAAATAAATAAATAAAGAAAGAAAGAAAGAAAGAAAGAAATTTGTCTGAAGAAAAAAGGGAGTCAGAAGAAATAAAGAAGTTAGAAAAAAGAGAAACAGAAAGAAAGTCAGAAGAAAGAAAGAAAGAAAAATAATGAAGTCAGAAAAAGTAAAAGAAAGAAAGAAATCAGAAGTAAGAAAGAAAGAAAGAACGAAAGAAAGAAATTTGAAGAAAAAAGGAAATCAGAAGAAATAAAAAAATAGAATAAAGAGAAGCTAGAAATCAGAAGAAAGAAAGAAAGAAAGAAAAAAAAATAATGAAGTCAGAAAAAAGTAAAAGAAAGAAATCAGAAGAAAGAAAGAAAAAAGAAAGAAAGAAAGAAAGAAGCTTTGAAGTCTGAAGTGAAAAGGAAAGAAAGTTGTCAGAAGAAATAAATAAATAAATAAGAAGAAAGAAATGAAAAATTGGAAGAAATAAAGAAAATATCAGAAGAAACGAAGAAAGAAGAAAAGAAAGGAAGCAGAATCAGAAAAAATAAAAAATAAAAATGAAAAATGCCACAAAAAAGGAAGAAAGAAAGAAGTCAGAAAAAGAAAAATATTTCAAGAAAGAAAGAAAGAATCATAAGAAAGAAGTCAGGAGAAAGTGAGAGAGAGAGAGAAAAAAGAAAGAAAGGAAGGAAGGAAAAAAGAAAGAAAAGAAAGGAAGAAAGAAGTCAGTAGAAAGAAAGAAAGTATATAAGAAATCAAGTTAAAAGAGGAGAAAGAAGCGAAATAGAGAGGAAAGAAATCAAGCTAAGAATGCTAAGTGACGCTTATTTCATTTGTCGAGCCGACCGACCGACCGACCGACCGACAAACAGACAGACCTGTTCGCCGATTATGTTCGTGCTTTTAAAATTTATTTTATTTTTCATTTTTATTTTTTCTTTGTACATCTATTTAAAAAAGTACTTTTGCCGCCTCTTGTTCGTCCGATTCGACTGTTGGTTTTGCGAACGGCAAAATGCCGGTGGGGTGGCTTTTTTTTCTTTTTTTTTTTTTGTGTGTGTGCGATGCTGATGCAACTGGGCCAGACGGGTGCGTGGTGAATACTACAGGTCTAGAGGTCCTGCCAACCACGACCAGAGTAACTCGGTGATGTCGTCAAACGGGGGTCAACAGAAAGAAGGCAAGGAGTGAAGTTACCCAAGCAAGGGGGAGAATGAAATGTCGACGTGAGTTTGCAGAGAAAAAAAGCGTTAATTGCATTCCACTTGGTCGGGCCTACAACACCGCGCAAAAGCCTGACTTTATTTTACATTTGCAAACTGCTATTCTGATTGGCGGCTAAAGTCACTGGTTTTTTTTTCATCTGTGTTCACATAATGGGAAAGAAGACATCTTGTCAAGTTATGTTCACATAGAAGATTGGCGCTACATAAACTTCCTGCTTACATGTTTACCTTCTGTTGAACGCCCTCTCTTTTAATATATTCATATATCAATTATGAACTTGTACGGAAAAGTTAGGCAAAACGAATGTCGGTTTAAAAATCCATTTGTTAAGGGTATAAAAAAAAATAGCAGCTACAAACTTCGAAATTTCACAAGTGATGTGTGTTTCTTAAATAGGATAGCTATTCAAAATGATAATGTACACGCTAAAAAGCCTACCTTCTTCTACCGAGCGTCCATAGCCCAGAGGTAGAATCGCCGAGTTTCAATCCTGGGTTAAAAGCAATCGGAGTCTAACCGTACTGATGAGCGGTGATACAGCGAAACAGATATATATATATATATATATATATATAGAGAGAGAGAGAGACACACACACACATCCGCATATATATATATATATATATCATTTGGTGGCGAAATATCTATTACAAATGAAATTTTAGTATATCTACAATTTTTTTTCTAAATTATATATATATATATATATACATATATATAATTTGTAAACGATTTTTTTACGAAACCTAACGTTAAAGTACATAAACACAAGATCTAATCGTTCCAAAGTTATAATCAAGCACATTCATAAAGGAATAGAACACAGGCTATGAAAAAATTCGTCAAGCAAAACAATATTTGATGAAAAGAAAAGAAACAATGAAGATGCGCTAAGAAAATCTAACCATGAGAACATTTTAGAATACAAGAATATAAGAATATTTATGAAAATACAGGAATACGAGAACATTTTAGAATATAAGAATATAAGAAAATTTATAAGAATACAAGAATACAAGAACATTTAAAATATAAGAATATGAGAATATTTCTAAGAATACAAGAATACAAGAACATTTTAGAATATAAGAATATCAGAATATCTATAAGAATACAAGAACATTTTAGAATACAAGAATATAAGAATATTTATGAGAATACAAGAATACAAGAACATTTTAGAATATAAAAATATTTATAAGAATACAAGAATACGAAAATATTTTAGAATATAAGAATATAAGAATATTTCTAAGAATAAAAGAATACAAGAACCTTTTAGAATACAAGTATGTAAGAATATTTATAAGAATATATGAATACAAGAACATTTTAGAATACAAGAATATAAGAACATTTATAAGAATACAAGAATACATGAACATTTTAGAATACAAGAATATCAGAATATTTATGCGAATACAAGAATACAAGAACATTTTAGAATATCAGAATATAAGAATATTTATAATACAAGAATACCAGAACATTTTAGAATATAAGGATATAAGAATATTTACGAGAATACAAGTATACAAGAACATTTTAGAATAGAATATAAGAATATTTCCAAGAATACAAGAATACAAGAACATTTCAGAATATCAAAATATAAGAATATAAGAATACAAGAATACATGAACATTTTAGAATATAAGAATATGAAAATATTTATATGAATACAAGAATACGAGAACATTTTAGAATATAAGAATATTTATCAGAATACAAGAATGCATTTCAGAATATGAGAATATAAGCATATTTATAAAAATACAAGAATACAAGAACATTTTAGAATACAAGAATATGAGAATATTTATAAGAATACAAGAATACCAGAACATTTTAGAATATAAGAATATGAGAATATTTATAAGAATACAAGAATACGAGAACATTTTAGAATATAAGAACACTTATAAGAATACAAGTATAAGAGAACATTTTAGAATATAAGAATATAACAACATTTATAAGAATACAAGAATACAAGAACATTTTAGAATACAAGAATATAAGAATATTTAGAAGAATATAAGAATATATTTTAGAATATTAGAATATTTATAAGAATACATGAATACAAGAACATTTAGAATATAAGAATATTTATAAGAATACAAGAATACAAGAACATTTTAGAATATAAGAATACTTATAAGAATACAAGTATAAGAGAACATTTTAGAATATAAGAATATAACAACATTTATAAGAATACAAGAATACAAGAACATTTTAGAATACAAGAATATAAGAATATTTAGAAGAATACAAGAATATATTTTAGAATATTAGAATATTTATAAGAATACATGAATACAAGAACATTTAGAATATAAGAATATTTATAAAAATACAATAATACAAGAACATTTTAGAATATAAGAATATTTATAAGAATACAAGTATACGAGAACATTTTATTATATAAGAATATAAGAATATTTTTAGGAATACAAGAATACGAGAACATTTTAGAATATAAGAATATAAGAATATTTATAAAATATAAGAATACGAGAACATTTTAGAATAGAAAAATATAAGAATATTTATAAAAATACAAGAGTACATTTTAGAATATTAGAATATTTATAAGAATACAAGAATACGAGAACATTTTAGAATATAAGAATATAAGAATATTTATAAGAATACAAGAATAAGAGAACGTATTAGAATATAAGAATATCAGAATATTTATAAAAATACAAGAATGCAAGAACATTTCAGAATATAAGAATATCAGAATATTTATGAGAATACATCAACTACAAGAACATTTTAGAATAAAAGTATATAAGAATATTTAGGAGAATACCTGAATACAAGAACATTTTAGAATACAAGAATGTAAGAATATTTTAAGAATACAAGAATAAAAGAACTTTTTAGAATATGAGAATATAAGAATATTTACAAGAATACAAGAATACAAGATCATTTTAGAATATTAGTATATAAGAATATTCATAAGAATACAAGAATACGAGAACATTTGAGAATATAAGAATATTTATAAAAATACAAGAGTACATTTTAGAATATTAGAATATTTATAAGAATACAAGAATACGAGAACATTTTAGAATATAAGAATATAAGAATATTTATAAGAATACAAGAATAAGAGAACGTATTAGAATATAAGAATATCAGAATATTTATAAAAATACAAGAATGCAAGAACATTTCAGAATATAAGAATATCAGAATATTTATGAGAATACATCAATACAAGAACATTTTAGAATAAAAGTATATAAGAATATTTAGGAGAATACCTGAATACAAGAACATTTTAGAATACAAGAATGTAAGAATATTTTAAGAATACAAGAATAAAATAACTTTTTAGAATATAAGAATATAAGAATATTTATAAGAATACAAGAATACAAGATCATTTTAGAATATAAGTATATAAGAATATTCATAAGAATACAAGAATACGAGAACATTTGAGAATATAAGAATATTTATAAGAATACAAGAATACATTTTAGAATATGAGAATATAAGCTTATTTATAAAAATACAAGTATACGAGAACATTTTAGAATATAAGTATATAAGAATATTTATAGGAATACAAGAATACATTTTAGAATATTAGAATATTTATAAGAATACAAGAATACGAGAACATTTTAGAATATAAGAATATAAGAATATTTATAAGAATACAAGAATACGAGAACATTTTAGAATATAAGAATATAAGAAAATTTATAAGAATACAAGAATAAGAGAACATTTAGAATATAAGAATACGAAAACATTTTAGAATAGAAAAATATAAGAATATTTATAAGAATACAAGAATACATTTTAGAATATTAGAATATTTACAAGAATACAAGAATGCCAGAACATTTAAGAATATAAGAATATTTATAAGAATACATGAATACAAAACATTTTAGTATATAAGAATATTTATAAAAATACAAGAATACGTAACATTTTAGAATACAAGAATATCAGAATATTTATAAGAAATATTCTGATAGTCTTATATTCTAAAATATTCTCGCATACTTGTATTCTTGTATTCTTATTAAGATTCTTATATTCTTGTATTCTAAAATGTTCTTGTATACAGGAACATTTTAGAATATAAGAATATAAGAATATTTATGAGAATACAAGTATACAAGAACATTTCAGAATATATAAGAATATAAGAATATTTATAAGTATACAAGAATACGAGAACATTTTAGAATATACGAATATAAGAATATTTATAAGAATACAAGAATACATTTTAGAATATAAGAATATTTATAAGAATATAAGAATGCGAGAACATTTTAGAATATAAGAATATAAGAATATTTATAAGAATACATGAATACAAGAACATTTAGAATATAAGAATATTCATAAGAATACAAGAATACAAGGACATTTTAGAATATAACAATATAAGAATATTTATAAGAATTCATGTATACCAAGCATTTTAGAATATAGGAATATAAGAATATTTATAAGAATACAAGAATACAAGAACATTATAGAATACAAGAATATAAGAATATTTATAAGAATACAAGAATACGAGAACATTTTAGAATATAAGAATATAAGAATATTTATAAGAATACAAGAATACAAGAACAGTTTAGAATATAAGAATATATGTATATTTATCAGAATACAAGAATACAAGAACATTTTAGAATATAAGTATATAAGAATATTTATAAAAATACAAGAATACAAGAACGTTTTAGAATATAAGAATACAAGAATATTAATAAGAATACCAGAATACGAGAACATTTTAGAATATAAGAATATAAAAATATTTATAAGAATACATGAATACGAGAACATTTTAGAATATAAGAATATAAGAATATATATAAGATTACCAGAATACAAGAACATTTTAGAATATAAAAATATAAGAATATTTATAAGAATACAAGAATACAAGAACATTTTAGAAAACGCACCCCAACAAACAGACAAAATAAAAACCAATGATAGAAAACGAAACATTATCTGCTTCAACCCACCATTTACCTTAGAAGTAAAAACTAAAATAGTATAAATATTTTTTAAACTGATCGATAAACACTTTCCAAAAAGTTCAGAATTAAACAAAATTTTCAATAGGAATACAATCAAAACGAATAATGGCTGTACTAGTAATTTAGAAAATTATATAAAGAAACAAAACGCCAGAAACATAAATAACAACGTACAAAGCAACATCATTAATAACGAATGTAAAGGAGTTATTTTCAAAGCGAAAGTACATAACTTAAATGGTCAAAACAAAACATATTTGGGATCAATGAAAGTCACTTTTAAGACGAGATGGAATAACCATAAGTCTACATTTATATTAGAAAACTTAAAAAATTATACAAAATTGGCTAGCCATGTGTGCAAATTGAAATTAAAATATGAAAAAGACTCAGGCATAACGTGGAGTATAATAAAAACAGGCAAGCCTTACAATGGTGATAAAATATTTAGACTGTGCCAGGAAGAAAAGTTAGCTATTATGTTATTCCCAAACAAAAATGCATTACTAAGTGAAAGAACAGAAATCATGGCCAAATGTAACCATTGCGTTGTGGTGCAGTGGATATCGGCTCGGAACGAGAAATCGGGGTGCCGAGTTCGAATTCCAGCTGAATTCATTTCCTTCACTTACGCGCAAATACCCTTGGGAAAGGTATTAATCCGTCTCTTCCTTTCAGTTATGGGTTAAATAACAGGACAGATTGGGTTCTCTAGCCTTGTTCGGCAACCAGTCTACCGCAGAAAGCAATGGCAACCTACTGCGGGATAATCCTCTGCCCAGTCACTCATGTCTCGAAAGAGACATGATCGCCAAAGCGTGTATCACGTATGGCACTTAACTGACTGACTGACTGTAACCATACCAAATAATACCTATTAGGATCATATAATCATGGATGAAAATGTTCTCAGACATTTAAGTAACTTCTCCTAATTTTGAAAATTGCGCGTTCATAAAAGATCCCTGTTACGTGAGCGTAAAAAAAAAAAAAAGAAGCAAAACCAAAAAAAAAAAACAAAAAAAAACAAACTGTAAAATCATTTATTGTAAGAAGATTAAATCTGGAAATATGGGTTGCATAATAACTAGTTTACAAAATTTATATATTCAAAAGTTCTACAATATAATTGTATTGAACACATTTTAATACAATTCTAACTTTTGAATATTTTTCATTTGTAAACGAGTTATTACGCAACCCAATATATATATACAGTCGGCTATGATAAGTTGTTAGCCACTCTTGAGCACGTCTCTTCTCGATGCTTGGTCTTCCATTCACGCCATTTGAAACCAATCAGATTGACAAGAATGTTTACCTTTTTCAAGAAGACGGAGCGCCAAGTCAAACGAGCCAAGTAGCAAAGACCTGGAAGGAATCAGAAGGAATCAAGCCACTGCCATGTGTAAAAGTTCTGACATTAACATCAATAGAGCCCGTTTGGGAAACTCTTGAGCAAAAACTTCGAGCAAGGTCAACCAAAATCAATTTCAGTGGTAATCACGTCAGTGGTAATCCTTAATGAACAACACTAGATGAGTAACAAAATATGGATCGGACGATTGTCGATCACTTGATCAAATCCATAAAAAATCGAATACAAGCAATGAAACTAGCAAATTGAGGATCTACTCAATTCTAGTTCCAAATACTACTTATTTATGGTGGGATTACATAATTAAATTTTGAAATTAAAGATTTCACTGGGTTTGGGTGGGGTTAGCTGCCCCTAACTTTGGCATCGCTAAGAAAATAAATAGAACCTCAAGACAATGAAACAATCAGTCAGTGAAATTTTGGCTAGAAAAACAAAATCAATCCTTCAATTAAGCATGAAAACTTTAAAATTACGCAAAAATAACATTATTTTAAGACCTGATTCATTAACTGTTTCTGCCGGCAGTTGAAGAAAATATTTTAACTTTTCAGCGAACACCTCCCCATAGCTAGGGTGAGTTCACTTGAATCTACTGAGCATGAATATGTATGTCTCCGTCTGTCTCTCCTCAGTTCGGTTAGTTACCTATTCTTTCTGTACCCTTCTCCCTCCTCTCCTGACTGCTTCCTTCTAGATAGCATTGCTGACAACGTTGATAAGGACCACCCATTCGCTCACATATTTGTATTCGGAGATCTCAACGCCCATCACTCTGAGTGGCTTGAAGACTCTGTTACTGATCTAGCGGGCATCCACGCCATGAACCTCGCTATTTTCAATCCCTTACGCAAGTGGTGGACTTCCCCACTCGCATCCCAAGCAGCCCCTCTGGACACTCCTCGCTACTAGATATATGTTTTACCTTTGCACCTGAAGCCTGTCAAGTCTCGCAGCTTTGCCCTCTCGGCAACTCCGACCATGCTGTGGTCTCTCTCAATATTTCTTTCCACTCTCACTCCCCACAGGAGCCTCTTACCTCCTAATGCTACCAAAAAGCTAACTGGGATGTCTTTCGCGCTTTCCTCTGCGATGACCCCTGGGGAAAAGTGTTCGATCTCCCTGTTGATGACTGTGCCTCTGAGATTTGTCTTGGGTGAAAGCTGGTATTGATGCCTTCATACCTACCAGGAAGTAATGCCTAATACCTCATTCTTCTCTGTGGTTCTCTCCTGCCAGTTCGGCCGCCATTGCCCACAGGAACCATTACTTCCGACTATTCCGGAGACAGTCATCTGATCGCAATAGGCGCCTATTCACGACTGCTCGTAATGAGTGCAAGAGAATCTTGAATAACGCCAAACGGTTGTTTGCTGAGAGAATGCGACAGCGCATAGCTGACCGCAAGTTCGGCTCCAAGGACTATTGGCGGTTGTGCAAACGGGTGCTGAACAATAGTAAAACGTCAATACCTCCTTTAATCCATGAATTTGAGGTTCTCATGTCATCTGCGGACAAAGCTGAGTGCTTTGCCCGCAGATTCTCATCCAATTTCACATTTGACTTATATGGAGTATGCTCACTGAACGACGTATATATTACCCCGAAGATAGTATCCCGAGTAATTTCAAAACTTGACCCCCATAAGGCGAGCGATGACGACGGAATCCCGGTGATAGTCCTTAAGAGGTGAGCTCCTGAACTCTCCCCTGTCCTCTCTAAACTGTTTAACTACTGCCTTTCTGCTTCCTGTTTTCCTGCATGCTGGAAGTTCAATTCAGTCGTTCCTGTATTTAAGAATTGTGGTGAACAATCGGACCCATCCAACTATCGCTCTATCAGTCTTCTACCGATATTCTACTGCCCACAAACTCTTCTCTGACAGGCAATATGGCTTTCCGCTTTGCCAGGTCAACTGCCGATATGCTAACAACCGTTACGGAGTACATGCTCCAGACACTCGATGAGTCAGGCGAGGCTCGTGCGCTTGCTCTGGACATCTCCAAGGCTTTTGGCAGGGCCTTCTTTGCAAGCTACGGAGTTACGGTATTACCGGACGCCTGCTTGACCTAATCCAATCTTTTCTAAACAACCACAAAATGAAGGTCGTTTTGAATGGGCATGCCTCTTCATCCTACAATCACGGATGCCGGTGTCCCCCAGGGCTTTATCCTGGGCCTGACGCTTTTCCTTATTTTCATCAACGACCTCCCAGATGAGATCAAGTTCCAAGTAGGCATCTACGCAGATGACACCACAATATACTCTCGCATCAGTAAGAAACCTGGCGTGGCGGACAGACATAATCTCGCTGCCAACCTTGAACGGGATCTACACTCTGTGGTGAATTGGGGCAAGAAGTGGCTTGTCAATTTCAACGCGTCTAAGACCAATCTGTTGTCTGTCAACCATCACAGGCAACCTCTCCTGCCTCTCATAAGCATGGACCAAGCGATTCTCCCTGAGTGCAATACACTGCGCCTCCTCGGCCTTACCCTCTCTTCTGATCTCCAAATGGAACCGCTACATCGAATCCATAGCTAAATCCACTGCTAAGAAGGTTGGGTCACTGTGTCGATCCAGGATGTTTTTTCCGCCTGAATCCATCCTGTATATATATAAGTCTACCATTCGACCGTGCATGGAGTACTGCTGCTATTTATGGTCAGGCGCCCCTGCCGTTCACCTCAGTGTTCTCGACAGGCTCCAAAGGAGAGTCAGTAACGTGATAGGTGCTGACTTGGCGGCTCGACCTCAGCCACTTCTCCACCGACGAAATGTGGCCTCCCTTTGTCTGTTCTATAAGTACTTTCATGGCTTCTGCTCAAACTCAAGTCACTGGTGCCTCCTCAACAGGTGTTTGCTCGTGCAACCAGACTGGCAACTGGTTCCCACCCATTCACAGTCAGGTTAGCCAAATGCAGACGATAATTCTACTCCTGCAGCTTCTTCTCTCGCACTTCCCGCCTGTAGAACTCGCTCCCATATTCGTGCTTTCCTGACGGCTACAACCTCCAGAAGTTTAAATGCAATGTCAATACTCAACTACTAACCACTTGACTCTAGCCCTTCCCCCACCCCCTATATCCCTCCCTTTCTCTCCTAACTTGAAACTGTCATCTCGCCTGCATTCTCATCTTTCTATTGCTCTTTTCTAATTGGTTTGTACTCCTCTCTCTTCTAATTAATTTTTTTTCAGTTATGTAGTCCCCCGCACATCAGTGGCATTTCCGCCTTGCTCGGGGTGAAATGATTACAAAAAAAAGTTTATTTCTTCTGGTTAATCTTTTTCTTAGGCTACTTTTAAAAACGGAGCGGATAATCCGAAAAATGCATCTAATTAACACAAATATTAAAAAGATAAAAATAAAAATTTCAATTCATATAACCCAGAGCAATCTGTATTTATAATCGTTTAATTATGTGTTGAGTTTTTCTCTCACTCTCTCTCTCTCTCTCTCTCTCTCTCTCTCAATATATATATATATTGATATATATATATATATATATATATATATATACACGAAAAAAATCGCAAGATCGCCAAGACCTACCGCGGTTTCGCACAACGGCTCGTCAGGGCAAAGGCAGACCAAGGACTAATCAAATAAATAGACACCTATTAAAGACTAACCCATTTGGGGAAGGCGTTGTTTGAGGAAAAAAAAAAAAAAAAAAAAAAAAAATTGGGGGGGGGGGGGGTTCACATTAAGGTCCGATACCCTAAGCAAGAAATTTTATTTTGTGCATTCTACACTTATTTAATATTTCTGTTCTAGCGTTAATAAGTTTGTTGGCAGGTTCAAATTTAGCTATTGCTAGCTTCTCCTCGTCACATACCCTACAAAATTTATTGTTTTTATTATCGTTAGGGCACTTTTTTATTATTTCCCATTTCAGAATGGGGTCCTTTTTAATTTTGGCTTTTATTTCCCATACATAGGTAGATAACGCTGTGCTATGCTTATATTTTTCGTTTTTAAAAGAAGTTTTATGGCTGTAAAACCTAATTTTAAAATTATCATGTGTGGATCCTATGTATGTCTTAGGGCTTTTGTCATTTTCGTTAACATAAACTTTAACTTTATAAACTACGCTTGCCTGATTGCAATTACCTCTAATCGGGCAGTCCTTTTTAGTTCTACAATTACACTTATGTTTATTAACGTTATTATTACTAGGGGCCTTAGTATTATCTTTTAATTTACTTTTGTTGGTATTGTTAATGATTTTACCGATATTAGGTAAACAGGAATAGCTCAATTTAATAGTGCTCCTGTTAAATATTTTTTTAAGTCTATTATCTGAATTGAAATGTTTATCTATTAACTTAAAAAACATTTTTCCTATTTTGGATTTGACTTCATTATTGTAGGGGGGTTGAACCATATAATTTTTCTTGATCTATTATTATGGGCTTTTTTGTTTGCATTTTGATCTGAAAATTCTAGCATTTCTTGGTGTCCACTTTTTTTTAACGCAATTTGATAAATTTTTTTGTGATTTTCGAAAACTTCCCTATTAGACGAATTGGTGGACAATCTAACCGCTATACCTCTAGGAATACTTTTAAGGATGTGTCTAGGGTGGTTAGACTTTTTATTAACATAATTTGGAGCGTAATTCCTTTTAATGTATGGTGTTATTATTCCGTTATTAATGTTTAACGTTATGTCTAAGTAATTGACAATTTTAACGTTATGCTCTATTTCTATTTCTAGTTTATGAGACTTAAAAAAATTTTTGCACTTCTTTTCTCATTTTATCTCCTAATCTAGGTGTGCAATTTTCTATTACTATCAATCCATCGTCCCGGTATAGGCCGTGGTTATGGAAGTCTATTATCTCGTTAAGTCTATGAAGCAATAGGCACCCTATCAGTTCCGCCACTTCCGCTCCATCATACGCCCCTATTGGGTTATCAAACCCTTGGGCATCAGTCTTTTTTATCCAAATTTCATCATTAAACCATAGTAGAACTGTATGTATTGTCGGTGCTACGCAGCTTTCTTTTTTTTTCACCTCTTTGTCCAAAGCTTTATAGCCGAGGACAATAACGGAGTTAGATTCTGCTGGTTATTCGTGGTCTTTAAAAATTACTTGTGTAACATTTTAAGATTGGAATACGTACAGAGTCGATTTTATTATTATTATTATTATTATTATATATATATATATATATATATATATATATATATATATATATATATATGTATGTATAACGAGAGAGAGAGAGAGAAAGAAACTTCAACACATGATTAAACGGTTATGTACGCTCTCGCCCGCCGATTGAGCACTATGGAGGAATGGCAGACTTTAAAAACAGTAGCTACTCACGCATTTACGCATCGTTCATTCAGTAATGAATCTGAACACTCTCGGCTACTGGCGTGTGTTCACATTGTGTATATAACACGCTAAAAAAAATCCACCTTCCTCCAGCGAGCGCCCATAACATAAAGGTATAATCCCTGACTGATGTCAGTTCGATCAGGTTCCAATTCTGATTGGAAGCACTCGGATGTCTAACCGTACTGATGATCTGTGATACAGCGAAATAGGACTCTCTGCGGATGACTATATCGTATAGTTTTAAAATGTGTATAGGTATCAGTGGCCAACATGGATATATAGATGTAGATTTTCTAAAAGCAACAAACGACCATGAATATTATTTTGGCCTATAACTGAAGTAGATATTATTGATGTGGTGTTCCCGCCCAAAACCCGAAGTAAAATATAATATAATAGAGTCAAAGTATTTCAATGTGCGGCTAAATCCCTATGTTAACATACCTTGCTAAACGTTCACGGAAACCAAACAGCTGATAAGAACACAGCAGCGGTGACAGTGTATGTGTTCAACAAGACAGCAATATGCTTTAGGAGCGTCGCTTAGATCTATTTCACGCTCTCGCTACAGGCACACCAATTTTGGTAAGAAAAAGTGTAATTTCTGTCAGTAAATATTTCTTTTGGTAAATATTTAGAGGTCATACAAAGAATCACTCAATTAAATGCCATACGTGATACACACTTAGGCGAGCATGTCTTGAAAGATACATGACTGACTAGGTAAAAGATTTTCCCGCAGTATGTTGCCATTACTTTCTGCAGTACACTGGTTGCAAACCAAGTCAATGAAACCCAGTCTGTCCTATTATTTAACCCATAGCTGGAGGGAAGAGATGGATTAATACATTTTCGAAGGGTATTTGCGCGTAAGTGAATGCAACAATTAAAGAGTATTGCTTTAAAATTGAGTCCAAAAAAGAAAATAACACATTCAATTCGTAGGCACTGCGTTTTTTGTTTTTGTTTTTTTGTTGGTTATTTTTTTACTTGTGGATCCGGATAAAATTAAAATATACATTTATAATAGTTACAAATTCTAAGGTAAATCTGGCAAAGTTCTTCCGTCATGATATTACCTAAAATTTGGAGATACTAAAAGCAGAAACGTCTATGTTGAAACCAACTAAAAATAAATAAATAAAAAATATAACATTTTCAATGAGAACTCAAAATTTGTTGAGAAAGAACATCAAACAGGTGAGAAGAAACGAAAAATTTATAATTTATGTTTCTGTAAAGATTCAGCCATTAAATTTAGAATTTTCTAAAACTTGCCATATTTAAAGATCTAGAACCGCTAATTTGTGGAACCGACTCCCAAAAGCATGCTTCCCCAACCAATACAATCGTATTCTGTTCAAATGTAGAATTTACCGTATTCTTCCATACAAATCCTCATAAACTGTGCCCCTTACCTCTTACTTCGTAGCTATCTTCTACGAGTTGCTCTTAAGCCTTTTATACTGTGAATATTATTATAAAAGAAAATGAACGCATGTACCAATGAAAAGAGTATATATTTATTGGCTTGTATGGTCTTTATTTCTTTGTGTGTGTGATTTTGCTTTTCTGTTAGCATATTTTAAATATGCTTGTCATCGTCTTCTATGTGCTTTATCGCTCCTGGATGTGGGTAATAACAGCTCTCCACAACTTCTTGTCTTTTGTAACCCTCAGTAAAGTTCGTCTTTCCGCTATCTCTCTTAATCCCTGTTCTGCCAACCATTTATACACGCTCCTTAGGTGGGTTATGCGCTGTTTTCCATTTCTTCTCTTGTATTCAGTCTCTTCTGTGAGTGTTAAATTTTCCGAGCACTCTTTCCTCATTATATTCACTAGAAATTTCAACGGTCGCTTTCTGATGCTACGTATCGTTTTTTTTTTTTTAACTTTTTCGTTGCTCAGATATTCAGTCTATGGTATTCTCAGTATCCTTCTGTAGAAACACATTTTTTGTTTTCAGAATTTTTTTATTCATCTGTGGGGAGTTGGCGCAGCATTCACAGTCAGTGATGGGGAATTATAGTATGATTTTGGGGCATATCAGCCTCGGCGGGTCATTTATTGCCAACTAAATTTTACTTTTTTATTGCTGGTAATACCTTTTTCTTTTTCAACAATATATTGTTGTCTTTATATAAGTTTTGTATCTAGTAACACTTTTTTCTTTTCGAGTATCGAGAAAAAAAAAGATTCATTTGGATTTGTAATTTTACGGCCAGGGTCCCAAAGTCCTACCCTTGTTATTTAGCTCAAAACTGGAGGAAAGGGATGGATTAATACCTTTCCTAAGGGTACCAGTTCTTAAGTGAATGCAGGGTATTCAACTGGAATTCGAACTCGGCTCACCGATTTCTCTTTCCGAGCCGATATCCACTGCACCACAACGCTCATCTGTCACTAAACGCTTACAGCACCTGGTATTTCCAAACGGTCACTTATCTAGTACTGACCAGGCTCAACGTTGCTTAACGTCGGTGATCGAGCGAGAACCGGTGTATTCAACGTGATATGGCCGTAAGCCATGGCATTATGTAACAGTTCAATATTTATTTCTTTGTTTTCAATAAAATTTTATTTCATACCATGATTAAATTTTAGAAGGAAACTTTTGCTATCCTAATGCTTGTCAGACTCATTTATTTATCTAATATTTCAGCAACCCAAAATATACACACACGTTTTTCTGTTTAAGCGTTACACATAATGTCATTTTGAATTGATTCCAATCTCAGTGATCTGATAACACCCGAATTTTTTTTAAAATCATTTCACCCCTAGCAAGGCGGGACCGCCGCTAGTATGCAGGGGGTTACAGTGAGAGAAAAGGCTGGGTACAGTGGATATTGAAGAAAGGGTGAAAGACGAATGGGAAGATAGAAGACGCCAATTAATGTTGCATATAGATTTTTGGAGATTGTAGCTATCAGGGAAGTAAGTAAACGGAAGAGAGTTCCAAACGCGAGAAGTGCGAGAAAAGAAACTGTTAGAGTAGAAGTGGCGGTTACATTTCACTATTTCAACAGTAAAAGAGTGGGACCTAAATGCCAATCTAGTAGCGCGTTTAAATGCATGAGGTTGGCACACCAGATAAAAAGATTGTTAGAGCAGTTGCCATGAAAATAAATGTAGAAAAGGCAGAGGGAAGCCACATCACGTCGGTGCGAAAGTGACTGAGGTCAAGTTGCCATGTCAGGCTCGTTTATATTGCAGATTCTTCTTTGGTTTTTCTCAAGAACCTCGAGATGAATAACAGGAGAATCTGACCAGATATGGCAAGAGAATTCAATGCATGGATGAAAGGTAGATTTATAAATGTGCAAGATTGATTCTGACTAGAAGAAAATAGTATTAATCATAATGATTGTTATAGTGGAACCTCCTGCCATCCCCGAGAATGGAATGCTCTAGACTATAAAGGACGATGACAAGCGGAGCGCAAACCTCTTAGGCGAAGAAATTCTCTATTTGATAGTTTATTCCGCTCCTACTCGTTGATTGCTTATCTGTATCTTATTGTTAATTGTACAGTAGTACAATAAATCATTTTTCCACTGATCTTTACACTGCTATTCCTTTCCGGGATATATCAGTGACACTAGCCATATCGTGATATTAACTGAGAGAGCTTAAAGTATCTGAACAAAACAGGAAAAACCGCACATTTTGGTTTATTTATTCGTAATTTTAATTCCGATATAAAACGTATTAATTGAAAATGGAAAAAATATAATATAAAATTATTTAGGCAAACCTCGCCGGTTGAATTTAAAAGAACTTCCTTGGATGAATTCTTGCTAAAAGTACCAAATAAATATATATGTTTCTAAAAAAAATTAATGTTCTTTTTTAATCTGATATTTTTTTTTATTTTTGAAGAATAATTTTCAATAATCTTGGTTGATATAAGTGTTATAATAGACACAACGTTTCGACCAAGTACCATCTGGTTATCTTCAGGTGTCCATCTCGTTGATATATATATATATATATATATATATATATATATATATATATAAATTATTGTTCTTTCATGTTAGAATTCGGTACTCTCACTACCAAGTTTGGTACTCTCACTACCAAGTCCAAGGATCGAACTTATGACCAGTAGATGTTGCTAACACATGTATAACTAACTACTATACCCATTACGTCACCGTCCCGAAGTGGTGCATTTTTGGAGCCTTTTAAACTCATTGTCAGGTGGATTATGACAATTGCATTATGTTAGTGGGTTCGTGCAACTTGTCATAATTTGTATTTAATTCTGAGATGAGTAATTTTCAATAATCTTGCAATTGTGTCTATTATAACATCTGTATCAACCAAGATGAGAACAAAAGTTCGAAATAATTCAAAGGTTACTGATTTTATTTGTTTCTTCGAAAGTTATTTTGAAGGAATTATAAATAAATCCATTAGTTCTTTAGAAATTGCTTTGTTTACATTTGAAACTGAGCAGATATCGGCTGGCGAGAAAACTATCTCAATGAGTAGGTGTGTTTTCTTTCAAAGGGAAATTAGAATCTTACTGAACTAGGACGCTATTTCAAGCCGAGAAGCAAAGGTTGATTTCACCTATAAAGGGGGTTATTTTTATTGATATTTCTCGAATGATTTGGTAGATAAATGTCATACACATTGTTTAATTAACCTAAACACAGAAACAATGGGGCGTCTATTTCAAATAAGAGTATCCACGTTGAAAGTAATATATATGTATGATCTAAACAAATATTTAATTAAATTATTGATGCACAAATAATAATAGATGGAATAAGAAACACGAAAACGACCGATCGGTTTCAATCCCGTTCTTCATCAGGGTCAACTGGGACTTTTTTAAATTCAATTTTTAAAACAATCCTAGTTGACCCTGATGAAGAACGGGATTGAAACCGGTCGGTCGTTTTCGTGTTTTTTTGGGTTTTTTTTTTTTATTTTTCACTCCATGTAGTATTATTCCATCACCTATAAATGCCTGTAAATATGAAATTGATTTTGTTTCTTGCCAGTATAAAATATTTAATTATTCAACTGAATGTCATTTTCTTTCAATAACGCCCTAAAACTCCTGCTAATAAAACCATTTGTGATGAAACGTTTTTCAAATCGTATCAAAAACGTGACAACTATTCGAGTTACAATAAGTCTGGCTATAAAATCGAACCATCTATGCTTTGAAGAACCGATCACCAGTCGCTTAAAAGGCATCTTTCCATCGATTCTTTCAAAGCACGGACAGATTAGATCGCGTGTTTGATTTCTACCCTGAAACTTTTACTAACGCGTATGCGCGTGTCACGTTTTTAATATGATCTTAAATACTGTTTTTAATACCCCCCCCACACACATATATATATAATTTTCTTGGCTGACTTCTCAGTCAACCACCCATTCCCTTTTTTCCTTTTTTTCTTTTTCCTTTCGTTCCCCCTGCCGCTTCTATCCCTCTGACATGTTTGAATTTTGGCTTTTGAACTCTTGACCGGGGTTTGGAGGAGGGATATGTCTACTAGATTAGCAACTAAGTCCCACCCTTTTTGCAGTGAAGCAGATAAGATGTAACCGCAATTTCTACTCCAATAGCTTCTTTTCTCGCACTTCCCGCCTGTGGAATTCCCTTCCACGTGATTGCTTCCATAACAGCTACAATCTCCAGGAGTTTAAATGTAAGGTCAACAGACACCTCCTAACACACTAACTCGCATCCATTCTCTCAAACACTCTTCCCATCTGTCCAACCCTCGGCCTTGGTATCCTTACCCGTCTATCACCCTCCTCCTGACATTTCCTATATCTAACCACTCTTTCGCTTTACCTTCCTCTATGTAACCCCCTGCGCAATAGTGACAGTGGAATACCTTGCTTGGGGTGAAATGATTTAAAAAAAAAAAAGAGACATATCTGTCTGCTTTCCCCTTTTTAATTCCTTCAATTCCAAAATTGTTAATCTCACCCCCCCCCATTCTATTTTCCTATAGATGGAAGGTTTTTTTTGGACTTCTGCTGGTATAAAATCTTATAATACATTTGAATTTGAGAAAATAAAACTTTCGTTTCGCCGTTGCTGAAGAAGCAAGGATTTCCTCGTAGAAATGGTTATTGAACGGATTTAAATATCGAAACTTTTGTTTTATTTTATATATATATATATATATATATATATATATATATATATATATATATATATATATGTGGGGGGGGGTGAGTAAATAGTGACTTCCCATTTTACAATACTTAAAATTTATTTATTAACTATAATTTTTACAAAAAATGTGTATTAGAGGAAAGCGTTTAGCAAGTAGTTTTATTGAAAATTCGATTTGGCAACAGATTTCGCTACCAGCTTCGCGAGCCGCCCAGAAATGACGTTAACTTATTTTCCCAGAAAATCTTGTGGTAGGGAAAGAATAATTGATTGTCTTCTCCCTTCGAGTTCTTCCAATATTTTGGTTTGGGATAGTAGACTTGCTCGTTAGACTAACTCTAAAGTAAAAAGTCACAGGGTGTTAAGTCGGTACTTACAAAGATTATATATTTGAAAGTTCTACAATATAATTGTATTCAACACTTTTTAAAACAATTCTATTGTAGAACTTTTGAATATTTGCATTTGTAAACAAGTTGTTAGCCACCCTTGAGTACGTCTCTTCTTTTTTAGACAATAGCGTGTTATTATCAATCTACTCTCATCTATGAACGATAGTTGACTTATATTTTGCAATGAAAGTTCGCCGAAGTAAGAAAAGTAATGAATTTCAACGAGGGCAAATGATAGGATGGTTTTAGTGTGGCAAGTCAAGTAGAGAAATTTCTAGGTTTTTCCAGGTTAATCATCAAACGGTTAATAATATTGTCAAGAAATCTAAGTAGGAACAATAAATTTATTGACAATATTATTTAAAAGTATTAATTTCTATAAAATTTGACATTATTTAGTACCTTTCATTAAAAATCAGCTCAGCTTTCCCTGCAAAACAGACAGCGCCCAATGTAGTGAGAGGGTGAAATAAATCTAAGCGAGAGTGTGAAATACATGTATTCCTAAAATCCCATCATGTTTCACTGTCTTTTGCAGACATTCAGTGTTCTAAGTTTCATTCTGATTTTTTCAAATTTAAACGAAAAGTTTAAAGGGACTGTCCAGCAGTGGACAACTTGAAACCAAGCTTTCTATCATTGTCTAAGCTTTTAAATTAATTTTTACAATTAATTACCACAACTCCGCTGCTATCTGTTCTCTGTGCAGGGTCAGGAAGTTTTTCCCATCTGAATCCATCCTGCACATATATAAATCTCCCATCCGCCCGTGTATTGAATACTGCTGCCACATCTGGTCGGGTGCCCCTGCTATTCTCCTCGGGGTTCTTGACAAAATACAAAGGAGAGCCTGTAATGTGATCGATACCGTCTTGGCAGCCAAGCTGCAGTCACTCTCTCACCGGCGTGATGTGGCTTCCTTGTGCCTCTTCTACAACTAATTTCACGGCTTCTGCGCCGATGAACTTAGATCACTGGTGCCCCCTAGGTATGAATTTGCACTAGATACTAGATTAGCAAGTAGGTCCCACCCTTTTACAGTAAAACCGATAAGATTTAACCGCAATTTCTACTCCAATAGTTTCTTTTCTTGCACTTCCCACTTGTGGAATTCTTTTCCATTTACTTGCTTCCCCGACAGCTACAATCTCCAGAAGTTTAAATGTAAAGTCAATAGACACCTCCTAACACACTAACTCGCATCCATTCTCTCAAACACTCTTCCCATCTACCCAACCCCCATCCTCGGTATCCTTACCCGTCTATCACTCTTCTTCCGACATTTCCTATATTTAACCACTCTTTCTCATCACTTTCCCCTATGTAACGCCCTGCGTAATAGTGGCAGTGGAATGCTTTACTTAGGGTGAAATGATAAACACACACACACACACACACACACACACACACACACACACACACATTAAACTTAAATTGGGAAGATCAAGAGAACATGTCTAATTTGTTCAACTCATTTTTGCAATCATTTACCAAAATTAAAAGTGTTATCTCAACTGCTTTAATCATTTTGTTATCAGTTCTACAACGAAGAGAAGCAAATGAATTGGTAAATTTTTGTTTTGTTCCCTGAAGGCCTTTAGCCCGTCAAATCTTTCCTAAACTTTCTTAATTACGTGCAAATGTATATTCTGAAATCAAATCGATAATTGTTATTGAAGAAACCTACCGTTTTTCCTGTTATCGACCACAAAAAAGTCGGACTATAACCCCTTACTACCATTTTCATATCTGATTCACCGCCGAATAACTTGGGGCGTAGGACACTTATTACGGCCCGTTTACTTCTTCTGAGCGATTTGTTTGGGTTCGGAACTCAATTTCCGCGCATGAATAGCAAAAAGGAAGCCAAATTGGTCAAAACATCGCCAATCTACGCGTGAAGTCATTCAGCAGTGAATAACATGTTTTGAACCGTGGTTATGGGGTGAGATAAACAGCGAAAAGAAGTTCGATATTTTTCTGGTTGAAAAAAATTAGGCTTCATCAGTAAACAATTATCGATTTGAGTTCAGCATTTACTTTTGCACGGAAATAAGGATGTTTTCGAAAGATTTGAAGGGATAAAGACCTTCGGGGAACAAAATAAAAATTTACCAATGAATTTGTCGTTGCTTCGGGCACATTATAAATCTGTTGTATATTACAATGTTATGTCCTCGATACTAATATCTGAAGGTCACTCTATTCATCCCCGTCATAAGAAGGTGGGGGAAAAAAAAGGAAACTCGGGTCTTGACAAAATTGTTTCTTATTATGCGTAATTTTGTATGTCAATGCTGTTATGGGGAAACACACCTATTTCTCAGATAATGGACTCTCCCACTTATATTAATAAAAGTTAACAGGAACTTAAATCGAGAAGAATTTGAGAAGTTCTTAGGAGCTCTTAGAAGTTCTAGAGAGTTCTTTAGAGTTCTATTGGAGTTCAGTAGAATTATTAGTTCCAGTTTGGACATAGTTGGACTAAGGCAGTTGATATTAGTCGGCAGTTAGCCGAATACTAAGGAGTCAGTTTACAGTGGAAGATTACCAAGTTCCTAACATTTTGGGTGCGTTAAGTCGATTAGCAACAGGCATAACAGGATCATAACCGTCAGTGCGTATACTACTCGACAACAGATGCAGAAACACACGGGTAACAATTTGACATGTAATGTTCTGATACACGCACCTTCGATATTATTTGCCTTAACATCTGTCTCGGCAACACATTTTTTTTATTAATTCTCATATCCACACCCATATATTTAAATATTTATATGCATTAAAAGAACAAACAAAAAAAACAAAACAAAACAAGGCAACAACAAGTCACTATCGACAGAATTTAACGAATTATTTGGGGAAAAAAAAGTATATTTCGGAGAAATAGCACCGTCATTAATAACGAAATTCTATTTCTATTATTTTTTATAAATTTTCTGTTGAGGTTTGATTTATCTAATCACCAAGTGGCGATAGTCTTTTTTATGTTTGAACGCAACTTAGGTGTGGCACAAGGCCAAAAGTGCGGAGTTAAACTCACTTTTCAGTCTTAACTGATTTAGCGAGATAAGTTTACTAAACATTTCACCCCGTCGAAGTACCCTAGAGGGGATTTCCTAAGCGTGGCTTAGATGTGGCACAAGACTGAAAGTATTGGCGATCATGTGAGGATCAAACTCACTATTCCGTTGTAACTGATCAAGTCAGACAAGCTTGTTAACCATTACATCACGTCGGAGTGCCTGCTATCTACAGACCATGTATAATGTGCATTGACTCAATTAACACGTCATTCAATTAGTCCCAGGCCTGATATATAGATTGCCCCAGTAATAAAAAATCCATATGACAGAACGTGACAAAATTTGAGCTCAATCGGATTATTAGTTTATAAATTACACTTATTTAAGTGAAGCTATTGTTGCAAATTTTTAAAACAATGGAAAAATCTGAATTTCGTGTGTTGATAAAGTATTTCTTTCTGATGGGAAAAATTCTGTTCAAGCAAAGCAATGACTTGATAAGTGTTATTCAGAATCTGCTCTGTCGGATAAAAAAATGGTTCAGAGGTGGTATGCTCACTTTAAACGCTGTCGTATAAACATAAATAATGCTAAACGCTCAGTTCGCCCAAAATCGGCAGTTGTCCTGGAAAACACCAAAAAATCCACAAACTCGTTTTCACCGATCGTAAATCCGAGTTGCGTGAGATAGCAGAGAAACTGAACATTTTGCATGAACATTTGCCAATGAGAAAGCTGTATTCAAAGTGGGTTCCTCAATTGCTCACAGCTGATCAAAAACAACAACACGTTGACCATTCAGAGTGTTGTTTGCAACTATTTCGACACAACAAGGATTTTTTGCGTAAATATGTGACAATGGATGAAGCATGGATCCACCACTTCACACTGAAGTCAAATCAGCAGTCAGCTGAATGGACAGCAGCAGGTGAAAATTGTCCAAAGTGACCAAAGATGCAAACATCAGCAGGCAAGGTTTGGCCTCCGTATTTTGGGATGCGCAAGGTATTTTGTTCATCGATTAACTTGAGAAAGCAAGAACCATCAATAGCGAATATTATATAGCATGATTGATGCGTTCGAAGAAAGAAATCGTCAAAAACCGACCACAAATGAAGAAGAAAGAAGTGATCTTTCACTAAGACAACGCACCGTGTCACAAGTCGATCGCAACGAAGACAAAACTACTTGGAATTGCTTTCGGATCGACCCTATTTTCCAGATCTGGCCACCAGTGATTACTGGCTGTTTGCAGACTTCAAAAGAATGCTCCGGAGAAAGAGATTTGGCTCCAATGAAGGAGTAATATCGGAAATTGAGGCGTGTATTGAGGCTAAAAACCAATCGTTTTACAAAAAAGGCATCGAACTGTTAGAGAAGCGTTGGAATCAGTCCATCACCCTAGAAGACTATGTTGATGAATAAAGTCGAATTTTGCCTAAAAGTTGTTGTTTTATTAGTTATGGCCGGGGATTTATTGAGTGATGTGTTACTGATTAACAAAGTACGAATTCGCATATAAAAGTAATTGTAATAATAATCAACGAAGCCAAATATTAAAGTAATTAATAATGAATAATGAGTAAACAATCCGATGAAATAGCGAAACATAACCGCGTTCGTATTCACGATTATTTCTATCCAGTAGCCTTTCGAATAATTCTAAATATAATCGTTACCCTCCTCGCAATAACCATTGCATCACTGACCAGCATATATAAATAGTCGAACTCAAACCAAACAAAAATAGTTTAAAGACTGTGTTGAAACATGAAACAGGCGGTCGTCACATGGTGTTGACATGTGTCTACTTTTTTATTTACAGTCTTTATTTGCTATTGAGAAGTTGTAACTATATATATATATATATATATATATATATATATATATATATATATATATAAACTTGGTATATTTTAGTAGCAATTGCTACTTTTAAACGTCTTTATATGAATGTACGAATCTGAAAATATGGTTGTTTAGATATACTGCTTGGTAAAATTCATATTGTGTATTTCAGTGTTTCGACTATCATGTGCCATCATCAGAGGTGCGAGTAAGAAAAGAACATTAAGTTTTAAGTAGATTTTATCCTCATTTTTTAAAATTAAATCGAATCAGCAAACCATGTTGTAACAAACATTTAATAATTATATATATATATATATATATATATATATATATATATATATATATTATCTAGCACGTCTTAGACCCCTCGACCACGAATGACCATCAGTCTAATAAACGAGGTTTTAATCAAGCCGATATAACACAATTTTCGATTCATCGCAATAACCATATCTGCTCTGGAATGTATCGTAATGTCAACAAATGTGAACATGTTACGCAAATTAACGAACATAAACGAAACTTGGTTATAAACAACCGACAATCCTGCCGAATGACACACACACACACACACACACACACACACATATATATATATATATATATATATATATATATATATATATATATATATATTTACATAAGTGGATGTGTCTAGCCACATTGATAAGCTGAGATACAGCGAAACAGGCTTGTATGTGGATGACTAATATATATATATATTATAAATTATAATTCAGAACATGTACAAATTACAATCTACTACAAACTGTACATTTTGTATTGACATTGAAAGGTCAATGTCTCATCAGGTAGTAAACGCTATTTTTTGAAAGGAGATGGAAAATTCGTTTCCTTGTATTAGTACATTTTTGTGTGAGAGGTAAAGGGGTAACCAAGAAAGAGAGGGCCGTAAAAGAGACATTGAGGGAATAAAGAACAAAAAGAGAAAAAACGAGAGAGAAAAAGAAAGAACTAAAAGGGATTTGGTAAAGAATCAAAGACAGGCGCCAGGTTTAAAAGTAAGAAGTAAATTTTAGTCATATACAACCTTTGAAGACCCGGCATTTGGGTCTAACAAAGAGGAAGAAGTGAAAAAATGCATAGAGCGGAGAAGGAAGTGAGAGAATGCGGGCGAAGAAAAAGAAAGAGAGAGGAGGTGAGAGACAGCATAACCGGCGAAGTGATGTTTTTTTTTTTTTTTTGACACTCTGGCCTGGAATTGGTAGTGGATAAATTATTGTCCCTTCCATGTCAAAACAAAATGTACACTTTGTAGTATATTGTAATGTGAAAATCCTCCATCAGCGACGATTTTATCTTGTGTTGACATAATTTGCTAGACAACGATAACAGTTCCCAAAAATAGCAAACGCAGTTCGTAAATTTATAATGCGGTTCTATGACGTCACACCGCGTGAAAGCTCGAAACGGTGACAGACCATATATTTAAATTAGGGACGTACAAAATATCGCTAAAAAACAGCGTGAAACAGCATAGTATGAATAAAAAAGTTCATAAACTTAATAAAACAAACTTTTTCTATCAAAATATTTATATTTTTATTAAGAGGAAAGATCAAAGCAATTTTTAATTATTTTTAAAATTTTTTGAATCCCTGCTAACATTTTCGAAATTTTGATAGAAAATGTTGTTTTGTTTGAGTTAGCGGCTAAAAAAAATATTACGCCTTTATTACAATAGGTTACGTGGTAATGATGACACAACCCACTTTTTTCACGGTAACAAACACATTAATTTGAAAATTCTCGCAAAAATCAAATAATTGTCAGATTTGAATGAAACTTTCAGTACTCATTCACAAATGAATGAAATTATTTTTTAAATTATTATTTTTGAAATATCTTGATGAAAATATTTTTTTTTTAAGTATATTACCCCCCCTCTACGTAAATCCATGAAATTTTAGTAAATTTAAATATCTGTATAAATTTTTTTTATTAAATAAACGCAGGACTCATTGGGGCATATAAATCATCTATGCTTTTTATTTTAAAATGGACAACCCGACCGTAAATCTGCCCCGAAGCGTAAAATAAAACATACAATAAAACTCTGATATAATTTAATTTGATAAACTTTTAATTGCTGGAATTAATAATAATTATGAAGGACATTATAGTCTGAAGAAAAAAAATTTTTTCGTTTACTAATAAAATTTTGAAAGAATTGATTTTATTTTTTTATTTTTTACTATAATAATTCATAAAAGTGTTTCTAATATTTTAAAAACCTTTTATGAAAACGTTGTTTAATGCCATTTTACTTAAGAATTGGTGATTATATTACCTATCGAAAATTGAAAAGTTTGATAAAAATCGTTCACCCATTTCAATTTTAAAATAATTTTAAAAAAAATAAATTTGTTAATTTTTATTAAGTA
Organism: Ascarosepion bandense; assembly: GCA_037127315.1. NCBI lineage: Eukaryota > Metazoa > Mollusca > Cephalopoda > Sepiida > Sepiidae > Ascarosepion > Ascarosepion bandense. Next base: position 309,186 of record JBBBDQ010001056.1, on the reverse strand, counting down.
CGGTGTTCCATATGAGTCATAATACGTTTCCGTAGGGGTCGTATTGTTTTTAGAAGTTAACAAGTGTTTGGATTAACTGCCCTTACATCGGAAACGAGACAAACCTCACTTCAATTCTGATTCTAATCTCTTCAAGACGTTTATTTATTTCAATGATTTGGTTGACAACTGTCAATTGAACCAATATGAAGTTGGTGCTGACTATGTTATGCAGGACCTTTTTCTTGAAGATGAGCAGAGTTGAACAGGCAAGAGAAGAAAAAAACAGGCAACTGAAGAAAAAAAAAAGGCCCTTTTCAGGGCCACAAAATATTCCAAAAAGTCTTTTCTCTGAACACAAAATATTGCGTAAAAATGATGGAACCAAATATATATATTAACATCTGCAGTACTATAAAAATTAAATTACATATTATTACCATGTCTTAAACTTAATGATAACTTATTAATAATATGAAAAATATATAATATAATTATTAATAAATAACCAAATAAAATTATTAATAAATAACCTAGATCTATCTATCGCCCAGTTCACATTCCACCCACGTCCACTGAACAGGTCAAGAGGCCCATCCCCCGTTCCCTGTCTAGGATGTGGTTTCCGGCTTTCTCCTTTCTGATCCTTTCACTATTACACAGCCCCCTGCACATCAGTGGCGTTACCGCCTTTCTCGGGGTGATATGATCAAAAAAAAAAAAAATTATTAATAAATAACCTAAGAAAATTATTAGTAAATAGCATAATAAAATTATTAATAAATAACCTAAGAAAATTATTAGTAAATAGCATAATAAAATTATTAGTAAATAGCATAATAAAATTATTAGTAACTAACATAATATAACTTAGTTTGGTTATTTTAAAATAAATTAATAATAAATATCATAATATAACTTAGTTTGGATATTTTAATTTCATTAAATTAAAAATTATTCTAAAAGAAATTTAATTTTTTTAATTTTTCAGAAAGCATATTAATAGTTTCAGAAAAATATGTAATATTTAAACAAAAATATTTAATATTTCAGAAAAATATTAATAAATAACATTAACAATATAACTTAGTTTGGTTATTTTAACTTCTGTTTTATTAAATTATTTTAAAAGAAAAGTAAATTTTTATTTATTCAGATAAAAGCATAGTCTGGCTATAAAATTCTATAAAATATTATACTTGCTGAATATATGTTAAATTTTCAATTTTACTATTTAATTAAAAAACAACAAAAAAAAAATTAAATTTCGAAATGTTACATTTTAAGCAACATGAATTTTTTGTCACTTACGGCCGCCATCCAAACGTCATTCACACCTGCTACTTGTCAACACGTCATTTATCGCCTAGATAAGCGCTGACAAGAGGGCTACTGTTTTTAAAGAGTGATTTATTTCGCAAATATCAAGTTAGTAAGCACTTAATGCTTGTTTGAAATCAGATAAAGGTAGGTTTCAATTATAAAAATCGACTTAAATAACGTGTCAAGGAGGTATATTTTTTTTTGCAAGATTTTTAAATCAGAAATTTAGCTACTGTTTACAAAATCTGTCGATTCGTCAATAATGGCGGTAAATTTAAAAAAAAATTTTTTCTGCAGTTAAATTTTTGATTCCGAGCTATATAATTTCGGTTTGAACTAAACCAGGGTATTTTGCTTATGGTAATTAGTAAATTTAATCTCTTGGCTTTCAATTAAAGGTAAAATTAAAGCTTCAAGAAAATGTTTTTATTTTTAAAAATTAAATTTAAATTGAGGTATCGAAAATGCGCAGTGATTTTTTGTACATCCCTAATTTAAATGCAATGTAATGTGTTATGACCAGAGTAAAACGTGATTTTATTAAGTGTGGGTTGTTTGGATTTAATGTAGAGAACCAACTTAATAAAAATTTATCCAAACGTTGGAGAATTTTTGTTTTTATTTTCACATGAAATTAAAGCCAAAATACGATGTTTAGAACGGCTCATGACTAAACATAATAGACATTCATTGTCTCTTATATTTAACAGTATATGTTTAATATATATATTGTCATCCGCAGACACATCATTTGAGTCTGACGAGCAGCAAGAGTTGCTGCGAAATACGTATTACTCATGAAATTGTAGAATATCTAACATTTTTCTAGATTATATTTCTCTGTTAAATTAAATACATACATTTAACATTGAGTTCTTTTGAGACCGTCTCTATCTAAATTTACCCGATTTAAATATCAAATATTCGACGTTAAATATATATATAGTCATCCGCAGACACATCTGTTTCGCCGCATCACAGCTCATCAGTACGGTTAGACTCCAATTGCTTTTTTACCCGGTATTGAAACCCGACCGAAATACCCCTGGGCTATGGGCGTTCGGTGGGAGTAGGCAGACCTTTTAGCGCATATCATTATACGCGCCCAGTAGATAGAGCGCTCTAATTCATTTCACTGAATGAGCGACGCGTACATGCCAGAGTAGCTACTGTTTATCAAAGTCTACTATTTTTCCAGGAAGCATTTACGCATCGTTCATTCAGCAATGAATTAGAACACTCTCGGCTTGGGCGTGTGTAATGATAATATACAAGCTAAAAGGTCTGCCTCCTTCTACCGAGCGCCCGTAGCTCATAGGTAGAATCGTCGACTGACACCAATTCGGTCGGGTTTCAATCCTGGGTTAAAAAGCAATCCGAGGCTAACCGTACTGATGAGCTGTGATACAGCGAAACAGATCTGTCTGCGGATATATATATATATATATATATATATATATATATATATATATATATATATATTTACGTAGAATATTTGGTATTTAAATCGGGTAAATTTCGATAGAGACGGTCTCAAAAGAACTCAATGTTAAATGTATGTATTTAATTTAACAGAGAAATATAATCTAGAAAAAATGTTAGATATTCTACAATTTCATGAGTAATACGTATTTCGCACCAACTGTTGCTGCTCGTCAGACTCAAATGATACAGCAGTTAATATTCAAAATAATCCAGAAAAGAATCACATACAGACACTATTCTCGATTTGGGCACGTGAGTGTCTGGATGTGATTGTTTTCTGGATTATTTTGAATATTAACTGCTGTATCATTTGGGTCTGACAAGCAGCAAGGTTTGCTGCGATATACGTATTAGCCATGAAATTGTAGAATATCTAATTTTTTTCCAGAAGATATATATATATATATACATTGTGAACGACCTACTGCAGTGCTATGCGTTTAAATTATTGTTTACTCTACTAATATAGTTTACATGGCTCAGGATTGGATCGGCAAGAGTTTTGAAGTTAAACTCAGCGTTGGTTGGATCCAATGATTTGACCAAAAGAATTGTGAGTTCAATACCTGGCTACAGAAGAGGCGATCTAAAATTTGAGAACTGAGTTTAATGGCGATAATTAAAGCATCCGGAAGTAGCATAACTCATGGAACAAGAACACTTTACTCCAGTGATCGAAAGAAAAAGATCGGTTAAGATTCCAGTCACCTGAAGAAGATCGAAGCGTACAACCGTAGAAACGACGTGAATATGTCAATAAAAATGAGGACAACAGTCCAAACAATGCAAATTATTTTACAAATATATATTCCACTTAATCATTGAGCCCGTAGTTGATTTTATTATATTTGAAAATTTTAGTTTGTTTTTAGCTTTCAGCTTATATTTTATTATTTAGGCGTGGATAAGTGGATACCGAAGTCAACACCCAGCTGTGACAGTCTGCTCTAATCATCTTAGCCTGCGCTGAAGCATGAAACAGACTGTTGCCGGTGGGTGTTAACTTCAATGTTCATTTTTATATTTACATACGCTCTATCCCTGATCTTGAGCACTTTAATCCATAACTATAGCATACCCTAAGACTATATTTTATTATATATATATATATATATATATATATATATATATATCCTCGTTTCATTTCTCCAGTATAACAAAAGCATTTGAATTGAACTTATGTATGCACTAAGTAAGATTATGTTACGCCAATTCTGCCCATAAAAAATATTTGCTCAAACAATATCTTTTTTGACAAATTCGAAAATATATTCAGACTTAGGAGACATCTTCCATACCCACAATTGACGGAACTAACACGATAATCGCCCTAACCCTATGAACACAACCATTATGATTCCCTACCGATACCCACACACCCATTTACCCGTTTTGGCACCACACAATCTCTCCAATCAGCGCCCGCACGTCTGGTAGACCCCCAGTGTACTCTAGTATAACCGTGATAAGCGTAAGAGCAGCTGTCCTCATTGGGCCAACCCTACTTGGCCTACCTGCTACGCCCTCGCTTCAGTCGACAGAAAAAAGAATTAAAAAATGAAAAATGCAGTGGATTTGCCGAATGGGGAGGATGAATAAAAACGAAACAGCGGAAAAAAATCAAATTAATAAAAACAAAGAAAGAAAGAACGAAAGAGTTGGGGTTGGTTGGTTGGTTGGTAAGATGAATTGGGGTGTGTATGTTGAATTATTTGTGTCTTTCGTTTGTACTGAGTCGGTCCGTTTGTCTTGGTTTTTTGCTTGATTACGTAATTTCAAGCGAACTTGGCTTGACAAAGATAGACTCACAAGAAAACTCACAAAACAAGAAAGATTTGAGTGAGAATACACCCGCACACACATATGGAAACAGATAGATGGCGCATAAATGAATGACAAAATCTATTTTACGCGTTTCGTCCTTCGAAAGGTTTTAGTCGAATCTTCTCCCGAGATATATTCAACATTATCAGTTGAGCCTACCAGGATTTATCATCGGTTGGCGTAATCTTAACAAGATACGCAGATGACACTGCGTTGGTGGTTGACTTAGAAAGGAAACTATAGGATCTCCTGGACAGGGTGGTAGAAGAAAGCAAGAAGAAAAGACTAACCATCAATTGCAAGAAGACAGAACGTAGGGACATCAGCAAGAAAAAAAAAAACCAAAGTTGCTAGTTAGGAATTGGAGATATAAACATCAAGATGTAGAAATGTACATATCTGGGAAGCGTTTTATCAGAGGGTGGAAAATGCGATACTGAAATCCGAAGACGTATTAGAAGACCAGCGAAAGAATCATTTCAAAATTTCAGCAAAGTGGTGAGAAACGGGAAAAAATAGTTAAGAACAAAGAAAAGTGTTCTGGATTGCTATATGATATGAAAGTAAATGTTGAACAATCTCCCAACGAATGAAAAGAAAAGTAGTGGCCACAGAAATGTGGTTCTACAGAAGGATATTGGGAATTATATGCACAGTGCAACAAGGGAGTCTTAAAGAAAATAGTAACAGAAGGAACACCTCTACTCAGGCGAAATACTTTAGAAAACTTAACTCTCAGGGGGGTGCGTACTGAGGGCAAAAGATTTAGGCAGCTAGGCTTTTACCTGAGGAGCTACTATGAATGGGGATACGGGGAGGGGGGCTTAGCAAAGGGTGAAAACCTACTAAGCGACACCCGAAACAGAAAGTTGTTGGGTGGGGGAGTCATGAGCGCCTATGTATCAGAATGACGTGGCATATAGAAGAAGAAGAAGAGGAGGAGGAGGAGGAAAAAGAAGAAGAAGAAAAGACAAAAGAAGAAGAAGAAGAAAAGGTAAAAGAAGAAGAAGAAAAATATGAAGAATTGTTTTATCAATGGAGTCTTATATTTAAATAAAAAAATTAAACTTTTCCTTTACACCCAATGGTATGTAGGGCAGCGTTTTTGCTGTTTCCGTAACAAACTGTTTTTTTAAAGGGCAGGGTTGTTAGCCCTGCGATTAACCCCCAAACCTAGAAGAAGGAGATTTTCTAAACGTAGCTTAGACGTGACACACGGCTAAAAGTAAGGGACACTCAGTGAGAATTTAAGTCACTACTCAGTTATAAAGATTCTAGCGAGACGAGCTTGCTAAGCATTGCACCACGCCGAGGCGTCCAGTCTTATATTTAAGGACGGAGAAATGATACAATAAACGTTAGCTACAATTTTACATCGCGAAACTATGAAGATTAAATGATGTATAAATAAAAATTTTATTTTTTTCAGTTTTTTGTCGTCCAATCTATCAGCTTTCTTTCTTTATTTTTGTTTTTGTTTTTTAGTCCCATTTTTTTTTAACTAGCGGAGCCCGTGGAATTTCCACGGAAGGACAATTATGATTTTCTGGAAAAATTTGACTTTGTCAAACTACAAATGATATTTACGTCTTCAAACATAAAGACATTGGAGAATAAAATAACGATAACACAGAGTTTAATTTTATTAAAATAATAGTAACGTCTCCAACGACCCTCTGGCTATTGACGAGAGGGTCGACTGCGTGGTTGGATTTTTACTTTATCTTACTTCTCCATGATCACTCATCACTTCATTTTTCATTTACTCACGTTGTTGACCTTTTCTTTGAGACAAAACTTTTAAAAGTACGAAAGAAAAAGATCAATTCTAAATTATCAGAATCATTTCTGACCATAATCATCGTCATATAATGATTCTCCTTGTTCCTTCTTTAGTTACCAAATTTAAAAAGAAACAGATTTTGAAAGAAAATATTTTCCTTTTTATTACTGAAAAGTCATGGCTCCTGTGTTCATTGTAAACAGATAAGACCAACTGAGTAATGGCCAAGGGTGTAGAGGCCAGAAATCTTGTTATTAGGTCGTGGGATAAGACAACAAACCTTATTTTTAATATATTGTACAGTACACACACATATACACACCCACAATTACTGCTACAACCACCAGCTTTAGCTGCTGCTGCTACGGTAATACTATAGGCTCTCTCCTACTCTCTCACTCTTTACTACCCTTCCGTTTAGCAAAGATGAGATAAAGGCTGAGGAGAGTAGCGTTTATAGATTATAAAAAGATAGAGGGGAAGGAAAAGGAAAAACTTGTGTAGAGAGTAAGTGTGTTATCTTTCTTCAGTGGCGTAATGGACGGAGGAACTAAGTAACTAACTAAGGAAGGAACAAGCAGAATTTTTATATGATATTCCATAGCAGAAGATCCTAGATAAAAATTCAGAGTAGATGATACCGAAAATAAGGCAATTTCTATATATTTTAACCTTAATAAATGAATTGCTTTTTTAATTACAAATGCATTCTTGAAGTAGAAATTATGTTCAAGGCTAATACGATGAACAATTAATGACTTTTTGTATAAGGCTGATTTTCTTTTTATATAATACTTTATTTAATGTCTCGTATTTTTCTTTAAATATTTTCAGGGTTATTTATTTATTTATTTATTTTTTTGACAATTCTGTTAATCGTGTATATTGTTTTCTATATCAAGGCTTCCATAGATAGATAGATAGATAGATAGATAGATAGATAGATAGATAGATAGATAGATAGATACGAACACACTAAGATAGATAGATAGATAGATAGATAGATAGATAGATAGATAGATAGATATGAACACACTGAGATAGATAGATAGATAGATAGATAGATAGAGAGCGAGAGAGAGAGAGAGAGAGATAAATATGAACTGTCTGAAAAAGATAGATAGATAGATAGATAGAGAGAGAGAGAGAGAGAGAGAGAGAGAGAGCTAAATATGAACAGTCTGAAGATAGATAGATAGCTAGATAGCTAGCTAGCTAGCTAGCTAGCTAGATAGATAGATAGATAGATATGAACACACTGAGATAGATAGATAGATAGATAGATAGATAGAGAGAGAGAGAGCGAGAAAGAGAGAGATAAATATGAACTGTCTGAAAAAGATAGATAGATAGAGAGAGAGAGAGAGTGAGAGAGATAAATATGAACAGTCTGAAGATAGATAGATAGATAAATAGATAGATAGATAGATAGATAGATAGATAGATAGATAGATAGATAGATGTAAAAATTTACTCTACATTTAAAAAGAAACAAGCCACATAATATCTTTCCCTGGGTAACGGTGGCCTTAAATTTAATAAGAGGGAAACAAATTGGAAGTAACAAAACAATAAATGGAGAAAAGGCGTGGTTGAAATAAATGAAAGAGTGTTTATGTCCCTGGGATTAACAAGGGTCTATTTATTCCTCGTTCCGAGGTATCGCATATCAGTCGTAGGAGGCCGAGAGTTCATTCGGAGTATAACACAAGGCGGTAGTTGAGACGGAAAAGTAATGAAATCAACACGCGTATCAAGTCCCGTTATATAGATTCGCGAAAGACTTATTCCCGAAAATATCTCACTCTTTGTCGCTTGCCAAACGCATTGATGTTGATGGTAGTTCTTAGGTACCATTGCTGATAGCTTGGCTAAGTTTATCTGCCGTGGGGGTCCGTCGCTAATGCTAGCCTAAATCGTGTCTAACTTCGTGGGTGAAATCGAGGTTGGTTCAGTTCGCTAAGAAATGGCTGCTGCAGAAAACCATGTGAGGTTTTTCAGATTCGTCAGAGAAGATGTCGTTTCATAACTATGATATTTTAGGACGGTATTTCAGAAATGAGTGTGCTGAGCCGGACAAAATTAAGGTTTATTTTTGTTATATCAGCTGTGGATGTGAAAGTGAGCACTTGCGTTTAAGTTAATGAAATTGACTTCCGACAGGATAAGACAAGCATAAGAGACGTCATTTTAAAAATAAGTTTAGACATTTTAAATATTTAAATATTTTCATCCTATGTCCACACACACACACACACACACACACACACACATATATATATATATATATATATATATATATATAGTAGATAGACCAAACACAATTGGAGTAGATAGACTAAACTAATTGGAGTAGATAGACCAAACTATCGCCCGGTTTCACACTTCCACCCACGTCTATTGAACAGATGTAGAGGCTCATCTCTTGTTCCCTGTTTGGGATGTGGTTTCCTGCTTTCTCTTTTCCAATCTTTTCACTTTTCTTATTTTTTTTTATATATATATATTATTTTCAATTGGAGTAGATAGACAAAACTATCACCCGGTTCACACTCTACCCACGTCTATTGAACAGGTGTAGAGGCTCATCAATTGTTCCCTGTTTAGGATGTGGTTTCCGGCTTTGTCTTTTCCAATCTCTTCACTCTTACGTAGCCCCCTGCACATCAGTGGCGTTACTGCCTTGTTCGGGGTGATATGATTAAAAAAAAATATATTTTACGTTTGGGAAATAGCCATTTCTGCAGGTTCATGGAGACCTCTTTTTTCAAACCCAGCCGGACGTAAAATGAAAAAAATTCTTGCATGAAATAAAGGGTCGTTTTAGAAAAGGAAGGGGAAAAGAAGTTTGGTAAAAAAAAAAGTCCGACTGGGGTTGAAAAAAGCGTGATCTAAGAATCTGTAGATATGGCTATTCCCCAAATGTAAAATATTAAATTTATATATGAAATAAATATTTGCTCTGTAAATTAAATTTACATTGGGTTCTTTTTATTAGTTTTAATATTTAACCTAATGTTACTAGGATCCATTGAGAATATTTGCAAAATCTTCTGCAGGATGTATTACTTATATATATATATATATATATATATATATATATAAGCCAGTTCCGGTGTATCACAGCTCATCAGTGCTGATAGATCAAATGTCCGCCTCAAACCAGGACCAAAACCTGACTTACTTATTAGCAGCCGGAGATTCACCCACGAAGCCATCGGCGGACATTCGATAAAGGAAGATTTTAAAGTGTGTAATATATTCTCATCAATGTAAATGCGCTTGTAGTTGAAAGTGCTCAATCTCGACAGTGAACATCGCATAAAGCCACACACACACACACACACGCACGCACGCACGCACACACACACACACACACACACACATATATATAAACTTATTTATAAATGGAACTTTGCCTCTGTGTGTGTCTCTGTGTGTGTCTGTTACCTATAGACACCGAAACAGCTGAGCCGATTTTCTTGAAAATGTACACAGTTGTACTATAAGCGTCTGCGTGTGTTCTTAGCTAGGTTTTGTGTCGAGGTACCTACGATAAATATCGAAATTCGATAATCGAAAAAATCGGGTTATAGAAGGAGTGGCCCGATTTTAATCAAATTTAATTCACTCACAGACAAAGCCATAAAAAACGATATTCAGAAGTTTCAAGGTTGCAGTTCTTACAATAGTGCAGAAAATCGATAACATATATATATATATATATATATATATATATATATATATATATATATAATCCCTAGTCGAAACTCTTGCTACCTTTCTTTTAAGATTGATTGCACAAAATGCATAATAAAATAGTAGCATAAATGATTTCCTAAAGAGAACTCACTCGCACAAGAATTCGTCCTCTCATCCACTTTTCCTTCAAGAACTCAACAATGTAAAATAGACGCTAGTTAACAACGGTTTTCCGAACTACCTCGTCGACCAACAGATTCGACGATTTATTTCTAAAGTAACTAATAATGATCCTGAACGTACAGTTAAAAATTATAGCATTAATATAATCTACAAAAGCCAAATACATACCAATTATAAGCAAGACAACTTTTTTCTTAAAAACATCATAAAGAAAAACTCAATTCCAGTCGACCTGAAAAGGAAAATTAAATTATCTATTAGAAAAAAAATATAGCTAAGTTTATCATAAAAATAGCAACACATCCGCAAAATTAAAAAAAAAAAAAAAGAAACATTAATTAAGATTGCAAATATCCCTTAAGAAACTAAACTAACTAAAATCAAACTCATAAATAATTACATTGGTCACACTAATACATGGCTATCTAGACGACCTACGTTACACCTACCCGACCATAGTTCTATTAGGACTCATTTAAACACACACGAAAAAAAGGTTAAAATAAAGTAAGCTCTAAAAAAAAAAATCAAAACATTAAATCATTAACTACAAACACGGCCTCTACGTGCTGATTGTGTTTTGAAAATAAGATATTCCTATAATTCTAGACACATACTTAAAAGAAAAACACACATATATTTGAAAATAAAATATAAAACTTTTCCTTGATAATGGCTAAGAAAGTATCCGAAAGTACTCGGGTTTGCAGAAGTTTTGGACAGTTTTACACTCTTCTAAAACACTTGTACAAACACAAGAAAAATTAAATGCAAATTAAATACAAATACTGCAATATAATTGCAGTAGCTTTTCAGTCGTCTTTAACGAAACATATATAAAAGAGGGATGGCTGCTCAAATACACTATATATATATATATATATATATATATATATATATATATATATATATATATTTATGGAAAATTTCGTAATTTGTTTGAAGCATTGTGTATATTAGATATATGGTTAAGTCTTAAAGGATTTCAACGATTTGTTGAAAAGGCACGAACTAGAACACAAATTCTAGCATTCTGACGATGAGATTTTGATCTCGAAATAGTAATGAATAATAAATAGGTAATAGTCAACAATTTCTTTACCTTCCTTTATTTTACTAAACACACTGTGACAGCCTTCAAGACCTAACTATACACCATATATATATATATATATATATATATATATATATATATATATATATATATATATATATATATATATATATATACATTTGGTATACAATCCAGATAAATTCCGATAGAGACGAACTCAATGTTAAATTCATTTATTTAATTTAACAGCATAATATAATTTGGGTCTGACGAGCCGCGATAATAACATCAGGACGCGGTGAAATATGTATTACCCATTGTAATAATCTAAAATCTTTTATAAATTTTATATATATATATATATGGAGAGAGAGAATATGATCTTGGGAATCGAATAATCTCGCATAATCTATTTCAGAATCCTTTATTCGATACAGTAGCATTATAAAGACAACTTTTAAATATTAGCAAGAACAAAATTTGTAATCCCTCAGAAGCTGTTTTTTAAAATTAAAATTTATACGGTTTCCATATAATGAGAAAGCGTACGGCAGATAACATCACTTGTATTCGACAGACGGGGATATTTATATTGGATTTATAAAGTTTCTTAAATACTAGCATCAAGATAAAACAGTTCTCTATTGCAATGGCGTTATTAACGTTCTTGATAATGACAAGAGGTTGTCGAAATTACGCTAACAAAAATAATCTTTAGACATCTCCCTGAATTTGATCCAGATGTTAGACAACATATACGCAATCTTTAAAATCTTCTGATAAGACTAGTTTGAATGAATTATTGCTGGCTAAATGCATCTAAGTTTATATCTTATTATGTTGTTTAAATAATATAATGCGTGGTTTATGGAGGAGCATTCTACAAACGCTGTAGCCACGATATTGTCGGCATAGATATCACGAATATACTGAGATTGACAGTTGCAATACTTAAGAGATCAGGACATATTTAAAAATGCTCCATCCCCAATAATAAGCGCCCTTTATATATATATATATATATATATATATATATATATATATATGTTTATATATATATATATATATATATATATCTCCAAATGAATAAGGAACGAAGAAAACATTCACAACGTTCAAAACTCCACAACGTTCAAAACATTAATTAAAAACTACTCAATATAGAAATAGAGATTTGAATATTTGTTCTAAATTATACTTGAGAATATTTCCAAACTACAATCTACAACAAAAGTGTACATTTTGTTTCGACATTAAAAGAACAATGTCAAATCAGGTAGTAAACGTTATTTTTGCCATATTTTGTTCCTAAAATATAATTTATAATATATATGGTTAAATAAAATAAAGACAAGAGGAAAACTGTATTTACACCGCCTACGCGTTTCGTCCTGTGATGGACTTTATAAATGCAAAAAAGACGAAATGAGCTTTATATATATATATATATATATATTAGAACCTTAAGTAAGCTATCTCTGTTTTTCAGGAAAACTACGTGCAGTGGATATCGATTCGGAACAACAGTCGGAGAGCCAAGTTCGAATTCCAGGCTGAATTCCTTGCATTCACTTTCACACAAACACCCTTTAGAAAAAGTATTAATCAGTCTCTTCACTCCAGTTATGGCTTAAATAACAGAACAGACTGGGTTGCTTTGGCTGTCAACCAATCTACTACCGAAAGCAATGCCAACCTACTGCGGGATAATTTTTCTGCCCAGTATGTCATGTCTCTTTCAAGACATGATTGCCCAAAGCGTGTATCACGTATGGTACTCAACTGACTGACGTGCGTATAATTTCAAATGATAATGCATTTATAAGGAAGTACTATAAGCCAACTTGAAATTCAATGGATGTCTTCTCTCCGAAGTGTAAACAAGGAAAGTGTATTTGCAGGGAATTTTACTGCACTACTTTATTCAAAAGAAATGTGCAGCTGAAGCACAGAATTTTTGTTGAGATTTATGGCGACCATGCACTGTCGGAAACAACATGCAGAAATAGGTTTAAATGCTTCAAAAGTAATGATTTTGATGTTGAAGATAAAGAACACTTCGGCGCACCGAAAAAGTTTGAAAACGAAGAACTCGAGGCATTACTTCATGAAGAATCATGTTAGACGCAGGCTGAACTTGCAGAATCATTAGGGGTTGATCACACAGCAGTCTCGAAACGTTTGAAAGCATTAGAAATGATTCAAAAGCAAGGACATTGGGTAACGTACGAGTTGAAGCCGATAGACCTCGAACGACGTCTTGTCACATGTGAACAGTTAATTCATCCGCAGAAAAAGAAAGTATTTTTTGCATCGTATGACCGACGATAAAAAGTGTATACACTACGATAACCCCAAGCATAACTGTTGGGGTAAGCCCGGCCACGCCTCAACATCGGCAGCAAAGCCGAATATCTATGGTTCGAAGCTTCTGCTCTGCATTTGGTGGGATCAGGTGTAGTTTATTATGAGCTGCTCAAGCCGACCGAAACCATCGAGGGAGATCGCTATCGACTACAATTGATGCGTTTGAACCTAGCATTGAAGAAAAAACGGCCTCTGTATGAACAGAGACTCAATGTGATTTTGCAACATGACAATGATAGGCCACATATAAGCAAATCGGGTCCAAACCTACTTGGAAAAGCTTAAATCATTTGTCTTACTCATTTGCCGCATACACCAAGCATTACCCCGTCCAATTATCACTCGTTCCAATCGATGGCACACGACCTGGCTGAGCAGCTCTTTCATTAGTATAAAGATGCTAAAAACAAGGTCGACTCGTGATTGACTTCAAAAGACTTGTCGTTTTTTCAACGTGGAATACCTATCTCACTTACCTGCATCCTCTCTCTCATGCTTCATTCTCCGTCCACTCCACTCCACTCCACTCTCATCAGTATTCTCATCCTTCTCTTACCCACTTCCTGACACCCCCTATAACCTGTCACGATTTCTCATAACTTTCTTCCTCTGTAACCCCCTGCAAAAAAGTGGCAGTATAATGCCTTGCTTGGGGCGAAATGATTATAAAAAAAATTCTATACTATAATTATGTGAATATAAATTAGAGGAACAATTCTACATTACAATCAATATGCAAACTGATCCCTCACTTTATGGCCACAGTCATCCTTCTCTTACCCACTTCCTGACACCCCCTATACTTGTCATTCTTTCTCATAACTTTCCTCCTATGTAACCCCCTGCAAAAGAGTGGCAGTAAAATGCTATGCTTGCGACAATATGATTATATGTAAAACATAGCAGGTTTACATTTGTTGACATTACGATATATTTCAGAACAGGTATGTTTATTGCGATAGATCGAAAACTGTGTTATATAGGCTTGATTAAAACCTCGTTTAGACTGATGGTCATTCGTGGTCGAGAGGTCTCAGACGTGACAGATTATATGGTAGCTTCCCCTATGTGGATAGGAGTCGCTGGTTCGAATCCTGCCAAATGATAAACATTTTCGTAATAAAAATTTATCGTAAATTATCAGGCCGGTAGATGCAAATATATAATACTGTTTAATTAAAAACAGAATATTTACTTAAATACGAGTATCGATGAAAAATGATGTTCAAACAAATCATTTCAAATTGTCGGTTGTTTATAACCAAGTTTCGTTAATCTTCGTTAATTTCCGTAACATGTTTATATATAATCCAGGTGGAGAGGACTCATGGTTTACTATTTTGGGTACTCCGGCATTTATTTTATTATAAACAGTCCTCAATATAATAAATATTATAGAGCTTAATGTAATCTTATAATTATGAATTAATTGTACATTGCGACACGGAAATTTCTATGTTTCGAGATAGATTCTCTTCATCAGGTAATGTTGGATGTTGATTGTGCAAATGATATCAAAAATTGCCTGATGAAGAGAATCTATCTCAAAACATAGAAATTTCCGTATCACAATGTACAATGAATTCATAATTATATATATATATATATATATATATTCTTTTTTTTTCTAAGCATATACTGTTAAATATAAGAGACAATGAATGTCTATTATGTTTAACCATGAGCTGTTCTAAACGTCATATTTTGGCTTTAATTTCAGGTGAAAATAAAGACAAAAATTCTCCAACATTTGGATAATTTTAAAGTTGATTCTAAGCTTTCGGCTCACGTGAGCCATCTTCAGAGAGGTTACAAGGAAGTTAACATAAAACACCCACCATCAAAGACGATTTTATTTTGTGTTGACATAAAACTTTGCTAAGCAACGATAACAGTTACCAAATAGCAAACGCAGTTCGTAAACTTGTAAATATAATTATATCAGTGCTGGTATTGTTATTAATACTAAGTGATAACGGTTTCATGCTTGGACACACTTTTAGGCTTGAAGTATGTGACAGACTCTCACTACTTTCTGTTAACATCAGTGACCATAACGTCTTACGTTTATATACGCTTTATCCGTGACATTGAGCAATTTTATCATATATATATATAGCAACGTCTTAGACCGATCGACCAGAAATGACCTCCAGTCTAAACGAGGTTTTAATCAAGCCTATATAACACAATTTTTGATTCATCGCAACAACCATATCTGCTCTGAAATGTATCGTAATGTCAACAAATGTAAACATCTTACGAAAATTAACGAATTTTAACGAAACTTGGTTTTTAAACAACCGACAATTTGAAATGAATTGTTTGAACATTATTTTTTATCGATACTCGTATTTAAGTAGATATTCTGTTTTTTAATTAAACAATAGATATAAATATATAATACTGTTTAAAAAAAAATAACAAAATATCTACTTAAATACGAGTATCGATAAAAAAAAAATAATGTAATGTTCACATTTGTTGACATTACGATACATTACAGAGCAGATATGGTTGTTGCGATAAATCGAAAATTGTGTTATATAGGCTTGATATATATATATATATATATATATAGCAAGCATTCAAACTATATTTTATGACACACCCAAACAAAATAAAATAAAGACAATTCATCCATTACGCCCTGTATAGAACCAGAGAGAGAAAGTGAGAGAGAAAGTGAGAGAGAGAGAGAGAGAGAGAGAGAGAGAGAGGAAGAAAAAGTGAAAGATAAACAGAGAGGGGAAGATAAAGAGAGAGATGAGGGAAGATATAAAAAGAAAGAGAGATAGAATGAGAGAGGGAGAAAGAAAGACATTGTAGTACGAGTCTATCGCGAGAAAGTTGGTGAAAAATTCTGACGTCGAAAAAGGCGGGATCGATAATAACCGGAAATGGGAGATTTGCAAATGTTTTCGCTTATTTTATTTTATTTTTTTCTTATTTGGGCAGAGAAACAATGATTTCCTGCTTTTGAAGTCAAAAGGAATCACGTGACAATTTTAAATATAATCGTTTTCTTTTCCACCGTCAGAGCCTCCATAACTGAAACATTTAAACCGATGCTTAAATTACTGGAGCTATATTTTGTATAATGTTAGGGAAATCTTAGCAGTACGTTTGACGTTTACTCAGATTTTTAATCTATTTTGTTGAAAATAGTGGCTGAATATAAAATTCCTATTTCGTAAAAGGGAAAATGCAGCGAATATCTTCTCTAGTTACAATCTCGTATTCTCTCAAACAATTCAAAGAGAGTAGTTTCGTTTTGGAGATCTTAAAAGTAGCAAGCCATTCATTGTCCGTGTTAACAATAGATTACATGTCATTTTTTAGATCAGCCGTCAATTTGACTAATATATTGACAACTTGACAATATATATATATATATATATATATATATAGAGAGAGAGAGAGAGAGAGAGAGAGAGAGAAAGAGAAGGAGGCACTATTCAGCTTTACTTGATCAACTACGCCATTCGTGACCCAGTTGTTCTAAAGTAGGTACCTGTGTGGTAGATAAGAAATAAAAATAGCTCTATTTTCTTCACTGTTTGCAAATTCGCCTGCTAGTATGAAAACCTGTTTCTGACTAATAAAAAAATGGATTGACTCCGTACTGAAGAAAAAAGACCAAATCAAATTTCTCTAACTCTGTGAATTATTTTCTAACCAATGAAAATAGGGCGATTTACAAAACTGACCGAATAACAAGCCCGCGTCAAAACGTTATTTGAGATAGATAAAGAAAGTTGTACAATTCAGACAGGGACGAAAGAGTCAAAGAAAAACAGGAGAAAGAGAGAAAATATAAATTTTATTTTGAATTCAACCGTATAACTTTGTGTGAAAAATGAACTCTCTCAATTTGTAAACATTTTGGAAATTCACTACGTGTCTGATTATTTACTATAAACCTTTTCTCTTCTTAAAATTTACATAGGTAGCACCAAGAACACCCTCAAATCTCGATGGTACCAACATATTTTATCTTTTAATAATAAGTACAAAAATGAAATATCTCTCTCTAAATACTTTTGGCATTTAATATTTGAAAAAGTAATTTCTTAAATAAATTCATTGCATAGTATACATTATTTCGTGTCTCGCTATATACATATATATATATATATATATATATATATATATATATATATATATATATATATTAGTGGAAAGTTAACAACATCCATAGATATACTATTAATTTCCTTCTCTAATTAGTCCAGCGAGTCATTGATTGAATGATAGATTTGTTTAACGGCACATCACTTCTATATGTCATTTAATTCTGAAATTTAATTTTCTTGGGAGTGACGAGGAGTCGAAACTCAATACGAGCTATAACTGGAGTTAAGAGAATATAGAAAGTCACTGTGCACAAGTAGGAAAATACTTGTTTCTTCGGAGCACAGGAAAACATTAACGACAAGAATTTGAAACACGTTAGGTAATTTTTTTTCTCTCTTTCGTATGTGTAGAAAAAGAAGAGAAAAATAACAGATTTTCTTTAAAGATGGATGAAATACTGACTTTTGCGTAAAAATAATGAAACAACAACGCCCAAAACAACATCTGCATAAAAGCCAATTTACTAGAAAAATCTCTCATAGTGTTTCAGAAACGACACACAGAAACGACACATAGAAACGACACACAGAAACGATACACAGATTGTGAAGTTGCTCAAGTTTATCTGTAGTGAGTAACTTTGGACGATGTTCCAAGGCTGGAACGATCACCAACCGCAATCAAATCATTGTCTCCTGTGTTATTTTTTAATACGTTCAAAGAAGGGTACGTGTGCATCATTATTCTAGGGGAAATGACAGTATCAGGAAACATTGTGGAAACAACATGCAATGTCCTACTTTGAAGCACAAGCTTCTTGCGGTAATCGTCTATTTTTTATTTGGTACAAATCAGTTATTACACATCTCATTTCCAGTGAATCCACGTACAAACTACCTGGCCCAGGGATTAAACCCACAATTGGAATGTCACCAATTTCACAGGGCAATGCTTTATTTCTCTAGACGAGGGATGGGCAAATAATTTGGCCGGTGGGCCACTTTGACTCGGCCACGTTTAACGGCGGACCGTACCTTCTAAAATTGATCATATTAATTGTTTTACATAAATATTTCATTTAATGCGAAGTATAAATGTAAATCATATATGTAATGCATATAATAAATCAATAAAACAATTATGATAAACAGAAAATGTTTTAATAGAATTGTTTACGTGCAAATACAAATCATTCAGTGCCAGAAATTCAATGAGACTTTTGCAAAAACAGGGGAAAAATTGCGTTGGTAGAAAGCAACCACAGGAAATATTCCAAACAGGCACGCCAAATTCGCACGTCTTGTCTTAATCTCCGAAACGCTATTCTCACGCGAACGACGGCTCGAATAACAACGACCCCCACCTCAAAATTAGCATTCTACGTTTTATGCACTCGACCTGGCTACCACTCAGCCAATGAGCGCTCAGCACAGTAAATATAAACTGCTACAAGCGACACCAATTCTGTTTACCACGAAGTGCTGTCCGATCCTCCATCTGACCAACGCATGCAAATTCGCCGTCGCCACACTCCCTTACTAAGCATACACCCGACTCTGGCCCTTTTGGGTCGCCGAGGCAAGTCACTGCTACAGAGACAAATGTAACCCTTTTCAACAAATCAGGAGTGAGGTTACTCGTTGAAATCTTCATCATTGCCTGCAAGTTTATGTCAACCAGAGATCTACGGGGTGTCTCCAAAAATGAACTCACACTTTGAATGACGAGAAAACCTTTATTTATGAACATAGAGTGAAATGGAAGAGCTTCGAATACAGAAGAAAAATGTAATTGAAAAATCATTTTCGCAAATGTTCAAATTGATGACCGTTATTGTACAGACAATGCTTCATAATGCGATAGATGCTATCTTTTGAGGTGTGGGATTCCAGACCAGTTTGTCGAAGTGATTTCTGTGGTGATCGAATGAGTGTTTCCTGCACCTGCTCTCCTTTTCAACGCTCGTGGATGTCCGTGGTCGTCCAGAACGTTTCTTGTTGACGTTCTGGACGGTTCCATCTGCTTCAAATTTGTCTCTGATGCGAGAAATGGTCTGGCGCGTTGGTGGCGGTTTTGCGAATTCCCTTCTGAATCGTCTTTGCACTTCAATGGCGTTTTCGATCTTCCAGTAACATTTCAGGACAAACTTCCTCTCTTCCAAACTAAGTTGTTTTCCTGCCATCCTGTGATTAATTAATTACATCTGCATAAAAAGCAAAAAAAAAAAGCGTGTTAGAGACAGTTAAAGTATGAGTACATTTTTTAGACACTGTATTTCTACTGTTAATGTTTATGCAAGAAAAAAATTGTTCACAGATGTATGGGGATTCAAAAAAAATGCTAGATTTAAAGATTATTCCCGAATGCTTCTGCGGGCCGTAAATTACCCAGCCCTGCTCTAGACTATTGCCATTCATTGGGTCATTCCGCAAAATCGAAAAATGTTGATTTTTTAAAACCATTTTAGCAAGGTGGGTGCCCTGTTCATGATATGAATACAGTGCTAGATCGATCCCCGATATATTTGGTAATTTATCTGTACTTTGTTATTTACAAATGTCTTTTTTGAAATTGTGTTGACCTAATTTAATCCTGCGTACTATTGAGGTTACTCTTCAGAACTCCGTAATACGACGCACAGCGAAAATTTGACACATCCTGATTATCAGAAAACTCAAAGTTGTTCAATGGAAGTCATTTGTTTGTCAAGCATATTCTCCCTCATATCACTGTTGCCGCAATGGCAACCTACTGCGGGATAATCTTCTGCCCAGTCAGTCATGTCTCTTACGAGACATGATCGTCCAAGCGTGTATCGCGCATGGCACTTAACTGACTGATCACTGTTGCAACTATCCCAGCTGAAGTTGCGACAAAGGGGGATCTATTCATCTCCAGAAACTCTATAACTCCAACAGACTTCAATTTCCAGTGATACATTTTCCATGACAAGATAATGTTGTTGGTGAGGCCACAGGTTCCACCTGGATGCAGCATGCCTTTTTCTTACGGCCATCTTTATGTTGGGTGTTCTCAGATTAAACACCAGTCTTGTATGCATGTGGAGAAAAAGCGAGACAGACACAGAATCATCTGACTTTTGTTAATCTCACCCAACATTTTGATTTAAATGTTTGATTTTTCCAAATTTGTAATGCGCTGTAATTTTAGGCAAAATCAGTGCGGCGCTCTTAGAAGATAAACACTGTCTGCAATTATGTCTCGTTTAATAGCCTGACAAATTTCTTACTGATGAAGTTTAAGGTTTTGTAAATATTTTGGAGTAAATATGACACCGCAGGTAACACAAACGAATTAGACAATGCTCCTTAAATAAAAAACTGAATAAGAGTTCTGAGACAGACTACCGAGAGTCCGCTTTCGGGCTCGCAATTGTCAAGATCTCTATCTTCGAGCAACAACTCAGTTGAGGCTCCGTTTACAGACA
Source organism: Ascarosepion bandense (assembly GCA_037127315.1). Taxonomy (NCBI): domain Eukaryota; kingdom Metazoa; phylum Mollusca; class Cephalopoda; order Sepiida; family Sepiidae; genus Ascarosepion; species Ascarosepion bandense. The sequence continues at coordinate 287,961 of JBBBDQ010001056.1, read as the reverse complement.
GAGAGTCGGTTGAGAAGAAAAGACAGACTTACTACACTGGGGTCGACGAATATACTACTATTACTGTTTTTCCAATATAATGAGGCTTGATAATAGGAAAAGTTGGTTTACCTGAAGCAAAAATTACTAAGTTAAAAGTAAAAGAAAAAAGAAAGAATAAAATGGATAAGAGTGTACTTTAAGGAAGCCAGCAGATGTCAATATGTATCACAACAAAATTGTATTAATTAGCACGGGTCTTTCAATAACTTCCTCCTTTATCTTGGGAAAGAACATAATGGGTTCTGATGTTGATTTTTTTTCCTTTTTATATGTAAAAGATTTTGTAATCCTGAAAAATATACTCACTTAAAAATTCTGAAATTTTCAGGAATAAAAATAATTTGATGAGCTTTTTTCTGTAAATGTGCACATTGGTTTGAACGTGGTATATACAACGAGACAGTTACACAAAAAAACAAAAATCCCATGAAACAAATTCATACAGTGGTTATATCATGGAGAGTTTCAAATCAAGACAAATAAACTAAATAATAATTATATCAGACCGGAGATAGTAAAATTTGAATTACTGCCGAACAAACACACACACACACACACACACACATAAATATATATATATATATATATATATATATATATATATATATATAATAACTGAGATCACTTTTTGAAATGATCTCTCGTCTGCTGGACATATGTTCGCACCTTGTCTAATTAAACAATTTCGGTCCGAGAACTGATTTTCATAAAAAAAAAAAAAAAAAAAATGGGTCATGAAATTCTTGACTGAGGAATTATTATTTATCATCGAATTATTGTTCTCCTCTTTGTTGTTAGGATCAGTAAATTTTGGTCGGGGTACCAGGAAAAGAAACTCGTCAAAGCAGATTTTGCCTCACTGGTGTCGTAAAAAGTTTTGCTTTTTCTCTCAAATTGTGTAAATGAGAAAAGATTGTTCGGACTTATTTTAGTTGCCATATTCACTTTTCGGCTGTTCTACGCTGTCATAGTTTTTTTTTTTTTTTTTTACCTCTGCTGTATTGAACTCACAACTCTTTGGGTCGAGTCACTAGATCCAACAATACTTTTATTGTTATGGGGAAACACACCTATTCCTCAAATAATGGACTCTCCCTCGTATATTAATAAGAGTTAAAAAGAAGTTAACGAGGGAAGTTCTTGGGAAGTTCTTGGGAAATTCACAGGAGTTCTATATGAACTCTATTCCTTGCTGGAAGCCTCGATTATAAGTCATGAGTTATCTCCCTCTAAACCTGCAAATTACTAGTTCACCACTGCTGTAGCCTGGTATTGAATTCACAACTCTAAGAGTCAAGTCAGGAACTAACCAACTGAAACACACCTATTCTTCAGATAATGTACTCTCCCTCCTATGGTTTATAAGAGTTAACGAGAAGTTCTTGAGAAGTTCTTGGGAAGTTCATAGGAGTTCTTTAGAGTTCTATTGGAGTTCAGTAGAACTACTCGGCAGTTGATATTAGTCGGCAGTTAGCCGAATACTAAGGAGTCAGTGAGCGTTATAAATGGTTTCGGTTCGAAATTCTAGCACCTGAGGAAGGCCGGAACGTACACAGAAATATAGACAAATACGGATAATCATTAATGGAAAAGTGACATAAAGATTCAAGCGTGCCAGATCTGACCCCTACCAATACACATTAGACCAGAATGGTATGGTGGTGGCCCTTTCCTCACCCCATGAATATGGGAAAGGCATACAACCAACAAAAGACCTTCAAAAAAAGAAGAATGTCTAACGAGATTGGCCCGCAAGCTTTTCAGAATGGCCTGAATATTGAATAAGTAAAATCTATTTAATGGCGTTTTGCGCTAAACCTTTTTTTATGACCCCGTAAGAAACGGGCAGGGTTACAGACAAGATTCGCTGATCAGCGAATTCGATTTTTTCTACGCAAATCCAAATTTGTCATCCATTGGTGGCAACATTGCCATTTGCAAGTTAGTGCATAATCGATACACCACATCTTTGTAAGATTTTCGTCAGCTGGATTCGCTGATTATTAATTCAAAGATCCGACAAAGAAAGAAGAAGAAGAAGAAGAAGAAGAAGAAGAAGAAGAAGAAGAAGAAGAAGAAGACAAACCGTGTGTGTGTTAGAGAGAGAGAGAGCGAGAAAAAGAGAGAGAGAAGAAGAGATGTTTCACTCTCTCGCTCTTTGTCTTTAGACCACAGAAGAACATGACGCGACTAATCCATGCCACGTGTCCTCGTAATCTTTGTGACAATATGAACGGCGTTGACTCGATTGCATCCATGGTTTCAAATACAATTTAAATATATTTTTCTTTTCTTTCAGCTTTTCCCTCTCCTTCTCTTTCTCTCCCACTCTCCTTTTCACTCTCTTATTTTCTCTCTCTCTCTCTCTCTCTCTCTCTCTTTCTCTTCTATACTACGTTAGAAATGAAATAAAATGTGTGTATGCGTATTTGAATAGATATGCTTTTGCGTGTATAGATGGGTTGATATGTTAGTTAGATAAGTGCCATACGTAATACACGCTTTAGGCGATCATGTCTCGAAATAGACATGATTAACTAGGCAGAAGATTGTCCCGCAGTAGTTTGCCTTTGCTTCCCGCGATTGGGAAGAGACGGATTAATACCTTTCCCAAGGGTATTTGTGCGTAAGTCAATGCAAGGAATTCAACTGAAATTCGAACTCGTCTCTCCGATTTGTCATTCCGAGTCGATATCCATTGCACAAGCACAACTCAACGGATTCATATGAGCAGAATTATATAGTTACATATACTGAGAAAAAAAAAACGATAAAACGCACATACACAGATAGATAGATAGATAGATAGATAGATAGATAGATAGATAGATAGATAGAAAGAAACAGAATTAGATAGATAGATAGATAGATAGATAGATAGATAGATAGATAGATAGATAATGAAAATCCTATGTTAGATAGATAGATAGATAGATAGATAGATAGATAGATAGATAGATAGATAGATAGATAGAAAAATAATTGCTGCTCGATTGTTATATTATGAAAAGCCATTTTAGCAAAATATTCACGATACATATTGGGTGAATTTTTATATACATAATAAATATCAGCAGAACATAGGAAGATGGGTGCTTCCTGAAATTCCGTATTGGTGATGATAGTCTTGAAGATGAAGGTGGTAAAGGACTGCCATGCAGTTTTGACAACGAACGATTGCAAGCAGTTATTGAACAAAACCCAGGTCAACGTGTCAACGCTTGGTGCTAGCATTGCAACAGTCTCACGCCATTTGCAGAGTATTGGCAAGTTAAAAAGTTTCGATAAATGGGTTCCTCATGATCTCAATGAAAATCAAAAACTTAGGAGTTTTGAAGTGTGCTCGATGCTCTTTCTGCGTAACACCAATGATTCCTTTCTTGACTGAATAGTCACTTGTGATGAAAAGTGGATGCCTTATAAATAACCGTAAACGATCAGTTCAATAGTTTGATCGTGATGAATCCTCCAAACATTTACCAAAACCAAAGCTGCATCAGCAAAAGTTCATTTTTTTTTGTTTTTAATCATATCACCCTAAGCAAGGCGATAACGCCACTGATGCGCAGGGGGCTACGTAAGGGTAAAAAGAATGGAAAAGAGAAAGCCGGAAACCACATCCTAAACAGGGAACAAGGGATGCGCCTCTTCACCTGTTCAGTAGACGTGGGTGGAGTGTGAACCGGGCGGTAGTTTAGTCTATCTACACCAATTGGAAAAAAAAAATAAAAGTGAAAAGATTGGAAAAGAGAAAACCGGAAACCGCATCCTAAACAGGAAACGAGGGATGAGCCTCTTCACCTGTTCAATAGATGTGGGTGGAGTATGAACCGGGCGATAGTTTAGTCTATCTACTCCAATTGAAAAAAAAAATAAAAGAGTGAAAAGATTGGAAAAGAGAAAACCGGAAACCGCATCCTAAACAGGAAACAAGGGATGAATGAAGCTTCTTCACCTGTTCAATAGATGTGGGTGGAATGTGAACCGGGCGATAGTTTAGTCTATCTACTCCAATTGGGATGGTGACTGTCTGGTGGTCTGCAATTGGTGTTATCCACTAAACATTTCTCGACGCCAGTCAGAGCATTAATATATGAAAGGAACTATTTGCGTGTTCGAATAGAAATGAAACCCTTACTGCTTAGTGGCAAAATGACGCCTTTACTTGTAGCTGATGATAAGTGTGGGTAAAAATAGCTCGACGAAACAGCGATTTTTTTTATTTACTTACACACACACACACACACACACACACACACACACACACACACACACACACACAAACGCGGGCATATATTGCCGAAAATTTGCTTATTTACGGAGAAAGAGTGTTTGATATCGGAGAAAGAGTGTTATATGATATAAACAGTGTGGACATAGGTATCAGCACTGCATGATGACTGTCAGTTCATTTGAGATATTCACACCAATGTTAGAGGAATCACTACGCAATGTTGATTTCTATGTACACGTGTCTGTCTCTTGCTCTCTCTGTTTAAAATCTGACATTAAGTTCACAGGCCAGTTGGCGTAATTCACTTTTTAAAAACATAGTGTCTTCTCAAATACAGCTATCTAGTAAAAGTAACCTCTCTCTCTCTCTCTATGTATATATATATATATACATATGTGTGTGTGTGTGTGTGTGTGTGTGCGTGTGTGTGTGTGTGTGTGTGTGTTCCTCCTGCAAAGGGGTGCGCAGGTTCGAATCCTGTAAAAGAGCGCATTTTCTTTAATAATTCTTCTCAAGTAAAAGAAGCCGGTAGACAAAATAAATACAGTTTAAAATAAATGAAACGTCTATTCAAACCCCCTAAAAACATTTAAATGTGTCTATATTTCTGAGATGAGGTAGTATTGACAGTATTTACATTATTCGAACTTTGCTGCCATTTGTACAATGTTTCTGCCGTTGTACGCGATAACCAAACCGAATCCTATATTACAAAGGAGTTCATATACACTGGGGTATATGAACTCCATTACTAGCGTAGTAGTGCTTCTTTCGGTAGTCATGGGTTATCTCCCTCTAACCCTGCTAATTACTTGTTCACCACTGCTGTAGCCTGGTATTGAACTCACAACTCTTTGGGTCAAATCACAGGAAATAACCAACCTTTATATCCACTAGGCATTATTACACAAGGGAATGAGAATGATAGACCCCAGTGATTGTAATAAAGGGTTCGGTTCGAAATTCCTAGCACCTGAAGAAGGCCGGATCGTACAACGGCCGAAACGCCGCACAAATGGAAACAAAGTTTAAGACAATAGTCCGAATAATGTAAATACTGTAAATATACGCCAGTAATAGTAGTAAAGGGTTTGGATCGAAATTCTTAGCACTTGAAGAAGACCGGAGTGTACAACGGCTGAAACGTCGTACAAATGGCAGCAAAGTTTAGGACAACCGTCCGAATAATGTAAATAGCGTAAACAGGTTAAGAGGCTCATCCCTTGTTCCCTGTTTAGGATGTGGTTTCCGGCTTTATCTTTTCCAATCTTTTCACTATTACGTAGCCCCCTGCACATCAGTGGCGTTGCCGCCTTGCTCGGGGTGATACGATTAAAATAAATAAATAAATAAATAAATACTACCTCATCACAGAAATATCGACAAATAGAATGATCTATTATTAAACGTCGTACAAATGGCAACAAAGATGAGGACAATAGTCCGAATAATGTAAATACTGTAAATACTACCTCATCACAGAAATATCGACAAATAGAATGATCTATTATTAAACGTCGTACAAACGGCAACAAAGATGACGTCAATAGTCCGCATAATGTAAATACTGTAAAAACATTTGAAATAATAAAAATATGTCAGATTAAAAAATGCAATCCATTAATTCTTTAGAAATTGTTTTGTTTATGTTTCGGATACGAAATTGCGCTGATTTGGGCTTTCGAGAAAAAATAAGAACGACTAAGTGCGTTTTAACGGGTAGATAGTCTGTCAGTTAAGTGCTACATGGGATTCACGTGTGGGCGATCATGTTTCGAAAGAGACATGATTGAGTTGGCAGAAGATTTTACCGCAGTAGATTGCCATTAGTTTTTGCGATAGACCGGGTGCCTACCAAGGCTAGAGACCCCAATCTGTTATGCTATTTAACCCATAGCTGGAGGGAGAAGCGACAGATTCATACTTTCCCCAAGGGTTTAAGTGAATGCAACGAATTCAACTTCAATTTGAGCTCTGCTCTCTGATTTCTCGTTCCGGGCCGATATTCATTGCCCCACAACGCACATCCTTTCCTGATTGTGAAGAACTTCGTAACCGAGCAGTTATATCACACCATTCAGACGGTGGCTTCTTCTTCAAAGGGGACGCATGCTCGAACCGTAACGAGGTGTACATCTTTTCTTAATATGCAGACCGGTCGACGACATAAATACGGTTTAAGACGTTTAGTCCAATATCGGTATCCATTAAAAGTAAAGTATGAAAGACTTTATAGCACCCTGGTGCTGTCTCGTCACTCATACGGTAGAGTTCAAACTTTACCCGATGCCTTGATACAGTGACTTTTTACAAGACTGAGTTATCAATTATAATATAACAATAGTAATCTTTTCTCGTAAGCCATTGTCAGTGAGTGCTCCATGAATTATGCCTTGCACCAGATTAGGCTGTGATCAGTAAATATGTAAATACGTATTGGTATATAGTGAGACCCGCCCAGACAGCAAAAAAATAAAATAAATAAAATTAAAAAAAAATGAAAAAAAACACGAAAAAACAAGAGAGCCAAAAAAGTAGAAGTTAACAGAGAGAGATAAAGAGAGAGAGAGAGAGAGAGAGAGAGAATGGACCGGCGGGTTATCCTCAATCAGGCACGTATGTCACCCCATCGGCGACGTATACGCGCTTATCACGTGTGTCATTTCGCGTAAGAGGGCATTGCAACCGGGCACCAACCATCCTATCATCGCAGCGGGCGAAGAAGGGGAGAAAAGTGAAAAAAAAGCGTTCATTGACGTCGGCTAAGCAGCCTGTCGGCCATTCGTCCGGCCTCTTGGTCAATTCAGCGTGATTATCGCGCTCCGGCAGCGAGGCAGGCGGGCAAAGCTAAGTGGAGTCGGGTGGAAAAGACCGGGTTCGGCTGGCAAAACGCCCGCCCCGACTCATCAGACGATTTCAGAGCGACAGCGGTTCGTTGAGCCAGGCTGTCGGTCGTTAAAAAAAGTAAAAACAAAAAAAAAAAAATGGCGGATAACAACAGATGTGACGTCCACTGGATCGAAAGACAGACAGACAGACGCACACACAGGCATGCACCAGTGGTCAGACGAGAAAACAGAGGAAGGAAAGAAGGAAAGAAAGTAGAAAGAGAAAGTGAACGAGTGTACAAACTTTTAAGCTTGTTCAACACCAAACATATTCCAGGTTTTAATTTCTTGGCGAATTTTCCATTTTTCAACTCTTACGACAATGACGAATAAAAAAAACATTGTTTCTTCAAATTAGTTTTTTTTATCCATTCTTCATTCATTCGTTTATTCTTAACTTTCCTTCCATTATTTTTCATTATTTCTCTTCATTTTTTTAATTTTTTCTCTCTTTGCTGCTTTCTGTTTAGGGCGGACATGAAGGCGACTACCACCACCTTTAAATCTATTGTTTTCATTTTTTTTTTTTTCTTTTTTTTTACTTTTTTCAGCGTAGTCTTAAAGTTTCTGATTATCAAAAAAGATTTGAAAAAATATCAATATTTAAACAGTTTTAGGGGGTGCTCACATTCTCATACAACGTTATAGTAAATCGATCCTCCATTTTGGAAGCACTCGCGTTGGGGGTCGCTTTGTTTTGTTTTGGGGGACGAGTTGTTGCTCTTGTTTTTGTCTTTTTCAAGTTTTCTCCAGTTTTTACGATGGCTTCTTCCTCTGAAACTCCAAGAATGGCTTTATTTTAAAAATTTCGCAAAGGATTCAGTAGTTGAATATGCGCAAGCACAAAGTTTAATTGGCACAGGAATGACTTAAAGTTGTATGAAAAACTGACCCCCATCTAAAATTGTTTAAATTGTGAAATTTTTACAAATTTTTTTTGTAACTCGGAAAGTTTAGGGTTTAATCGATAAGATTGGAGTGAAAATTTTTTTAAAAGATTGCATTGAAAAAAGTAAAAAAAGTAAAAAAAAAAAAAAAATGAAAAACAACAAATTTAAAGGTGGTGGTAGTTTCCTTCAGGTTCGCCATGTTTAGATTCATTTTCTTTCTTTCTTTCTTTCTTCATTCTTGTTTATTTCTTTCATCTTTCATCTTTTTTCTTTTTTCCTTTTTCTTTCTTCACCCATCTTCTTTTTCATTTTCATTCTTTCTTGATGCTTTGTTTCTTTCTTCCTTATTTTTATTTCTGATTTTTCATTTTTCTTCTTCTTCACATATTTTTTATTTTTCTTATTTTTTTATTTTTCATTTTTATTTTTTATTTTTTTTATTTTTCTTCTTCTTCGTTTTTATTCATTGTGTTCATCTTTTTTTCTTTTCATTTAAACTGTATTACTGATTCCTATACTGTTTTTGGATGTACGTTGTGGTGCAATGAATATCAATTCAATATCGGGGAAACGAGTTCGAATTCTAGTTGAATTCCTTGTATTCACTTACGCACAAATACCCTTGGGAAAGATATTAATCCGTCTCCTCTCTCCAGTTATGGATTACATAATATGACATACTGGTTTCTATAGCCTTGGCTGGCAACCAGTCTACCATGAAAAGCAATGGCAACCTTCTGCGGGATAATCTTCTGCCCAGTCAGTCATGTCTCGAAAGAGACATGATTGCCCAAAGCGTATATCACGTATGGCACTTAACTGACTGACTGAATATAATAGTTGAAAACATGATTAAGACTCTCTACTGGGCATAAAGTGGGGACCAGTTTTATATTGTTATGAAGTAATAAACTGATCCCCCACTAATTACTACTTAATAATATAATATATCTCTTCCCCTTCCAGCTATGAGTCAAATAACAGGACAGATTGTTTTCTATAGCCTTGGCTGGCAACCAGTCTACCGCAGAAAGCAATGCAACCTACTGCGGGATAATCTTCTGCCCAGTCAGTCATGTCTCGAAAGAGACATGATTACCCAAAGCCTATATCACGTATGGCACTTAACCGATTGATGCTGTATTTATTTTCTATGCTTGGAAGACTTGGGACATTCTTTTGGCCTATCATATACACTAATTCCTTAAGTTTCTTTGTATTTTCCATTGATGTTCTCTGTCTATTAGTTCAACCTCATCCCACAGTGGTTGGTGATCTACATTTTCTCTCCATATGTGGTCTGCTATGCCTGATTATTCCATTTCCCTTCATGTTGCAGCTTTACAATCTTGTTACAGTTCCAAACACCTGCAGAAGGTTTGATCATACAACGGCCGAAACGTTGTGAATGTGGCAAGAAGGATTAGGACAACAGTCTGAACAATGTAAATAGTGTATATTATTACAATGCATAATCTCAGAAATATCGACAGAACCTTAAGAAGACCAGAGAAAATAACGACCGAAACGTCGTAAATATGACAACAAAGATTAGGACAACAATCCGAACAATGTAAATAGTGTATATTATTACAATGCATAATCTCAGAAATATAGACAGAACCTTAAGAAGACCGGAGAAAATAACGACCGAAACGTCGTAAATATGACAACAAAGATTAGGACAACAGTCCGAACAATGTAAATAGTGTATATTATTACAATGCATAATCTCAGAAATATCGACAGAACCTTAAGAAGACCGGAGAAAATAACGACCGAAACGTCGTAAATATGATTAGAGTAACAGTCCGAACAATGTAAATAGTCTGCCTTCTACAGAAGGTAGCTGAAGAAAGTGACAAGAAAGTTCTACGAATAAACTGTAAGAAAACAGAATTCATGGTCATCAACAAAAGAAGCAGCCCAAATGCTAAATACAGGTGGGAGATACTAAAATCAAGCAGGTAGTAAAATGTAAATACTTGGGAAGTGTTCTAACAGAAGCCGGAAAGTGCGACACTGAGATCCGAAGGCGAATTGGCATGGCGAAGGATGCATTCCTGAAGTTGAGTAAAGTATTAAGGGACAGAAAAATCTCGCTAGAAATAAAGAAAAGAGGACTGGATTGCTATGTGATGCCAGTTATTCAATATGGCAATGAATGCTTGAAGCAACTGAAATGTGGTTCTACAGAAGGATGTCGCAGATGTCTTGGATCGAGCATGTGAGCAATGATGAAGTTTTGGAAAGGAAGGAAACGAAAACGAAATTAATACAGAACATCAGGAATAGACAGCTTAAGTCCTTGGGACATGCAACGAGGAAGGAGGACTTGGAGAACCTGATACTGACAGGCCAGATAGAGGGAAGAGGAGACAGGATAAAACAACGTGTAACGTACTTGACTGGCCTGAGAGGGTGGATGGCAGGACGGGGGTTGCGTGGTGCAACAGGAGAAAGCGTGCTAAGAGCTACTCGGGATAGGGAGACATGGAAAGCCATGATCGTCCTGAAAGGACAAGGCACAAGAAGAAGAAGAAGAAGAAGAAGAAGAAGAAGAATTACTATAGTTCATCTCAGAAATAGAGAAAATATTTTTTGTTTTCTTTCAATTTTTTCTGCTTTATTCTTTTACTTTTTCTTTTCCTCTCTTTCGTCTCACTTTCTTTTTGACTTTCTCTCTTAAACATTCGTTCTTGTTTTTCATTCTCTTCTCTTTTCTTTTTTTATATTTTCATTTCTTTCATTACTTCATGCTTTATTTCTTTCTTTTTTCTTTCTTTCCTTTTCTTTTTTTATGTTATTTCCTTCATAAGTAGTTTTCGAAGCAGTTAAATATAGACAGTAAACATTTTGAGTTTGAGTTTGAGTTTTGTTTAACGGCATATCAACTCCTCTGTGGGTTATTTAATACCAAAAAGGTAGGGTTTCAAGGTTTTTTTGGGGGCTTTTTTTTCAATGTTCAGTTATAATCAGAAGGTTGATTTAGTCAGATTTTAATGAAACTTTTTTGTTTTTATTCTATTTTATATTAGACAACTGAAAATATCTTCTAGTTTTCTATTGCAAAATGTTTTGCTGAGAATAATTTTTCTCATTCAAAAATGTGTCATGGTAATAATTTTTTCTGCAAAAATATAGTGTTGGTAATATTTTTCATTCAAAAATATATATTTTTCTATAAAAGTCTATTTTTACGTATACATTTCTATAAAAGTGTATTTTTATACTTTCATAGTGTTTTGACCCCAGTTTGGGGGTTAACTATTTGCCCATAGCTGGGACCCTAAAAGGTCCTACTCCTCTGGGTCAGGGTGGACCTAATAGCGAAAGCAATTAAAAGCTGACAATTTCTCAATCAGGGACCTTGCTGCCGGATGCAGTTTATCGTCATACCCAGGAGCAAGTAAACATTTTAGCACTTTAAAAAAAGAATTTGAAAATTTAGAAAGAAGCCCGAAAAGATTAAAATTTATACTTGGTAAAATGTTCGATCACCAAGAAGAATCCTGAATATGTTCAAGACACATTGCTCTTTATTAAATCAATGAAAAATATAATGTAGTATCAGTTGGCTGGGATCAATAGCACCTCGGCAAAGTCTCTATTTTTCTTCCCGTTCAATTAGACATTCAACGACACCTCGAAAATATCAACTGACAAATTGCTCGCAGTTCATGTCAACACGTCTAATGGTGCTTCTTCTTCCTCATCACAGAATCTTGCACTATATATATTAGTCATCCACGTACAAGCCTGCTTCGCTGTATCACAGCTCATCAGTGTGGCTAGACACATCCACTTGCTTCTGGCCCGGATCGAAACTCGACTGGATTGGGTAGAGTCGGAGCCGCTACTCCCTAAGCAATCGACGTATGGAATCAGAGGGCGGAAAGTTTAACGTTAATATATATATATATATATATATATATATATATATATATATATATATATATATATATATATATATATATATATATATATGATAATAATAACTACTTAGACTCTGTATGAATGCACTCCGTAAATTTATGTCAATATAAACCTTCGAAAAAACCATTAACAAACAGAACCTAAATCCGTTACAATCCGGCGTACTAAGTCTTCGGATAAATGGGGAGAAATAAAAAGAAACCAGCGGAACAAGAACAAAACATTCAAAATTCCGCAGTAAAGAAAAAAAACCCAAATGGAACCAAACACAAGAAAAAGTGCTCGATACGAAAATACTAAAATACAATAGTAGAGCAAAAACACACGAAAAATCTAAAGTGAGCCAAAGCCTACCGCCGTTTCACACTACGGATCGTCAGGGAAAAGACTCTTTTCCCTGAAGAATCCGTAGTGTGAAACCGCGGTAGGCTTTGGCTCACTTTAGATTTTTCGTGTGTTTTTGCTCTACTATTGTATTTTAGTATTTTCGTATCGAATACTTTCGTATCGAGCATTTTTTCTTGTGTTTGGTTCCATTTGGTGTTTTTTGCTTTACTGCGGAATTTTGAATGTTTTGTTCTTGTTCCGCTGGTTTCTTTTTTTTTCTCCCCATTTATCCGACGACTTAGTACGCCGGATTGTAACGGATTTAGGTTCTGTTTATTAATGGTTTTTTCGAGAATTCATATTGGCATAAATTTACGGAGTGCATTCTTACAGAGTCTAAGTAGTTATTATTATCATATATATATATATATATATATATATATATATATATATATATATATATATATATATATATATATATATATATATATATAACGTTAAAATTTCCGTTGTCTGATTCCGTACGCCGATGGCTTAGGGAGTATATATATATATATTGTAACTAAGTTGTTGAACTCGTAAGTTTATTTACCTTTTTGTTCATGCATTTACTTTTATAAAGAGTGCTCGATACAAATGTAGAGCGTTATACTGTAATGGTTGTTACAATGTTTTTAAATTCATAGTATCACTACACAAAAAATTAATCATGTTTCGAAGCCAGCCCCTTATGTTTTGGCTTCATCCTCAGGTGATATTTTTAGAAATGAGAATTATCCAGTTGAAAAGAGCGTTTATTTGTGTTGGATTTGTTATTTTTGGGTGTTAGAGGGATTGGTCTGTATTTTGAGTTCCGTTGACTTTTCTACTGGTCTTAGGTTTAAGTGTTTGTTTTTGGCAGAGTTCATGATCTATAAAAGATATATATATATATATCAGAAATAGTAGGAGGATTTGAAATAATTAATAAGTAATTCATCGAGTTTTTATTCGACCTCAACAGAATTCAGAAAAGGGCCTTTGGGAACTAACAATAAATTCCTTGTTTTTGAAATAATATGCATTTAAGTAATTCATCGAGTTTTTATTTGAGCTCAACAGAATGCAGAAAGCACTAGACGACCGCTTTGTCATATATTTGGGACTTATCAGCAATACCACTACCAGTGGTTGGAGCCCGGACTGTTAGGTTATTAAGCAAACGTCATACGAACTGTACTACAGGCCCCGGTGACGGAGCGGTAATGAATTAAACTCGATTAAGCACCGCTCATTCACATATTCCTTGGTGGAACTCCTTCAAGTTCCTTTCCTCATAGGACGGTGCCTCCCAGAGACTACTCTCACCAAGCCGCTCATTCCAGAGCATTAAAAGCTGGTTCAAGCAACGATATAACAGAAATAGCAGGAGGATTTGAAATAATTAAGTAATTCATCGGAGGTACCGCCCTATGGGTAAAGGAACTTGGATGAGTTCCACCACAGAATATGTGAACGAGCGGCGCGTCATCGAGTTACCTGTTACTCACTGGGGCCCGTAGTACAGTTGGCATGATGTTTACTTAATAAGCTAACTGTCTGGGTTTCAGTTCCTGGTAGGAGATGCGCACTGCTGATGAGTCCCAAATGTAGGACGAAACGGCTGTCTAGTGCTTTCTTCATTCTGTTGAGGCCAAATAAAAACTCGATGAATTACTAAAATATATATAATTTTATTGTTAGTTCCCGAAGGCCCTTTCGTTCAATATCTCCTCAGGAGAAAAATCATTGGAAAATGAATTAAACGAAAAGAGCAGTAACGACTAAAATGAAGAGCAAAGAAAGAGAGAAAACACGATAAATAAACACACACACACACACACACACACACACACACACACACACATATATATATATATATATATATATCGAGGGGGGGATTCAAGAGTAAATAATTAGGGAGGGTTAATTAAAATAAAATATCCCTCAACGAATTTAGAGACTTTACAAAATCCTTCTGCCAGTAGAGAGAAGGTTTCCGTAATGATATAGAGACTGGTTCCAATATCTTTAAATGATTATTGAACCCAGCCTTATATATAGGTTTAAACGATTCCATCTTATAGAACTTGGCATATGTTATATTCACCACAAGTATATTTATATATATTTGTATATTAGAGCAGCAATCCCTTTTCAAGGGATTTCTGTTCAAGATACAAATTGTGTAAAAAACTGAGCAAACGTTCTGCATATCCGAGCGCCTTCGGCTATTTTTTAAGCCATTATAAATGACAGTTTTTAAATTTATTTTTAATCAAATATATGTTTTTCTTTAGTGTATATACGAAAAGTTTTAATTTCCGAACACAGCACGTTATGACCGTGTTCGTAGTTAATGTTCAGTATTAGCCTTTTTTTTTATTTGGGCTTCAATTATTTTTTTATCATTTGTTATATGTGGATGAGGCTAATATACATTTATTTTCAACTAGTATGTTTCGGATGGAATCCTGTAGGATTTTGTGTGTGTTTAAATGAATCCTAATGAAGCTGTGGTCGGTTAGGTGTAATGTAAGTTGTCTAGATAGGCATGTAGTTGGATGATCAATTTCGAAGTAGTTAATAGATTATATTTTCAATCCAAACAACATTTCGAATTACACCGTTATTTTAGTGTATGTCCATATTTGAATAAACAGCCTTTTTTTTTTTTTTTTTTGCTCAACAAAGATCAGGACAATAGTCGGAATATGATCAGTGGAGTTTACATTGACTGGCGTCTCTGCATTCAAGAGACTTGATAAAAACAATGAAGTTTCTCAAAAGCCCAGGCCGGTAAATATAATTCAGACTATATTCAGGCTATTATCCGCGTCGTTGTTGTTTATATCAAACATTTCGGCCGTTGTGCATTTAATTATATGAACATTAATATGAATTTAAGCATGTTATTATTAATTTTTTTACTTTAAAAAGAAAAGAGTTAAATTCATAACAAGATCGACTAGCGGTTGCGTATAAAATGAAACAAACTGTCGCAGCTAAGTGTTGGCTTAAATGTCCACTTTTATATCTTGTTCTTCTTTCAGGACGTAGGCGATCATGGCCTTCCACATCTGTCTATTTCTGGTGGCTCTTAGCACGCTTTCTTCTGTTGCACTAATCAAACCTCGTTCCGTCATCCACCTGATGAGGTCCTTCAAATATGTTATCCGCTGCTTTCCCTTGTCTCTTTTTCCCCTCTATCCGGCCTGTTAGTGTCAGGTTCTCCAATCCCTCCTTCCTCATTGCATGTCCCAGGAACTTTAGTTGTCTCTTCCTGATGCTCAGTATTCATTTCATTTTCGTTTCTGTCCTTTCCAAAACCTCATCATTCCTCACATGCTCGGTCCATGATATCTAGAGTATCCTTCTGTAGAACCACATTTCAGCTGCTTCAAGTTTTTCCTTGATCTTCGAAGATATTGTCCAGCATTCACTGTCATATTGAAGAACCGACATCACATAGCAATCCAGTACTCTCTTCTTTGTTTATAGCAAAACTGTTCTGTTTCTTAATACTTTACTCAATTATGGAATGCTTCCTTCGCCATGCCAATTCGTCTTTGGATCTCTGTGTCGCACTTTCCGTTTTCTGTTAGAACACTTCCCAGGTATTTAAATTTCTGTACCTGCTTGATTTTAGAGTTCCTCACCTGTATTTGGCATTTTGGGTTGCTATTTTTGCATTCAGTTTTCTTGCAGTTTATTTGTAGTCCTTTCTTGTCACTCTCTTCAGCTACCTTCTGTAGGAGGTCTAGTAGTTTCCTTTCTGTGTCTGCTATCAGCACTGTATCATCTGCATACCTTATAATGTTTAAAATGTGACATCCGATGACGAATCCTGGCATAACTCCTCGGGTTCTCAGAATAGTCTCGCTGTACATTTGAATGGATCCGGTAAAAAGGCACATCCTTGTCTTACGCCACTTTCTATCTTTGTATATCTGCTGGATTCATTACCTGTCCGTATGCAGGTGGTTTGCTGCCAGGAGAGATTCTTGATTAGTCTTAGGTCTTTCCCAAATATGTCGAGGCTGCCGAGCATCTCCATCAATTCTTTGTGGCGTATTTTGTCAAACGCCTTTGCATAATCAATAAAGCACAGGTATAAGTCCATTTTCGTACGCTATATTTCTGACACTGAACATTTTAAATTATAAATATGACATATTTTAAAACTATGTCTTTATCATCTTCATTGATTAAACAGTTATCGGCGAATTTGACGAGTAAACAGTTGAAATTAAAAACTACTCGTTACACGTTTAAAGTAAAAGAAATAAAAGATAAATATTTAACGTGCAGAGCTTTTAAATATCAAATTTAGGAAGATGAGTCGATCATGCTACCATGGTTTCCCTTCTTTCGGTATCGCCAAGCGTTTTCCAGTTCAATTCATTGCATTCACTTACGCACAAATACCCTTGGGAGAGGTATTAATTTGTCTCTTCCCTCCAGCAGAAATAGAAAGAACAGATTGGGTCCTGTAACCTTGGTTGACAACTAGTCTACTGCCGAAAGTAATGGCAACCTACTGCGGGAAAATCTTCTGCCCAGGTTTTCAAGAGACGTGTATCACGTATGTCACTTATCTGACTGAATGAAAGATTTCTTAACGTTTTATTTTTGAACGCGCAACAGGAAGTTTAAAACAGAGAAATGAAATAGTACTGGAGAGGGATTAAATGCATACTTTCATCCGAGTTTGTACGAATCTAAAATGTATTTAGTAACTAAATGAAAGATCTGAAATCATGTCCGGATGTATACACAGTATACAGTCAGTCAGTTAATTAAGTAATTAGTGGGGGATCAGTTTATTACTTCATAACAATCTAAAACTGATCCCCCACTTTATACCCAGTTGAAGACATAATCATGTTTTCAGCTATTACATTCAGTCAGTCAGTTAAATGCCATACGTGATACACGCTTTGGGCGATCATGTCTCTAAAGAAACATGACTGACTGGGCAGAGGATTATCCCACAGTAAGTTTGCCCTTACTTTCTGCGGTAGACTGGTTGCCAGCCAAGGCTATAGAACCCAATCTGTCCTGTTATTTAACCCATAACTGGAGGGAACAGACGGATTAATACCTTTCCCAAGGGTGTGTCTTAATTATTGAAAAGTCTAAATCATCGACTTCTAAGAGTAGGTAAATTTTAACAGCAACATTCGTAGTGGAAAAGAAACTGGCGAGTCATTGCAATATTCTTCCTTGAATGTCAGCATGAACCACAATTGGGACATGGGAAGAGAGGTGACCAGAGCGGGGCAAAAGGTGCCAGCTAAATAAATAAATGATGAAATAAAATATGTGATTGAAATTTGTTTCAAAAAGTGCCTTGAGGATTTGAAAGTTTTGTTCGAAACATCTCCTATCTTATTGTTGATAGGCAACAAAAAAAAAAAAAAAAAAAGAAAAAGCGATAAAATTGAAACTAATTTTCTCGATGGGATCAAATCAATTTTTTTTTTTTTTTTTTTGTCAGTGTGCTTCGAGGTAAACATATTCCGCAGAATGAGAATTTGTTTCCAATCTTAAAAGTAAAAGTGAAATTCCTTCCAAAAAGTTATTAAGTTTGTCCATAAGGGTAACACTTTGGACAGGTATTTAAGAGGGAGTGGTTTGCTTAAGTTCGACCTACTTCCTTGGACCATTATGATATAGTTGAGGATGTGCGTTGTGGTACAGTGGGTATCGGCTCGGAACGAGAAACCAGCGGGCCGAGTTCGAATTCCAGTTGAATCCATTGTATTCACTTACGCGCAAATACCCTTGGGAAAGGTATTAATCCGTCTATTCCTTCCAGTTATGGGTTAAATAGCAGGACAGATTGGGTTCTATAGCCTTGGTCGGCAACCAGTCTACCGCAGAAAGCAATGGCAAACTACTGCGGGATAATCTTCTGCCCAGTCAGTCATGTCTCTTTCGAGACATGATCGCTCAAGCGTGTTTCACATATGGCACTTAACTGACTCACTTCTCTAGCTATCAGGGTGGTGGTAATTCATGCCTTTCTATGGTGTATTACCTGAAAGTGTAAATATACAAACTCAGTTGCAAATCGAACGGTTTTTGATTTTGTTATTCGTGCTGCGTACCAATTATACGAATCTGCTTTGGTGGAACAACAAAATTGACAAGAAGCAAAATAGTAAATATCAGGTGTTCTATAAATGTTGTGGTGCACTGGATATCGACTCGGAACGAGAAATCTGGAAGCCGCGTTCGAATTCCAGTCGAATTCCTTGCATTCACTTACGCACAAATACCCTTGGGAAACGTATTAATTCGTCTCTTCCCTCCAGTTATGGGTTAAATAATAGGACAGATTGGATTCTATAGCCTTGACTGGCAACCAGTCTACCGCAGAAAGCAAAGACAACCTACTGCGGGATAATCTTCTGCCCAGTCAGTCATGTCTCTTTCGAGGCATGATCGCCCAAGCGTGTATCACGTATGGCACTTAACTGACTGATTCTATAAACCCGACGTTTTTTTTTTGTTATTTATTTTTTATATTTAAAATTTATTTCACATAGTCGCAGTAGTGATATATATATATTATTTCACATAGTAGCAGTAGTGATATATTGAAAATCAAATACTCAGAAATCCATGGATGTAACATAATAATCTGCACTGTATAACCAGATCTAATTTCGGACACATGATGTCCCTCCCAGAAATCGGCTTTAAAAAATGTTAAAAAAGATAGAATAAAAAAAAAATCTGTGTAGCTAGATACATTGATGCAGTTCAAATGTACCTCAAGTTAACATACAAAAATTTTACGATCATTGATTGAACTCATCTGGCAAAGAAATAGATAAAGAAAATGAAGCATTTTCGACATTAAAAAAAAATATGGGCTGAAAAAACAGATTCAATGCAACAAAGTTCGCCAATGATGAAATCTTGTGAAAATGAGAAAACCCGAAAAATACGTCCGTTCATTGATCGATTCTTTTTCTGATCTTTGCTCCTTCCGACTGCCCTGTCCGATCGTTTGCCTATTTCAATAACTCATTTCCCCGGAGACGATCGATAAGCGGATGATTGAAAATTCAATTAGAAACGCTAATCGAACGTCTATTATACGGACAGGAGGTTGAGAAAAGAACGTAAGATCAAAGTTGTTTGCTTGGTCATAGGTGGATACTTTCCTGTCCGCCGTTGCTGTGGCCAGGGCGTTAGGAATTAGGCTGAGGTCGTCAACTCGGCGGAATGTATTTTGCTCACCGCACAAAGAAAGGGAAGATGAGTGGAAAGGAAGCAAAAAAGTTGACGGCAAAAATAATTGAAGAGTAAGAAAGGAAAAATATCCCAAGAGAATAAGTAAGATAAAAAAAAAAATGAAGGAACAGGAAACTAAAAGGAAAAGTGGGAGTGTACAGATTATCAATGACTTGAGAGATACTCAGGATATTTCCTAGACTAGACAAGAAAGTAAAATAAATTGGCCAAGATAAAATAGTATTTACACTATTCGGACTATTGTCCTTATCTTTGTTGCCATTTATACAACGTTTCAGCCGTTGTACTCTTCGGCTTTCTTTAGGTGCTAGAAATTTCAAACCGAAGCCTTTATTACAATCACTGGGGTATGTTTACAGTATTTACATTATTCGGACTATTGTCCTCATCTTTGTTTCCATTTGCACGACGTTTCGGCCGTTGTACGCTCCGGCCTTCTTCAGGCGCTCGGAATTTCGAACCGAACCCTTTACTGGGGTAGATCATTCTCATTCCTTGCGTAGTAATGCCTAGTGGATATATATATATTTCCTGTGACTTGACCCAAAGAGTTGTGAGTTCAATACCAGGCTACAGCAGTGGTGAACAATTAACTTGCAGGGTTAGAGGGAGTAAACTCATGAAAGTCATTACTACGCAAGGAATGACAATAATATACCTCAGTGACTGTAGTAAAGAGTTCGGTTCGAAATTCCTAGCACCTGAAGAAGGCCGGAGCCTACAACGGCCGAAACGTGGTAGAAATGGCAACCAAGATTAGGACAATAGTCAGAATAATGTAAATAGTGTAAATACTACCTCATCTCAGAAATATAGTCAAATAGATTGATATATTTTTAAAAGTCGTGCAAATGGCAACAAAGATGAGGACAATAGTACGAATAATGTAAATATTGTAAATACTACCTCATCTCAGAAATATAGACAAATATAAGATAAAATAAAAGTGCAAATTGTTGCAGAGTCGAGAGAGAAGATGCAAAGAAACTATACGTAGAAAGAAAAGATTGGGGTGCGAAGAGGAGAGTCCTTAGTATCGATTATTATCTCCTGATAACTTAAAAATTGGAGCATTACCTACCTTGGTAGGTAATGTAATCATAGCAGATAGATATATATATATTAAATTTGAGAACATGTACATTTTTTTTAAGATACATATCCACTACACATTGTACATTTTGTTTCGACATTAGACTTCCAATGTCTCATCAGGTGGTGTGGAAAGGAATGGAAGACCACTTTTCTTATATTTGGGAATTCTGTATGGGATGTTGGCGAGGGTTGGCAATAAGGGAATAAGTCTTGTAAATTGTTCGTTAGAATTTTGAAGAAATTATATATATATATATAAGTATTAATTGTTATATATATATATATATATATATATATAATATTATTATATATATATATTATATATATGTATATTTATATTTAATATTATCATTAATTATATATATATATATATAATATTATTATATATATATAATATTATTAATTATATATATAATTATTAATTGTTCGTTAGAATTCTGAAGAAATTATTTATATATATATATATAATTAAAATAATCTTTTACCTACTGGCATTGTAGCATGTGTGTTTGGGATGGGAACTTCTATTTTAAATATTGTTAAAAGTAAGTCATGATTTTGTTTTTATTTATTTATTTATTTATTTATTTTTGCTTAATTTTAAACGTTTCATGGTTATTTGAACGAGTGATTTTCTTTGTCTTTTTTCAAAGAAATTTCTTTGACCGGATGTTAACTAAGTTGAAACTTAGTTAACTCACCACCCTTAACTTCACCTTTTTTTTTTAAATTGGAGTAGATAGACTGAACTATCGCCGGGCTTACACTCCACCCATGTCTATTGAAAAGGTGTAGAGGCTCATCACTTGTTCCATGTTTAGGATATGGTTTCCGGCTTTCTCTTTTCTCTCTTCAGACTTTAGTATTGGTGATTCCGTGATATTCCTGCGATGTGTCTGGTTGGTGTCAACATCTCATCATAGTGAGGGTACCGGGTTGGCAGTTTCCTAGTTGCTGCTTCCGACTTGTAGTTAGGAGCCCTAACTCTTGCGTAGCGTCAAGAGCGGCTGCTCCGATCAACAGTTGTATAATATCGGGATTTTTGCAGTGCCATGTCGCGCATGGATAGGTGTCCATGGAAGCGCTTTCGGTGGGCAACCCTGAGGCCACACTTTGTTGCAGCTCGAGCCAGTTTCCCTCCCAGCACAGATCGTAGATAATGACCGCCTGTATCCTCTACTCTAGGTCCCTCCTATCAACAAAACATAACATGACAAACAAAACCAGAAATTATCCTAAACCAGCCAAAATCAAATCACCAAAATCCCTTAACTTTTTTTTTACTAATATCCGGGGCATTCGTACTAACTTCCCAAGCGTAGAAGCTTTCCTCAACGAAAAGTGCCCTGACATTCTAGCGCTCTGTGAAACTAACCTCAACTCATCAATTCCCTCCTCTAACTTCTCCATCCCTGGTTATCTCCCCCTCTTAAGGAAGAATTCCACTGTCCACATGCATGGGCTGGGGGAGGGGGGGTCTACGTTAGTGAACACCTCCCTATAGCTAAGGTGACATCACTCGAATCTCCTGACCACCAATATGTATGTCTCCGTCTGTCACTTTTCAGTTCGGTTAGCTACCTCTTCTTTCTTTACCGTTCTCACTCCTCTCCTGACTGCTCCCTTCTAGATAGCATTGTTGACATTCGCTTCACATATTTGTATTCAGAGATCTTAACGCCCATCACTCTGAGTGGCTTAAAGACTCTGTTACTGATTCAGCGGGCATCCACGCCATGAACTTTGCTATTTCCCGATCCCTTACGCAAGTTGTGGACTTCCCCACACGCTTTTCAAGCACTCCCTCTGGACACTCCTCTCTCATAGATGTATGCTTTACCTTTGCACCTGACTCCTGTCAAGTCTCGCAGCTTTGCCCTTTCGGCAACTCCGACCATGCTGTTGTCTCTCTCAATATTTCTTTCCACTCTCACTCCCCCCAGGAGCCCCCTACCTATAGGACCTCCTATTGCTACCAAAAAACTGACTGGGTGACGCCTTTCGCGATTTCCTATGCGACGTTCCTTGGGGAAAAGTGTTTGATCTCCCAGTTGATGACTGTGCCTCTTAGGTTTCGTCCTGGGTGAAAGCTGGCATTGATGCCTTCATACCTACCAGGAAGTATTGTCTAAAACCTCATTCCTCTCCTTGGTTCTCTCCTGCCTGTTCGGCGGCCATTGCCCACAGGAACCATTACTTCCGTCTATTCCGGAGACAGTCACCTGACCACAATAGACGCCTATTCACGTCTGCTCGTAATGAGTGCAAGAGAATCTTGAATGACGCCAAACGGTTGTTTGCTGAGAGAATGCGACAGCGCATAGCTACCGGCAAGTTCGGCTCCAAGGATTATTGGCGGTTATGCAAACGGGTGCTGAACAATAGCAAATCCTCAACACCTCCTTTAATCAATGAATTTGAGGTTCTCACGTCATCTGTGGACAAAGCTGAGTGCTTTGCTCGCATATTCTCATCCAACACCACATTTGACTCATCTGGAGTACCCTCACCCGACTTCCCTATTAGAACTGAGGCCAAACTGTACCACGTATATATTACCCCGACAGTTGTATCCCGAGTAATTTCAAAACTTGACCCCCATAAGGCGAGCGGTGACGATGGAATCCCGGTGATAGTCCTTAAGAGGTGTGCTCCTGAACTCTCTCCCCTGTCCTCTCTAAACTGTTTAACTACTGCCTTTCTGCTTCCTGTTTTCCTGCATGCTGGAAGTCCAATTCAGTCGTTCTTGTATTTAAGAACTGTGGTGAACCCTCGGACCCATCCAACTATCGCCCTATCAGTCTTCTACCGATATTCAGGAAAGTGTTCGAGGCCATAATTAATGCTGAAACAGGCAGTATGGCTTCCGCTTGCTAGGTCCACTGCCGACATGCTAACAACCATTTCGGAGTACATGCTCCAGGCCCTTCATGAGTCAAGCGAGGCTCATGCTGTTTCTCTGGACATCTCCAAGGCTTTTGACAGGGTTTGGCCCTCTGGCCTTCTTTGCAAGCTACTGGGTTACGGTATTATCGGACACTTGCTTGATTTATTCTAATCTTTTTTAAATAAACTCAAAATGAATGTCATTTTGAATGGGCATGCCTCTTCATCCTACAGCACAAACGCTGGTGTCCCACAGGGCTCTATCCTGGGCCCGACGCTTTTCTTTTCCTTATTTTCATCAACGACCTCCCAGATGAGATCAAGTGCCAAGTAGGCATCTACGCAGATGACACCACAATTTACTCCCGCATAAGTAAGAAACCCGTCGTAGCGGACAAACCTAATCTCGCTGCCAACCTTGAACGGGATCTACACTCTGTGGTGAATTGGGGCAAGAAGTGGCTTGTCAATTTCAATGCGCCTAAGACCAAGCTGTTGTCTGTCAATCATCACAGGCAACCTCTCCTGCCTCCCATAAGCATGGACCAAGTGATTCTCCATGAGAGTAATACTCTGCGCCTCCTCAGCCTTATCCTCTCTTCTGATCTCAAATGGAACCACTACATGAAGTCCATAGCTAAATCCACTGCTAAGAAGGTTGGGTGACTGTGTCGGGCCAGGATGTTTTTCCTACCTGAATCCATCCTGCATATATACAAATCAACCATTCGTCCGTGCATGGTCAGTCACCCCTGCCGTTCATCTCAGTGTTCTCGACAGGCTCCAAAGGAGAATCACTAATGTGATAGGTACTGACTTGGCGGCTCGACTACAGCCACTTCCTCACCGACGAAATGTGGCCTCCCTTTGTCTGTTCTATAAATACTTTCATGGCTTCTGGTCGGACGAACTTAAGTCACTGGTGCCTCCTCAATAGGTGTTTACTCGTGCAACCAGATTGACAATTGTGTCCCACCCAGTGAACTTAAAAAAACCGATAGAAATTATCGAAAACGAAGCCATGTAGGCACAGAGGATACTTGAAATAAGAAATGTGGCCCCACTTACCATTGCAGCCGAAGAAGGGCATCTGTCCAATTATAGCAATGCAAAGATGGACAAAAGTCACAAATCATTAAAAAAATAAACAAAAAACACTTCATAATGTTTTGTTTTCTCGACCGTATTTGATGTTTTAGCACTTTCTCATTTTAGAAATGCAGATTTCTCGTTGCTGGTTCAAGGATTACAAGGAGGCTGTTCAAAATCATGGAATAATGGCAATATCAGTCAGTTAAATGCCATATATGATACACTGGGCAGAAGATTATTTCGCAGTCGATTGCCATTGCTTTCTTCGGTAGACTGGTTGCCAACCAAGGCTATAGAACCCTATCTGTCCTGTTATTTGACTCATAGCTACAGGGGCAAGAGATGTATTATATCATTAAGTAGTAATTAGTAGGGAATCATGGCTCTCCACATCTTTTCGTCTCTTGTAGCTCTTAATATATTTTGTCTAATAATTTCTCTCAAACCCTGCTCTGTCATCCATGTCATGCATTGAGTTCCCCTGTCACTCTTCCCTCTGTCCGCCCTGTTAGTGTCAGACTCTCCAAGCCCTACTTTCTTATTAGGTTTCTCAGAAACTTCAACTGTCTCTTCTTGATGTTAAGTGTAAATTTCCTTTTTGTTCCCATTCTCTCCAAAACATTGTCGTTGCTCACATGTTCGGTCCATAGTATTCCTCATCATCCTTCTGTAGGACCACATTGCTGTTACTTCGAGTCTTTCCTTCATCATTCGCTAACATATCGCATAACAGATATCATGTAACAGTTCACTACTCTTTTCTTTGTTTCCAACGATTTTTTTTTTCGTGTTTCTCTTAATACCCTGCTTAGCTTTTGTATTGCGTCCGTGGCCATCCCAATGCGCCTTCGGATCTCCGAACCGCACTTTCCGTCCTCTGTTAGAATATTTCTCAGGGATTTAAATTTCTGTACCTGCTTGTTTTTTTTTTGTTTTGTTTTTTTTAATCATATCACCCCGAGCAAAGCGATAATGCCACTGATGAAATGTGGGGCTACGTGAGAGTGAAAAGATTTGGAAAAGAGAAAGCCGGAAACCACATCCTAAACAGGGAACAAGGGATGAGCCTCTACACCTGTACAATAGACGTGGGTGGAGTGTGAACCGGGCGATAGTTTAGTCTATCTACTCCAATTGAAAAAAAAAATGAAAAAGAAAAAAGAAACAAAAGTGAAAAGATTGAGAAAGAGAACGCCGGAAACCACATCCAGAACAGGGAACACGGGATGAGCCTCTACACCTGTAAAATAGACGTGGGTGGAGTGTGAACCGGGCGATAGTTTAGTCTATCTACTCCAATTGAAAAAAAAAATGAAAAAGAAAAAAGAAAGAAAAATGAAAAGATTGAAAAAGAGAACGCCGGAAACCACATCTTGAATAGGGAACAAGGGATGAGCCTCTACACCTGTACAATAGACGTGGGTGGAGTGAGAACCGGGCGATAGTTTAGTCTATCTTATATATTTCAATTTCATATTTTATTTTATTTTACATTTGGGTTCACCAAAATCATACATACATATACTGACTTTACCGACTCATAAACACACACACATTCATACATGATTCTCTCATACATATATCTACTGTCTTCTTTACCATTACTTTTTCTCTGTGAATGACCATGTAAATCCTTGCCTCAAATCATTATGGAAAATCCTGTCAGACAGGATCCACCTTCTTTTGTATGAGATTAATCCCAGTCCTGCCTCAATGAAGAAATACAGATATGTATATAAGTTGAACATTTTTACAAGACCAAATTTTTAGTCTTTCAGCCTTCTACAAACTCCATACAATATAAAATGTTTCTTTTTATAATTCCCTGCCAATAATATTTTTAAGAGTTTACCTGCTTGTTTTTTTGTGTCCTCGACCCGTAATTGGCATTTTGGTCTCCTCTTTTTGCTGATGATCTTGTATTCAGTTTTCTTGTAGCTTATATTTAGTCCTTTATTATCGCTTTCCTTCACTCAATTCTTTAGAAGGTCTTATAGATTCCTTTCCGTGTCTGCTATCAGTACTGCATCACCTGCCTATCTTATATTGTTCAGATTGTGGCCTGCCATAACGAATCCTGACATGTCTTCTAAGACTCTCAGAACAGCCTTTGTTACGTGCTAAGTGTAACAAAAGAAAACGTAATGATTGACCAAAACTCAGACTTAAAAATCATATACAAATATTTAATTTACGATAAACACAAAATGATATATACATATACGAAATTTACAATTTTTTGCATTCAAAACAGAAAACCGAGTTTACTACTGGCAGAGTGACGGGTAAGTGTTACGAAGGGGAAGGAAGCTGTCAAATATCTGTACCCAGTTAATATAGCGAAGAAGTTTAAGTGCTATACTTTTAGGAAATCCTTAAATCTGTATATAAAGAATAATTATTAGTTTGTTCAATAAAAAAGTAAAAAATATCTATTTAGTCTTTTAATTTCATGAGGTTCTCTTTAGGTTTTAGTTGGTCGGCAACTTAAAGATTCTTTCGGACGGATGCACGAATCGGGCCGCAGTTGATAATGTCAGTAAATCCTGTTAACAACTAACTACTATCTTCCCAAAACCTACTTTTATAGGGGCTAACACCTAATTTGTATATGTCTAGAGCATTTCGAATTCTCTCAAATTTACTCGAATTTTCTTGGACATTCTAGCATCTTCCAAACGTTCTATTTCTAATTTCCTTATTTTTTGCGATTACTTCATGAATTAAAACATTTTTGTAATAACAAGTAGGCCTCAATAGAATCCCTTACTATAACTTTTTAGACATTATTATTATTTTTTTAATATATAAATGCATCCGCGTAACACCTTGCTGTATTGGTTGAATAGATCTGGTGAGAAGACACACCCTTGTCTTAAACCCCTTTCTATTTCTGTTTATCTGCTGAACTCATTTCCTGTCCATGTGTGACAGTATAGGTTCTTGATTATTCTAATGTATTTTAACATTGCCCCCCCACACCCACCAAAAATCAACCAAATCTTTGAAATAATTAGAATCACTTACCGCATAGGTTCCCAATCTTTTTGCTGCGATTACCCCAAAATACAATTTCACCAATGAACAAATATTCGTAATATAGGAAAAGAAGTAATTATATTTTCATACATCAAAAGCAGACAAAGTTAATGGAAATTATTCAAGACAATAGTACCAATCTATAATAATCAGAGATATAGTAGCCGTAACCTAACCGTGATTCTTAATGTGGGCGTTGAGCTTGTATTGTAATGTGATAGATACCGACTTTTCAGACCGCCTGCAGTCTCTCTCCCACCGGCGCGACGTGGCTTCCCTGTGTCTCTTCTATAAATACTTTCACGGCTTCTGCTCCGATGAACTTAGATCACTGGTGCCACCTAAATACGAATTTGCACGAGATACTAGATTAGCACACTTTTACAGTGAAACCGATAAAATGCAACCGTAACTTCTACTCCAACAGTTTCTTTCCCCGCACTTCCCGACTGTGGAATTCCCTTCCACACGATTTCTTCCCCGACGGCTACAATCTCCAGGAGTTTAAATGTAAGGTCAATAGACACCTCCTAACACACTAACCTGCTCCCATTCCTCCTGACATTCCCTATGTCTAACATTCATTCCTTCTGTCATTCCCTGCAATAGTGGCAGTGGAATGCCTTGCTTGGGGTGAGATGATTAAAAAAAAATTGTCTGCGCCAGTTTATTTATTCTTGGCTTTGTGACTGAAAGGATTATTCGGGCGTCGTTTGCTACGTTGAGACTGCTACGTTTCTTGGTCTTGATTCCAAGGACAGTAGAAAAATCTTGTTCACATAGATAAGTGGTTGAAAATCCTATGAGAATTTGTACTGCTCTAGAGGCTAGTGTTGGTGTATCCTGTAGACGAGAGATCGAAAAGGTGTCTAGACCAGACTTGGTATCAAACAAAGGCTTCCATGCATTGTTATTCCTGAGTGTGAGAAATTCTTCTTTTGCTGGAATAGTCCTCATCAGGAATGATTTCTTCACTCACAAGATATGGATTTCTTACCCATTCATTGTTGGAATTATTCAAGTTTGGAAAGTACTTACGTAAGTTTTTCAAGAGGCCATTTAGGTGATCACTGATGTCTCTCTTCATGTGGTTGAAGATGTCTTCAGAATTAACTTTATGAAGAATTAACTTTATGAAGAATTAACTTTATCAAGGAAGGCATCCAATGCAGAAAATTGTGTAAAAATTCCCTTTCCAATACGTCTGGTCCATAGTTCCAATTTCTCACAAAATGAAGCCATATTGTCCAGAAGTTCCCAAACCAAGCATCGATTATCCCCAAAATATGGGCTCATTACCCCAACTGGGGTAATTTATCATGGGGTTGGGAACCATGGACTTACGGTGTCCGCCAGGAGATTTTAGTCCCTGAAGTTTCCCATTTTATTTTGTTAGATAATAAAGACAATAAAAGAACACAAACACAAACAAACGTTAGAATCTTTTTTTGTTCTATCCATCCAGGACGAAAGCAGTCATGGCTCTCCCTAACTTCCTATCCTTTGCAGAATTAAACAATGTTTGCTCTTTACTATCTCTCCCAGACCATTTTTGTCTTCCATTTACTCAATTTCGTTTGGTAGGTTACTCGCTATTGGGATAGTTATAGACTACTTACGAGCCCCTGTCAGAACACCAAGAGAAGACCGTAGAAGGTAGCGTCCGAACGGTAATAATCTTAACAATAAAGATGGTGAAGGCAGGCATCTTATGATAACATTTAAACGTTTTTTGTTTTATTGTCAAAGAGATATAGACTGAGAGCCACCAGGGATAAGGAGACGTGGAAAGCCATGATCGCCTACGTCCTGAAAGGACAGGGCACATAGAAGAAGAATATGTATGTTAACTGTTTATAAGAAATTATAATGTGGATATAAAGTGGGGGATCAAATCTATATTATAAACAATATATAAACTGATCCCTCATTTTGTGGCCATGCTAGTTTCTATACATTTATATTCTAGACTTATGGGCGAGAAGAAGATAGCTTCGTATTTAGTTTACGTCTAGCTTTGTAATCATTTTATGTATAAGCCTTGTACCAAAATTGAGTTGCGCTATGCTTCAACTCCATGTTTTTTTTCTTCTTGCTTCGAGACAAACATCTGCCGCCACTAATTCCGTCGACGACTATTCTGACCAATTAAAAACAAAAAACAATGATTAACCTGACTGTCGTTTATTTTTTAATTTATGTCGGAAACATACTCTGTGCTGTTCCCATGACGGCCATGTTAAACGCTGGGTGGCTCGTTCTTAAGGTTTGAATAATAAGAAACGAGCTACACCCTTAGAAATTACACGGGTGTTGACAACTAAGATCATTCATTAACTCAAACCTCAGACTCTTCTTTTCTAAGTTTCTTCTCATATTTCTTTCTTATTTTTCTAATATTTCTTTTCCATTCATTTATGTAATTATTAAAAATGCTGCGTTAATTTCTGTCTGAATTTCTGGTATAACGATTTGTCATTACTTAGATCATTTACATGAAGACCATTGTCCTCATCTTTGTTGTTTTTAACACAACGTTTCGTCCGTTGTGCCACTCGGCTTTCATCAGGTTTATATCGATTCGGGTCTTCTACAAGGAATTCTGAACGGAAGCCTTTATTTGATCTACGAGGTTAAACTGCTCTCGTTTCATTGCCCATGTTATGTTATGTGATGATGCCTTCCTACGAGGAATGGACTCTTCCTCTTGCTACATATAAATTACCTGCGTGACTTCCGGAGAGCAGTTAAAGAGCAGTTACACGCAGTAACTGCCTTACGCACTGTCGAACTCTCTATCTTCGGGCGGAAAGTATTAACCCAGTCAATGCTCCGTCGAAGGGTAGAGTCAGGACTGGGGAAAATTAAACAGACATTTTTGGCCGGGCTATATGGCAATGAGAACCCACATTAAAAAGGCCTTGTGCCACATCTTGCCCTAGTGGGGGTGGGGGTAACTGAATCCTGCAGTTAAAGAGAAATTACTAGCAGTAACTGCCTTACGCACTATCGAACACTCTGCCTTCGACTGGGAAAAATTAGAAATTTTTGGACGGGCTATATGGCCCGGAAAACCCACATCTTGCCCTGGTGGTGGTGGTGGTGGTGGTGGTGGTGGTGGTGGTGGTGGTGGTGGTGGTGGTGGTGGTGGTGTGTGATAGTATGTGGTGGTGGTGGTGGAGTAACTGAATCCTGCAGTTATAGAGCAGTTATTGCGAGTAACGCAGTGTCGAACTCTCTGCCTTTGGACAAAGAGTATTAACCCAGTCGAGTCTCCGCCAAAGGGTAGCGTCACGACTGGGGAAACTTAAACTGAAATTTTTGGCTGGAGAACCCACACTAAAAAGGCCTTGTGCCACATCTTGTTTTAAGTGGGAAGACGATTAAATACCGCAGTTAAGGAGCAGTTAAGAAGGCAGTTAATAGCAGTTGACGACAGCTACTCGTCAAACAATAAACAACATAACAATATCTTCGAACTTATTATTTCTAGTTACTTATTATTAACACTTCCTTTGAATACCTTGAACCTATCGCCTTGTTCCGTGTCTTACTTCCGGCACAAAAAGGTCACTACAACTTACGGCGAAGTTTCGCCACAACTCCACAACATGTTACCTGGATCGATATAGATACGAGGGAGGAAAACGTTGTGATAACAAGGAAGATGTGGTCTTCACCCGACATCCAAATAATGGAGATAAAAATGAGTTAGTTTCAACAGCAAAAATTAAGGAATAAAAAATTGTAATCTCTTTTTTATCATTCGATTTCTCCATGTGTCGCAAATTTTATCTGGTCGTTTAATATCCCTGTATTCTAAATGGATTTTTCTGTGAGCCAAATAATGTTCTTTCAACCCCATCTCACAATGTATTTATTTTTTCCTTTCACTCATTTGCTCTTTTCGTTTTCCTATAGCGATCTTGGATATGTAAGTGGAGTAAGGGTTAGCGATTTGGAATGAGAATTTGGCGAGCCGAGTTAGTTAAATTCACTTTCAAGCAAATACCCTTGGGAAAAGTATCACTCTATTTCTTCTTCCCTCAGCCATGGTTAGATTAGCAGGGTAGACTAGGCTTTTTAGCCGTCTAGAGAAAAGGGTAACTCTGTATTCAAAACCGTAGGCAGCCTTGCCGCATTTTCTGCAGCGATCATGGAGTTCCCTATGCCTATAATTTAATCTCGACTGCGGTCAACCTACGACTGCCTCGATGTATATTCTTTCTTTATGTTTTTTATCATAGATATCTTACCACTTACATTTCCTCCTTTTCATTTCCTCTGCTGTGATTTCTAATTTACTTCCCATTTAATAATATTGCATAAGTTTCACTGCCGGAAAAGATAATGAATTCCAGCTGGACAGAAAGACGTAACGGTCGTACATACAAACAGACACAATAATCCTCTCTACTATAATAATAACCGTTGTGTATTTATTTGTTTATAATATGTATATTTATTAATATAAAAAAACAATGAATGTCTATTATGTTTAATCATGAGCCGTTCTAAACATCGTATTTTGGCTTTAATTTCAGGTGAAAATAAAGACAAAAATTCTCCAACATTTGGCTAATTTTTTATTAAGTTGGTTCTAAGCTTTCGGTTCACAAGAGCCATCTTCTGAAGATGGCTCATGTGAATAATAAAAAAATTATAAATAAAAACTTAATAAAAATATTAAACTTAATAAAAAATTATCCAAATGTTGGAAAATCTTTGTCTTTATTTTCACCAGAAATTAAAGCCAAAATACGATGTTTAGAACGGCTCATGATTAAACATAACAGACATTCATTGTCTCTTACGTTTAACAGTATATGTTTAGAAAATTATCTGGTGTCTCGATACACTAAATTTATTAATATATATATAGGTATATGGTTAATTCTTGAAGGCTGTCACAATGCGTTTAGTAAAATAAAGGAAGGTAAAGATGTTTTTGGGTATTACCTATTTATTATAAATGAATATTTCGAGATCAAAATCTCATCTTCAGAATGGCAGAGGAGCGTGTGTCTGTCCGAGTGAGTCCGTGCTTTTCAAGGAATGGTCATTCCTGGCTGCTACTGCTGTCATTAATTGCAGCGAGTGTGTGTGTGTGTGAGTGTGTCAGAGCATGTGTGTGTGTGTGTGTGTGTGTGTTTATGGTATATTTGTGATTGTGTAATTTACAGTTGGGACCTTTTTCTGGTCTGATGAAATCATTATATATATATATATATATATATATATATATATAAGTGTGTGTATGTGTGTGTGTGTGTGTGTGTGTGTGTGTGTTTATGGTATATTTGTGATTGTGTAATTTACAGTTGGGACCTTTTTCTGGTCTGATGAAATCATTATATATATATATATATATATATATATATATATATAAGTGTGTGTGTGTGTGTGTGTGTGTGTGTGTGTGTGTGTGTGTGTGTGTGTGTGTGTGTGAATGTATATTTAGGCAGCAATCTTTTATTTAAATATGTTTAATTAAAAATGACCGACAATGAATATTCTATTAATATTTTATTTAATTTTTTCCAGTATTCTTAAATGTTTCATTTTTGCTGGAGATAAAAATTGTAAAAATGTTCCATAATTTTCGACTTTCCAAGCGCTTTCAGCCTTTTCACTGGCCATTTTCAAGGATGTCATTTTTTCGGTGTCGCAATGTTCTCATGTTTGACTATAATGTAATGTTTTTCTGTTTTTAGTGTTTGCTGAAAAAAGTCACGTGATCTGCGCAACTGAGCGTTGTCTGAGCGTTTATCTTTTTTTTTAACTTTCAAAATTCCATTTCTACTGTTAAATAGTGTAAGGATGATGGTAGGATAAAATTGTTTGATATATAGTGCTTCTCTTATAGTGAGGTGCCTTTGATATTGTGATTTAAATAGTATTTTTGTATTTTCAACCAAAATTTTTCTCAAGGGTTCTTGTAAGTTATGGGATGATAAGTATTTTTTCTTATACTATTATTAGTAGATAAGTGACATGTAAGGCGTCTGCTCTGAGAAGTGTTAGTATTGCCAATATAGATTTATTCTGGCACGCCAACTTTCAATTCCGTCTCACCATATCACACCCGCCATCAACAGTTATGACATGAAACCCATTTTTGTACAGGGCATTGAAATTCGTATACCATATTAGTTATCGCTAGTTTAGATTTGATAGGATAATTATTATTAGAAATAATATGGTTTGCCGTTTTCCATTTGACATGTTTTTGAGGATTTATTGCAGAAACGTGATGTTTAATAATTTTTCGTATAGAAAATTCGTCCTGTTTATAATTAATGTGCATTTGGTTGCAATAAAATATGTTGACGTTTTCTTGTGTTATTTTTAGTGCTAGTCTCATGTATTTTTTTAAGAATAATTTAATCTTTTGTCAACGATGTAGTTGGGAAAATTATTGTTGATTAATGTTTGTTTTATGTGTTTTAGTTTGCTCAAAAATATTCTTTGGAAAGAAGAATTTTGATGTGCTCTATTTAAGAAGTTCATTATTACTGCTATTTTTTTATCTTTCTGGACATTGGCTATTATAATTAAGAAAACAAGAGTTCTTACAGGTGGGGTTTTTTTTAATATAGATAAGTGATAAATTCGTTGGTTTTTAGCTCTATATTGACGCCAAGAAAAGGGATTTTGTTATTGGTAATGAGTTCATAAGTAAATTTCAGCGAGGAGATATTTTCTAAATTTAATTTTACGATTTCGTTCATATTTTTTATGAAAACAAAAATGTTGACGTACCTTGTTTAAATCGCTGGTTTGTCGGTTGTTTTAAACGCTTTGTTTTCAATATAAGACGTAAAGAAATTCGAGAAAGTAGGACCTAATGAATTCCCCATACTGATGCCTTTATTTTGTCTGTAGATGTTACCATTATAGTCCGAAAATTGAGCCTGTGTGGTGCACGCGGCAAGTAATTTCCTACGAATTCGTGTTTGGATTTTTGAACGAGTCGCTAATTATATTCAATGTTTCTTCCACTGAGACCTTAGTAAATAATTTTTCTATATCCAGTGAAGCTAGAATGTTGCATTTTGGATTGGTTGCTTTTATTTCAATATATGGAGGAATTCGTTAGTTGATGGGATTTTGTAATTGTTAGGTATGTAGGGAGAAATTATGTGATTTAAGGTTTTAGTTGGTATTTAGTTGGTGTAGGTATTTGTGAGATTATAGGGATGTGAGGAAAACCTGGTTTATGGGTTGTTACATCACCATTGGATATGCATTGAGTTGCAGTGGTTATCGGCTCACAACGGGAAATTGGGAAGCCGAGTTCGAATTCTAGTTGAATTCCTTGCATTCACTTACGCACAAATACCCTTGGGAAAAGTATTAATCAGTCTCTTCTCTCCAGTTATGGGTTAAATAATAGGACAGATTGGGTTCTATAGCCTTGACTGGCAACCAGTCTACCGCAGAAAGCAAAGACAACCTACTGCGGGATAATCTTCTACCCAGTCAGTCATGTCTCTTTCGAGACATGATCGTCCAAAGCGTGTATCACGTATGGCACTTAACTTACTGACTGACATTACTATAAAGATATTCCGGTTGGTAATCACCGACAATTTTCTTGTTTTTTAAACGACTAACGTCCGCGTTGTTTGCTGTGATTCATTTATTTACGTACTTTTTTTTAATGAATCTTTGGGTTTTTTTTTATTTAGTAAATTTGTGTCATCTTTGATAGATTGTAATTTTTGGTTTTAATCTTGTCGGTTGAGAACAAGGTAGTTTTTGGGTTTTCTAATGAAAAACATCTACTGATGATTTTGGTGTTGTTTCGTAACTCTTTTGCAGTTAATTTTGATTTGTTTCTGAGCATATGATTGTGCTTGTCGTGTGGAGATCGATTTTTTAAACTTTGAGCTTTTAGAAGATCTTTCAGATTTGGGTTTTTTGTAATTACATTTTCTGTTGTTAACTGTTTGGATAGATTGATAGAGTATTTCGATTTCAGTTTGTTTTTTGGCTGTGGTCATAACGAGGCTGAAGATGACAATTCGGGCCGATATTCAAGAATTCTATTTTATCAACAATGAGTTTTTAGTCGGACAAAGTTACAACTACCATTTGGTAACATAATTTTTCCTTTATATATATTACAAATTTTATTTTTTATTATTTATTATTTTTTAGTAATATTGTTGTTGTGGGGAATTACCTACACACTAATATGGATTCTACCGGACGACATAAATACCAAGAGTTATCTACTCTTGGGGGTAGTGGTAAGTAGCAGAAACTACGATAGTCATTTGTTAGTACACCGTTCTGGCGCTAAGTACTATTATACTCTATTTCCTCTGTACACTGTTCCTCTTTTGTAATATAATATTGTTTCCAACCGTATACCGTGACCGAATCTTTCTTGTGACCTTCTTCCCCAGGGCTACGTCATCGATGAAATCCAGTAATGGCTTAAAAAATTGATATTTATGTGCGTAATGTGTATTGGCGTGACCAAAGTTGCATTCTAGAAGCTGAGTAGAGTATTAAGAGACAGGAAAATTTTGCTGGAAAAAAGAAGAGAGTATTGTATTGCTATGTGATGTCTGTCCTTCGATATGGCAGCGAATGCTGGACAATCTTAAGATTAAAGAAATACTTAGAGCACCTGAACTGTGGTTCTACAGAAGAATGCTTAGGTTACCATGGACGGAACACGCGAGCAACCCTGAGATTTAAGAGAGAATCAAATTGATACTTAACAGGAGGCAAAGAGAGCTGGATGTATTTGTCTATATTTCTGAGATGAGGTAGTATTTACAGTATTTACATTATTCGGGCTATTGGCCTCATCTTTGTTGCAATTTGTACGACGTTTAATAATAGATCATTCTAGTTGTCTATATTTCTGAGATGAGGTAGTATTTACAGTATTTACATTATTCGGACTATTGTTCTCATCTTTGTTGCTATTTGTACGACGTTTAATAATAGATCATTCTATTTGTCTATAATTCTGAGATGAGGAAGTATTTACAGTATTTACATTATTCGGACTATTGTTCTCATCTTTGTTACCATTTATACGACGTTTATTAATAGATCATTGCATTTGTCTATAATTCTAAGATGAGGTATTATTTACGGCATTTACATTATTCGGACTATTGTCCTCATCTTTGTTGCTATTTGTACGACGTTCAATAATAGATCATTCTATTTGTCTATATTTCTGAGATGAGGAAGTATTTACAGTATTTACATTATTCGGACTATTGTCCTCATCTTTGTTGCTATTTGTACGACGTTTAATAATAGATCATTCCATTTGTCTATAATTCTAAGATGAGGTAGTATTTACGGCATTTACAGTATTCGGATTATTGTCCTCATCTTTGTTGCAATTTGTACGACGTTTAATAATAGATCATTCTATTTGTCTATATTTCTGAGATGAGGTAGTATTTACAGTATTTACATTATTCGGACTATTGTCCTCATCTTTGTTGCTATTTGTGCGACGTTCAATAATAGATCATTCTATTTGTCTATATTTCTGAGATGAGGAAGTATTTACAGTATTTACATTATTCGGACTATTGTCCTCATCTTTGTTGCTATTTGTACGACGTTTAATAATAGATCATTCTATTTGTCTATAATTCTGAGATGAGGAAGTATTTACAGTATTTACATTATTCGGACTATTGTCCTCATCTTTGTTGCTATTTGTACGACGTTTAATAATAGATCATTCTAATTGTCTATATTTCTGAGATGAGGAAGTATTTACAGTATTTACATTATTCGGACTATTGTCCTCATCTTTGTTGCTATTTGTACGACGTTTAATAATAGATCATTCTATTTGTCTATAATTCTGAGATGAGGAAGTATTTACAGTATTTACATTATTCGGACTATTGTCCTCATCTTTGTTGCTATTTGTACGACGTTTAATAATAGATCATTCTAATTGTCTATATTTCTGAGATGAGGAAGTATTTACAGTATTTACATTATTCGGACTATTGTCCTCATCTTTGTTGCTATTTGTACGACGTTTAATAATAGATCATTCTATTTGTCTATAATTCTGAGATGAGGTAGTATTTACAGTATTTTCACTATATTAATAAGAAATAATATCTAATTCTCGTGGGGAATTACCTACCTACTAATATGAACTCTACCGGACTACATAAATACCGCGGAGTTATCTACTCTCGGAGGTAGTAGTAAGTAGCAGCAGCTACGATACTCATTTGTTAGTACGCCGTTACGGGCCTAAGTACTATTACACTCTATTTCCTCTGTACACTGTTTCTCTTTTGTAATATAATATTGTTTTCAACCGTATACCGTGTCCGAGTCTTTGTTGTGACCTTTTTCCCCAGGGCTACATTAATTGTGTTTTTAGTTTAGATCTAACGTGCTATTCACGTAATCGAGATGATGATGTTCGGTAGTCGTTTCGACTGTCGTACTCATTATATTTTAAAGAATCTCCTTGTGTCTTTGAATTTCGGTTTTAACATTGAGAACTTTTTTTTTTTTTAAATCATCTCACCCCAAGCAAGGCATTCCACTGCCACTATTGCGCATGCGGCTACATAGGGGAAGGTAAAGAGAAGGAGTGGATAGACATAGGGAATGTCAGGAAAAAGGTGACAGATGAGTAAGGATAGCGAGGATGAGGGTCGGGCAGATGGGAAGAGTGCTTGATAGAATGGGAGCAGGTTAGTGTGTTAGGAGGTGTTTATTGACCTTACATTTAAACTCCTGGAGATTGTAGCCGT
Organism: Ascarosepion bandense; assembly: GCA_037127315.1. Taxonomy (NCBI): domain Eukaryota; kingdom Metazoa; phylum Mollusca; class Cephalopoda; order Sepiida; family Sepiidae; genus Ascarosepion; species Ascarosepion bandense. The sequence goes on along the minus strand of JBBBDQ010001056.1, from coordinate 249,473 downwards.
CGGGGAAGCAATCGTTTGGAAGAGAATTCCACAGTCGGGAAGTGCGAGGAAAGAAACTGTTGGAGTAGAAGTTACGGCTGCATTTGTATGCTTGGGAAGCAATCATTCATTTAAACGTATTTCGTTAATATATGTATACATATATTATTATAATATATGATGCTCTCATTACGATTGAGCTCTCTAGAGAAGAAAATTTTAAAAACAGTTTCCACTCGTGCGATATATGCGTGACTCTTCAGAAATGAATTGAGTTATTTCGGTGACTGGCGTGTGTTTACACTGCTTATATGCAACACGTTAAAATTTCCCTTCTCTAATTCCATATTCCTATGGCTTAGGGGGTAGCGACTCCAACTGACATCAAATCAGTCGAGTTTCGATCCCGGCAAGCAAGTAGATGTGTCTGGCCACACTGATGAGCTGTGATACAGCAAAACAAGCCTGTATGTGGATGACTAATATATATATATATATATATATATATTTCCCTGTCACGCTCATGGAGACAGAGACAATAGCGAAACCGAGTCAGCTCTGTTCAGTCTCTTTAGTATCACTTACTAAAGTTTACTACCAATTACTAAAGCTCTTTAACAGTATTTTATTATTTTGCTTCTTGCAATAATTATGTCGTCGAGTAGTGAAGAATATATATATATATATATATATATATATATATATATATAAACATGTTACAAAATTAACGAAGATTAACGAAACTTGATTATATACAACCGACAATTTGAAATGAATTGTTTGAACCTTATTTTTTAGAGAGTTATCCGACTACTTTATGTACAGGACACTCCTTTGGATTCTTCTATATCTACACCGCACATTTTTATATATATGTATATATATATATGTGTAGTCATCCGCAGACAGATCTGTTTCGTGGTATCACAGCTTGTCAGTACGGTTAGACAGCCGATTGACTTTTACCCTGGACTGAAACCCGACCGAATTGGCGTCAGTCCGCGATTCTACATCTGAACTACGGGCGATTCTCTATTACGTTATTTTTGTCGATAAACATGTTTGAGTAGACACCCAGGTTTTCAAATACTGTCAATTACGTCTACCCTCCTATGTACCCTAAAGAGCCAACACGGAAAACGTTCTCTCACATAAGCTTCAATCGTGCGTACCAAATTTTTTAACCCTCCTATTGTGTCTTTCCCGCTATGCCACAAAGTCCACTTAACCGAATGAATGACAATCATGGATGATAATTATTTATTTTTACTTCATTTTGTTGATGGTGGGTGTGATATGGTGAGACGGAATTCAAAGTTGATGTGCAAGAATAAATTTAGTTTACGTTTCACAACTAAACAAGTTTTTATATATAGACGACATATCGATATATATTTTTTGCCGTCATTTTTGACAGCACAGACCCACCAGTTTCATAGATTCCCGGTCTGAAACTGATCGAAAAGATTTAAGATGTAGAGCCTTGTCATTTATTATTATTATTATTATTATTATTATTATTATTATTATTATTATGATTGTATTTTTTGGATTTCTGTTGCATACTTATTTCATTCCGGGTCCCAACCAGAGACCTAAACTCCGAAATGGCATCATGATATATTCCAGATCTTCGTAAAGTGTGATCTCTATTGTGAATACAATTTTCTCATTCCTTTAAGGCATGGTCTACCAGGAATCTTTTCAATGAGTCTATTGGAACCTTTTCCAATCATTCCGAGGGCTCCAACTACAATAGGATTTCTTGATGTCCTCAAATATCACCTGTTTTAGATTTCAATTTCAAGGCCCTCGTAGTTTGATAGCTCTTTGAAGATCTTCAGGGAGTGCCATTTCAATAAGAAATTTGCGGTCTCTGATCACGATCCCTGGGCTATTAGCGTTAATTGTTCTCTCTATGTGTAAAGTCTTACAAAATAGTTGCCGTTCTCCGTTACCGGGCCTGGTGGGTCTTCGTACCCATTTCTTGCAAGGAAAATTTTAAAGAAGGATACCTGAAAGAAAGAGAGAAAGAAACGAATTTTCGTCGCATTCATTTTGATTTTTCTTCTTTCTTTCTTTCTTTTTTCTTTCTTTCTTTCTTTTTCTTTTACTACCTCTCTTTCTTTCTGAAATTACTTCCTTCTTTCTCTCTTTCTTTCAGATATATTTCTTTCAATTTTATCCTTTTCCGTCTTTTTTCTTTTCTGAAATTTCTTCTTTCTCTCATGTTTTCATATTCTTCAAATTGTCCTTCTTTCTTGTTTGTAATATGAAATTAGTTTTAAGGTAATCCCAGATTTTTAAATACTTATTTTCCCTTAATATTATTTGAAAATGTCAAGTTTGAAACTGTATTTATTATTGAAAACTGCGTACTGTTTCGAACGATGGGACAGGCAAAGGACAATCTCTGTAAGACGCAATCATGGTGTTAGCATAGTTTCAAGTTTGACAATTGTAGATAATAAAGAACATATAACTCTTTTAAAATCACGTGTCGATTCGACAATGGTATTTATATTCAGAACATGGCCCCCACATACTAAAATGATAATAAAATCAATATCCATATATCGCAGATAAGGAAGGGCGTAATGATACTAATCTATAAAATTGTTTCTCTACAACATATGTTCTGCTTTTATTTTTATTTTAATTATATTTTATTTAATTCTATTTATTTATTTTATCGTTGAAACGGACCAGTTAACTTAAGTAGTTACATAGATACCGAATGAGTTATTCAGTTGTGCCATACGTGATACATGATTTGGGCGATCATGTCTCGAAAGAGACATTACTGACTGGGCAAATTATCCTGCAGTAGGTTGCCATTGCTTTCTACGGTCGAGTGGTTGCCAGCCAAGGCTTTAGAACCAAATCTGTTCTGTTATTTGACTCATAGCTAGAAAGGAAAAGATGTATTATATTATTAAGTAGTAATTAGTGAGGGATCAATTTACTACTTCATAACAATATAAAACTGACCCCCTACTTTATGCTCAATAGCCGCCTTAATCATGTTTTCAATTATTATAATCATTTAATCAGTTAAGTGCCATACGTGATACACGCTTTGGGCGAAGACTGGGCAGAAGATTATCCCGCAGTAGGTTGCCATTGCTTTCTGCGGTAGACTAGTTGCCAGCCAAGGCTATAGAACCCAATCTGTCCTATTATTTATCTCATAACTGGAGGGAAGAGACGGATTAATACCTTTCCTAAGGGTAATTTGTGCGTAAGTGAATGCAAGGAATTCAAATGGAATTCGAACTGGGGACCCCGATTTGTCATTCCGAGTCGATATTCACTGCACCACAACGCACAGAGTAAATCTTTGAAAATTAGTCCAGTACAATCAGTATACTCTCCTGCTTTCAGTTTTGGTCTTGTGTCAGACAAAGACGAGATTTCGATCAGGTTGGAGCTGGTAGAAGACAGCCGTGGAGAAAATGATAGTGAATTTATCCTTGAATTTTGGACGTTGAACGCTTTAGCCGCAACCACTGCGCCGTTTGCTGCGTTAAATACACGGGTGGCAGCCGGGAGGGTGAAGGGGATTAAGAGCTAGTCGCCTAGAGCTATTCGCCCCATCACCCTGGCCGTCGCCGAAGCCACATGACACAGAACCACGACAGTTGTGTGTGCCAGCTGTCGATAGAGGGCGCTATCGATCGCCGACAGTAGTTGGCGTCCCAATAACGCGTCGACACAGACAATCGAACAAACTGATCGATCAAAGCACGTGTTTGGCTGTCGGTAGAGACGGGTGGCGGCGACCGATTAATACTTGGAAGGTTGGGAATATTGAAGCGAGGAAAAACGGGCAAAGGAAAGAGAATATATTTATAAACGGGTCAGTGCGCCGTTTGCATATGTGTACTTCTCCCTGTTTTTGCTTTTCTTCGTCTTATGACACCTTCCCATTTTTTTCCTGCATAAATTATTTTTTTATCCAATCTCCCAGACCATAAAGCCTTAAATGAAATCGTAGACTAGGGAGCAGCGCTTTGTTGATAACGAAAAGAATAACAGTCATAGTTCTCCCTAATGTCTGCAGTTTGACAGGGTTATCGAGGTATGTTTTATTTTATTTTTTTAATAAAATTATGACATTTAATGAAACTCAGAATGGGTTGTCTACGAGGGATAAGTTCTAGCATTTGTACCTGCTCTACAAGCAAGCTGGAATAACAGAAATGTAATTTCTGAAATCGGAATGGGGACATGTGTGTGCTGCTTCGGCTTCTTTTAGAAATTCTTTTAAAAATCAATTAAAATTCTTCCGCAATAAAATCTTAAAGTAACGAGTTCTTTTTCCATCTTAAACGGATTAAAGCACTGGATTCTGTTTGTTCGACAAATAATAAATATAACTGATTGTTTAAAATCAGTTATATTTCTTATTTGTCGAAATAACAGAATCCCGTGACCGGGTGTTAAGATTGCGTGTTGTTTAAACTTGATAGCTGACCACAGGCTGGAAAAAGCCGGTCTATTCTTATAGAGGAAGCTGTGTGGAAAATTTGCAGCCGATATAACGAAACATGCAAATAAACTGAAGTATAATACGAAAATGAAAAAATGGTTAGGATTTGCTAAAATCCAAAGATTTCTTTTATCATTAATTTAAAAAAAATTTTTTTAAAAATGTGGGGAACAGTGAAATACATAACATTTAACACAATAAAAAATCAACAAAAATGGAAAAAACCGAAAAAAACGAAAAAAGAAAAAGTTTGATTTTTGGGTTTGAAGAAGGATTTTGTAATTTTTACAATTGCCGAAATAGATTTATAACCATTTCATTATGTGTCGAGTTTTCTTCTCTATATTTCATATTGCTCTGGATAATATCTGTTGAGTTCTCTATTTATATCTATTTGATGTTTTATATTAATTAGTTAAAATTTTTGGGAATATCCTCTTCGATTTTACAGGTTTGTTATTTTTTTCCCACTGGCTCCTTCTACCGAGCGCCCGTAGCTCAGAGGTAGAATCGTCAACTGTCGCCAATTCGGTCGGGTTTTCAATTCTGGGTAAAAAGCAATCGGCTTGTCTAACCGTACTGTTGAGCTGTGATACAGCGAAACAGATCTGTCTGCGCATGACGCTCATTCAGTAATGAATTAGAACACTCTCAGCTATAATGATAATATATAGGCTAAAAAGTCTGCCTTCTTCTACCGAGCGCCCATAGCCCAGAGGTAGAATCACCGACTGACGCCAATTCGGTCGGGTTTCAATCCTGGGTTAAAAAGCAATCGGAGTCTAACCGTACTGATGAGCTGTGATACAGCGAAACAGATCTGTCTGCGGATGACTATATATATATATATATATTGTTAAATTGTAATTATACTTTATGCCAAAATTTATGTTTTTTTTTTCCAGCAGTTTACTGGTAGAAAGGCATTTTAGGGAAGCATTTTTTAAGTGATCGATATTAAGATAGCGATAAAGCGTTACGAGAATTAATGTGGAGCGATTTGTCACTTTGCTGAGCAGGGTTATTTCAGTCATACTAACTTAGAAGTTTAATGGGAATATTATTGTAATATCTTCACTCTTCAGGGTCAATTGCTTTTTGGCTGCTGTGTTCCATTTTTTGGTATATGACGAATGCCAAAACACCATCTCAGACTATAGAAACAAAACGGAATGCCAGAAATTTATTATAAGATTTTAATAATAATAATAATAATAATAATAATAATAATAATAATAATAATAATAACACTGGACTCTAAACGACATCAGGCGAATGGATGCTAAAACAAGAAAGCTTCTCTCTAAGCATAAGATGCATCATCCAAAGGCTGATGTAGACCGTCTATACATACCCCGTAAAGAAGGTGGAAGGGGTCTTATTCAGCTGGAATTGTCATACAAGACAACAACTATTGGCTTACTAACATACATAGAAACAACAAAGGATTGGATGATACAATTAGTAAGGCAACATGAAGAAAGAAAGAAAAAATATTCAATAATAAAAGAAGGCAGTAAATACAAACAAGATTTACAGTTAGTAGATTCTGTAGAAAAGCAAAACAGAAGCCAAGAACCAACTATTGCGGCAAAAATTATGAAAATGAAAGCCAAAGATAAAGCTCTTGAAAAGATGAAACAGCGCTGGCAAGACAAACCTCTGCATGGCCAATATCCAGTACGTGCCAATAAATCCAATGTTGACAAAGTTAATACGTGCATCTGGATTAAAGTCTGAAACTGAAGGATTTATACTTGCAGCACAAGACCAAAGTCTTTTCACGAGAAACTTTCAGGCAAATATTATGCATAATAATATGGATCCAAAATGCAGGTTTTGTGATAAACACCAAGAAACAATAGACCACCTAATCTCAGGCTGTTCTGTGCTTGCCCCAAACGAATATAAAAATCGCCACGATAGAGTTGGGCAATATTTACATTGGGCAATGTGCAAACATTATGGAAAAACTGTAAACAAACACTGGTATGAACATCACCCAGCACCGGTTACAGAAATAGAAGATGTAACCATTCTATGGGATTACACCATCTACACAGACAGAAAAATTGAAGCAAACAGGCCAGACATTATTGTTAAAAACCAGAAGGAGAAAACTTGTCTATTAATTGATATGGCTTGTCCAGCGGATTGTAACATAGCAATCAAGGAATTTGAAAAACTGTCAAAATATAAAGACCTGGAAATTGAAATAGAAAAAATGTGGAAATTGAAAACAAGAGTTGTGCCAGTGATAGTAGGTGCACTTGGAATGATAAAAAATGGAACAAAACAACACATTGAAAGAATCCCTGGAAACCCCAGCTTAAGAGATATACAAAAAATTGTCTTATTAAGTACAGCCCACACACTAAGGAAAACTTTATCTATGTAATGCTGGGGATGATAGGGAAGATAGAAAAACATGAAATGGAGTCATAACAACACGCCACTACCTGCCTTAGGTCTCCCCGCAGACTTGGTTGGTAGTGAGACCAAAGCAGAAATCGAAATATGATGGAAAATGACATAATAATAATAATAATAATAATAATAATAATAATAATTATTATTATTATTATTATTATTATTATTATTATTAGCAGTAATTATTATTATTATTAATTTTTCGTCGTTGCTCGGGTGTAATGAAAGCTTTAAAACTAATCCATGGCCCTGGAGCTCAGACTCTTTGGACGTTGGCACGAAAGACTAAAAAGCAATAGTTGTTTCTAGTTAAAACAAAACCGTAGACTGAAAGAAAAATGAATGGATGTAAGTCAAATTTTGATTTCCTGGTATCGATATCAAATAAGTTTTTTTCGTCGTAAACTGAATTTTGAAGGCTAAATATGTCCTCTGAGTAAATGGTATCATATATATATATATATATATATATATATATATATAGTTTTAACCCATGAAAATTTCACTGTTTTTCTATTTTAATTTTTGAATATATCTTAATTTTTCAGTTTGTGATTGAACAAGTTCATGGTCAGTTGTATGATATTAAAATATCCGTAAGAATTCCCGAATCCCATCGATAAATATTTGAAGAAGTAATGGGGTACAAATTCTAAGATTTGAAACTGCCAAATTTCCATTTCACTTAAACAGACGTTAAACACTTCTATCTTTTTGTCTTTCTCTCACTGAAAGCGAGTAGCGTTTCTGATAAGTCTTGTTTTCCAAGAATAGTCTATTATTTATGAGATATTGGCAGTGAGTACTGGTCGTGCGAATTGGCGAAGGAAGGTTCAAGTACAATTTTTATAAACTAGTTCATTTATCATTTTTCAATTGGTACTCCGAATTTCCTGGCAATTTAATCCAATTCTAAGTAGATTTTATTAAATGAAATCTGCAGATAATATGATGAGGAAACTATTTTTAATAATTAATTTTCTATCTAATGATTTTAACAGTTCTATTTTTCTCTAACTTGTTCTGATTATATTTTGTTGTCAGATAAATGATGAAAAACCTTAAGCTAACTAAGCAAATGAAAAGACAAAACCGTAGTAATTGCTGCCTTAATAGAGGATAGTGGTTAAGAGATTGCTCGCTTTCTTAATGATGCACGGTCTTTTTTGCTCGAAGTTCGCAAAGAGCTGGAAGCCGCTGACGGGATTCTTTAAAACTGTAAAATGTCTATCAAGGATCCTAATACCATCAGAACATCTAAATTAAGATTTTCACTAAGAACACCAGAGTGTCAATTACAGCTGTTCTCAAGGAACTAACATATCAATGCACTCTTTCAGAAGAACTGTACTTAAGGACCGTCTATAAAAGTTATATGTGATGCGGAGAGGCTAATTCATGTCTGCAAGGACAAAAGATAACGCGGAGGTCTACAGTGCCACTTTCCTTTACAACATTCAACAGTGGATCACCATGTGGATCCATTCAACAGTGGATCACCATGTGCATCCATCAACAGAATCATTTGATTGCTTTCACTGTAAAAGTGTGGGACTAGTCGCTAGTCTAGTATCTCTAGTAAATTCATGCAGAGGTGGCACTAGGGAGCAGAAGTCGTGAAAGTATTTGTAGAAGTCAGTCAGTTAAGTGCCATATGTGATACACGCTTTGGGCGATCATGTCTCGAAAGAGACATGACTGACTGGGCAGAAAATTATCCGCAGTAGGTTGCCATTACTTTTTACGGTAGACTGGTTGCCAGACAAGGCTATAAAACCCAATCTCTCCTGTTATTTAACCCATAACTGGAAGGAAGAGACAGATTAATACCTTTCCCAAGGGTATTTGTGCGTAAGTGAATGCAAGGAATTCGACTGGAATTCGAACTCGGCACCCGGGTTTCGCGTTCCGAGTCGATATCCACTGCACCACAACTCACATCCATTTGTAGAAGTATCATCTTTAAAATGATGAAACCAAGCTGCCAATCTAGTAGTACATTTAAATTCTGAAATTGAGATATCAAAGAGGAAAGCTGATCAGAAAAATTACCATAACAATATTTACAGAGACAGGGCACCCAAGCTACGTCACAGCTGTGAGGGATTAATTGAAGCCGTAATGTCAGGCCAGGACCTAAAAAATTGCATATTATTCTTTGGATTTTATTAAACATCTTCAGATATATAGCAAAAGTACCCTTTCAAATGTGGCAGCAATTTTAAATCTATGTACGAATAGTAGACTTATAAAGTTGTATCACTTTCCGGAAGGTTGGCATTATCCATGCTGATAAAAGACAAACAAGGCTCTCAAAAAAGATGTTATATCGAACAATATTGACAAAGTACTTTTGTTAAGGTTTTTTTTTTTTGGTTTTTTTTTACTGTTTTCTTTTGCGCGCGTAAAAGAGTGTTTCCTTTCTTTTCCAGAGATTGATGAATGTCAAAGGTTTGTTCATCCGGGGCGCTTTCATCTATACTAGGGGTCGTGAAACGTGATCTGAGCGATCCCATTAGGGGTCGGTGAGAAGCTTTAGGGTTCGATGATATTGAAGGGGTCGAATGAGGGTCGGTGTAAAAATGATACTGAGCTAAACTTTGTTTAGTATCCACGTATGTTGTATTCTTTGGTGCAGATGAAAGAAAGGCACTGAGCTGGGACGATCAACAAAATCAAAAGCCTCATTTACATCCATCCAAGTCGCTTTTAACCTATTTTAGGAGATTGTGGTGCAATGGATATCGGCTCGGAACGAGAAATTTGGGAGCCGAGTTCGAATTCCAGTCGAATTCCTTGCATTCACTTACGCGCAAATACTATTGGCTAAGGTAATAATCCGTCTCTTCCCTCCAGCTATGGGTTAAATAACGAGACAAGTTGGGTTCTATAGCCTTGGCTGGCAACCTATCTACCGCAAAAAGTAATGGCAATCTACTGCGGGATATTCTTCTGCCCAGTCAGTCATGTCTCTTTTAAGACATGATCGCCCAAGCGTGTATCACCTATGGCATTTAACTGATTTAATGCTACATTCAGCATTGCTTACTCTTTTTTAATTGTTCCAAGTTGATTTTCAGATAACAATTTCCTTTGTTTCGACCTCTAACTCTAAAATGGATTTTATGATTATGAAGGTCATTTGGCCTGATTGGTCTGATGACATCAAATATGATGCGATATTTGTTTATTTAATTTAATTAGATAGACACTTGGGCTGTTGAATGTTAAAAGCCAGCAGTTCTATAGAACTCAATCTATCTTGCTATTCAACCCGTAGCTGAAGGGAGAAGAGACGGATCCATATCTTTCCCAATGCAACGAATTAGGCACGACAAGCCTAAATACAGTCGATGCTATTGAAACGAAATGCACAACTGTGGTTATGCCTTTCTGTTCAGTAGGATCGATTACATTTAAGCCTAGCATACTTAATATATTATTTGTTTGATTCACTGGAGTTATTTCATATATTTTTTAAATATATTTTGAGAGGAAAAATTTTGAATCTGGTGACACTGGAGACAACATTTGGAGCCTGATTCAAATTACTTAACTTTTCATACATCTTAGTTAACATTTTAATTGCCAACATCAGTGCGAATTTTAAGGTTCAAAGTTATTTTAAATGAGGATCGTTAAGGAAGGAAGAAAAAAAGGGTTTCTAGCTAAAAAAAAGTTTGACACGTCCTAGTCTATGCTATCAGCAACTTTCAACATATTATTGTTTGTTATATTATTATAATAAATGGTGTGTATGCGCTGTTGTTGATAGCATCAAATTTGCTGAAAGTAGATATATCATTTATTTCCATTACGGTCAATATATTATTGCCATGTCCTAAATTAATGGTTGTTTCCTTTTTTTATAATATGGGCTTCCAACATTTTTAAACGATACTTGAGGTCAGAAATAGCATAATATACGTCTTCTCAACTAGCAGAGTGTTTACTGATGTTAGTTCTACGCTGGTGTAAATGCGTCCGTATTGAGCTCTGGTCGGTAAGATGTAGCGTCACCCGTCTCCCACGCTTGTTGTGGTGTGTTCAGCATAATTATTTCTTGACTTGTTTTCGTCAGGAATATCTACCCCCCCTCTCTCTCTCTATATATATATATATATATATATATATATATATAGAGAGAGAGAGAGAGGGTAGTGTGTGTATATATATATATATATATATATATATATATACACACTCACTACCGGCCATAATTATTAAGCCACCCGAGTGTTTAAAAAAATGATGTATTTAATACTATTTTTTAGTATTTATTGCTAAGCGAATAATTGCAAATTAAAATAAAAATGGTTCTTTTGTCAATAACATGAACATCAAATGAATTTATAAATATTTAATAATTGCCTCTGTTCAATGAAAGAATTAAGAATATTTAGGGTAATTCGGGTAAGTTCATCTTTGCTTCCTTGCCTTGTAAAATTTTGCAAAGTAATAATAACAAAAGAGCCATTCTATTTTCATTTAGAATTATCCACTTGGCAATAAATACTAAAAATAGTATGAAATACATCATTTCCTTTAAAATACTGGGGTGGCCTAAAAATTATGGCCGATAGTATAATATATATATATATATATATATATATATATATATATATAAACATATTTATAAATGGAACTTTGTCTGTGTGTGTGTATGTGTCTGTGACTGTGTGTGTCCGTTACCTATAGACTGCAAAACGGCTGAACCGATTTTCTTGAAAATTTACACAGTTGTACTATAAGCGTCTGCGAGTGTTCTTAGCTAGGTTTTGTGTCGAGGTACCCCCGATAAATATCAAAAATCGATAATCGAAAAAATCGAGTTATAGAAGGAGTGGTCCGATTTTAATCAAATTTGATACATTCATAAACAAAGACATAAGAAACGATATTCAGAAGTTTCAAGGTTGCAGTTCTTACAATAGCGCAAAAATCGATAATATATATATATATATATAAAAGGCAAGATGTTTGTGTGTGTGTCTGTTTATCTGTTTGTATGTCCTTTATACAAATCCACAATTTTTATCCGATTCTCACCAAACTTCACACAAATATTTTTTCCAGGAACATGGATTAGTTTTAAAGCTTTCATTACACCCGAGCAACGCCGGACTATACTGCTAGTATATCTATATATATATATCTATAAATTCAAATAAAAGTTGGTGGAGAAATAGCCATTTTCCTTAGGGTATATTGCATTAATCAGTTTAAGGCATAATTAAATTAGACCAGTACACAGTTGTATTACAAGTGCTCTATATATATATACTGTAGAGCTTTTGAATATTTTTCATTTGGAAACGAGTTATTTCCGCAACCTAGGTTTCAACCTTACAAGGGTGGTGATGGTCTGCAGATTGTACCAAGAAGTAAAGTTAGCCATAATATTTTTTACAGAATAAAAACAAAGTTACTAAATGAAAAATCTGAAATAATGTACAGGTGTAATCACATCAAAAATCCATTCTAGGATCATACAATAAAAGTGTTTAAAATCCTTAAGTAATCCCTCACTAATTTTAATATTTTCGGTTGTTTAAAACTGCCAGTCGTGCATTTGTAAAAGTCCCTGTTATACGTTTGAAAAAATTGGAAAAATCAGTTATTAAATCGCCTGAAGATGCTGAAAGGTTCAAAAGGCTGAATGGTTGAAGGTTAAACAACTAGTTTCCAAATGAAAAGAAAAAATATATATATACATAGCCTGATAATTGCGTAGCATGAAACAGACTGTTGCCGCTGTGCGTTAACCGCAGCGCCTATTTTTATATTTACAATAGCAGTATAGCCTGGAGTTGCTTGGGTGTAATGAAAGCTTTAAAACTAATCCATGGTCCTGGAGCTCAGACTCTTTAGACGTTGGCACAAAAGATTAAAAAGCAATAGTTGTTTCCAGTTAAAGCAAAACCGTAGACTGAAAGAAAAATGAATGGATGTAAGTCAAATTTTGATTTCCGGTATCGATGTCAAATAAGTTTTTTTTGTCGTAGACTGAATTTTGAAGGCTAAATAAGTTCTCTGAGTAAATGGTATCATGACTGAGACTAAGAACTACAATTATACCTACTTAGAGCCAAACCTGAAGCAAAAACTAAAATAAAAGAGGTGAAAACCGGATTTTGATCAGACCCGATAGGATATCGGGGTATCGATTTCCAATATCGGAATCAAATAAGTCATCCAAAAATAAACTAACTTAAGTCCATGAAAACTTATCGTACCCATCGGGAGTAAAATTGGAGAAAATGAGCCATATTGATGTCTGAATATCGGTTTTTGATTAGATTCGATAGAATATCGGGTGTATCGATTTCCGATATCGGGGAAAATGAGTTTGAGAGTAAAAACTATAAAAAAAAACTATAATTTTACCAATTTAGAGCAAATTCTGCAGCAAGAACCACGATAAAAGGGCTGAAATCCTGATCTTGATCAAAACTGATCAGATGTCGGGGTATCAATTTCCGATATCAGGGGGAAATTGGAAAAAATAATAACCCATGACCTGACCGGAAGCCTGAAGAACATTTGTGTTAAGTTTGGTGAGAATCGGATAAAAATTGTAGATTTGTATAAAGGACAGACAGACAGACAGACAGACAGACAGACAGACAGATAGACAGACAGACAGACAGACAGATACACACACACACAAACAGCTCGCCTTTTATATATATATATATAGATACGCTCGATCCCACTTCGTTACTGAAAACTTTGAACGATAAATATAGTCTAACTATATTTTATTACACACACACACACACACACACACACACACATATATATATATATATATATATATATATATTGAGAGAGGGTTCCTTTTTTATTTTCCTTCCAATTTACTTTCAATTATAAGTTGCCTAAAAGCTAATTAAATCTTTCCTTGTTGAAGTTCTTTTGCAAAATGGAAGTAAAGTTTAACGTCTGTTGATTGCAACATAATGTGTTTAACATAATGTGTTTAACATAATGTGTTTAACCTTTCTGTTTTAAACACCCTCCCACATCTCTTTTATCAACTAATCTGCGTGTTTGCTTATCTGTTCATCGAATCGTTTCTCTCTTGTATTGGGGAAAAGATATGCAACGATATTTTCCCATCAGATGAAAAGAAATAGCATCTGTTGCTATCAGAAAATTTTATCATCTGCTGATAAAATTGCCTTTCGTAATTCTCAAATTTTCAGTTCGAATTTTCGCCGCGTCATTTTCACATGACAGGAATATTGACGAAACTGAATTGAGCGCTCACCCATCTAGGTAGTTACAAGGCTCGACATTGCTTGACTTCGGTGGGAACGGGTTGAAAAAACAGCAATTAACAGTAAACGAAACCATTTCTCCTTAATCTAAATTAAGCAAATCGTTGTCATGTTTGACGGAATCTGGAAGTTGTTTGGAAAATATTACTTGATGAAAGGTACGAGCTCTTTCGGTTTATAAAAAAAACGTGTGAGTTGAATGAGAATTCTCGGCAAAACGAGCTCAATATATACATGTGTGTGGGTGTGTGGGTGTGTGTGTGTGTGTGCGCGTGTGTGTGGGAGAGAGAGAAAGGGAGTGAGAGAGCAAGACAAACACAAAAAGAGAGGAGAGAGACACAGAGAAAGAAAGAGAGAATGGTAAATATGTCAATTTGGAAATTTTCTAACTTTGATATGATGACGTAGGATCATGATGCCAAAGTAATTTTTTTTTTCGTTATTTATCGCGCGCACACACACACGCGCGCGCACATACACACACACACACATACACACACACACACACATACACACACACACACACACACACAAATAAAACTAAGTTAAAATAAGTTGGGATCAAATTTGTATGACGATATAATTAAATTCGAATCCAAAGTTCACCGGTTTAACGTTTTGTTTCGTTCTATTTTTTTTTCTTTCATATGCATATGGCTTTTTTTTTCTGATGCTACCAGATCTTCGGTAAAAAACTTCTCGAAATTTACCATTTCTTTAGATTCGCATCCAGAAACAAAGCAAACAATTTTGTAAACGGAATCCTGGTTTTAGACTTCTCACAGGTTTCTTATTTTCGGATAACCACCAACACAGTGGTTTCGTTTTCCATTTACATTCAAATGTCATTTTTCATCAACTGTAGCAATTCTGTGAGAAAATGAATCGCTGGAATTTCTGAATAAAAGAATGCTGTTGATAGGAGAATATCTGGTTCAATTCTTAAACAAAAGGTCATAAGAAACTAAAATTCTCTTTTTGTAAGATTTCCCAAATAAACTCATATGCTTTATAAAAGACACACTCTTGTATAGAAGAAAAAATATGATAAACTGTTTCTAAACATATTTCTTCTCATTTAACCTTGGTTCTGACTTGAAATTACATGTAATCATTTTCTCTGTGTGTGTGTGTGTGTGTGTGTGTGTGTGTGTGTGTGTGTGTGTGTGTGTGTGTGTGTGTGCTAGGCCCTTGAATAAGTTCTAGTTGTTTTCCAACAGATGACGTTCCCAGAACTGCGTGCGTGTAGTTTCAGGTGGTAAGCATGCTTGTCATTTCGCCAATTGGCAAACAACTTTGGTTTTTATAGCGTTAAACATGTCGAATTTCGTGACAAAGAAAAGGTATTTGCTGGGAATTTTACAGTACTACTTTATTCAAAAGAAATCTGTAGTTGAAGCACAGAATTCTTGTTGAGACTTACAGCGACCATGCTCTGTCGGAAACAACGTGCAGAGATTGCTTTAGTCAGTCAGTTAAGTGCCAGACGTGAAACACGCTTGAGCGATCATGCCTCGAAAGAGACATGACTGACTGGGCACAGGATTATCCCGCAGTATGCTTTCTGCAGTAGACTGGTTGCTAGCCAAGGCTATAGAACCCAATCTGTTCTGTTATTTAACGCATAACTGGAAGGAAGAGACGGATTAATACCTTTCCTAAGGGTATTGGTATTGGTGTTGGTTTAGACGCTTCAAAAATAATGACTTTGATGTTGAAGATAAAGAACACACTGACACACCGAAAAAGTTTGAAGACGAAGAATTGGTAGCATTATTTCATGAAGACTCATGTCAGGCACAAGATAAAATAGTAGAATCATTAGCAGTGGATTACACAACATTTTCGAAAAGTTCGAGAGGATTAAGAATGATTCGAAAGCAAGGTTTTGGGGTACCGTACGAATTGAAGCCGAGAGACATCGGACGGTGTCTTGACATGTGTGAACGGCTGCTTCAACGGTAGAAAAGAAAAGGATTTTTGCATCGTATCGTGACCGGCGATGACAAGTGGGTACACTACGATAACCCTAACCGTAGAATATCGTGGGGTATGATTGGCTAACCATTAACATCGACGGCAAAGCCAAATAGCCATGGTTCGAAGCTTCTGCTCTACATTTGGTGTGGTCACCAGGGTGTTGTTAATTATGAGCTGTTCAAACAGACCTAAATAATCAGGGTGCGATAGTTAAATTGCTGCCATTTTTTTGTTTTTATAATCATTTTTTTTATAATCATTTTACTGCCACAGGGAGTTACATAGGAGGAATGTTGAAGAGTGAGTGGTTGCAGGGGGTATCATAAAGAGAGTAGGAGAGGGAAGAAATTACCGTGTGGGTTGGACGAGGAGGAATGTTATGAGGAGTGGGAGGTTGTAGGGGGGTGTAAGGAAGAGAGTATGAGAAGAAAGAGATTACTGATGAGAGTGGGGTGGACGAGGAGGAATGTTATGAGGAGTGGGAGGTTGTAGGGGGTGTAAGGAAGAGAGTAGGAGAGGGAAGAGATTACTGATGAGAGTGGGGTAGACGAGGAGGAATGTTATGAGAAGTGAGAGGTTGCAGGGGGTGTAAGGAAGAGAGTAGAAGAAGGAAGAGAGTACTGATGAGAGTGGGGTGGACGAGGAGGAATGTTATGAGGAGTGGGAGGTTGTAGGGGGTGTAAGGAAGAGAGTAGAAGAAGGAAGAGAGTACTGATGAGAGTGGGGTGGACGAGGAGGAATGTTATGAGGAGTGAGAGGTTGTAGGGTGTGTAAGTAAGAGAGTAGAAGAAGGAAGAGAGTACTGATGAGAGTGGGGTGGACGAGGAGGAATGTTATGAGGAGTGAGAGGTTGCAGGGGGTCAGGAAGAGAGTAGGAGAGGGAAGAGAGTACTGATGAGAGGTAGATGTAGAAAAACATGAGAGAGAGGATGTAAGTTAGTGAGACAGGAGATGACTATTGATTTACATTTAAATTCTTGGAGATTGTAACTGTCAGGAAAGCAAGTATGCGGAAGAGAATTCCACAGGTGGGATGTGCGAGAAAAGAAGCTGCTGGGGTAGAATTTGCGTTTACAATTTATTGGTTTCACAGTAAAGGGTGGGACCTAGTTGCTAATCTTGTGGCTCGAGGAAATTCGTATATAGGGGGTACCAGTGAGCTAAGTTTATCGGAGCATAAGCCGTGAAAGTATTTGTAGAAGAGACACAGGGAAACCACACTGCGTCGGTGAGAAAGCGACTGTATCATAACTGCCAAGTCTAGATCGATCACATTACAGACTCTCTGTTGGATTCGGTCGAGGACACCTAGTTGGATAGCAGGAGCACCAGACCAGATATGGCAACAATACCCAATACACGGGAGGATGGTAGACTTGTATATGTGCAAGATTGTTTGGGACGGGAAAAACTTCCTGGCCCTACACAGAGAACCGACTTACTTATATTATTTACTTCACGCATGCGTGCGTTTGTTTTTTCTTTTGTCTACTGCACAGTATAGTAGGGTCAGTTAGGCACCGTCTGTGCGCAAAGGAATACCATGATGCAAATCACTCGGCTAGAAATTTACAAAGATCATGCTGTACTGCTTGGAATTCGCGCCGGGTGTTCCTATATGAATATTTCAAAGTGCTTGGGTTTCAATCTGAGAGCAGCGCAGATGATTTGAAAAGAATTGGATGAGTCTAATGGTGATTACGAAGGTACCGTAGCTCGAAAACCTCACTCTCATCGATCTGATGAGAAAAGAATGTCAGAGTTTATTGGTGATGATCTCAGACTCAACACGTACACCCACATAATGTACCTCGAGGTAGTGCTGCTCTAAATCAAGAGAGTGGCTTCGGAATTCTATAAGTCCAGCAACGGGATTCTGCACAAATCCATACAAGCAGGAAAACCCAGTCAAGTATCACAGACAACTTCTGCGACGACCACATCATCCCTTACACCTGGCCACCTACAACCCCAGACTGCAACCACCTTGAACTGTTGGGTACTGTCATAGATGTGCGTTGTGGTGCAATGGATATCAATTCGGAACGAGAAATCGGGGAGCCGAGTTCGAATTCCAGTCGAATTCTTTGCATTCATTTACGCGCAAATACCCTTGGGAAAGATATTAATTCATCTCTTCCCTCCAGTTATGGGTTAAATAATAGTACAGATTACGTTCTAAAGTCTTGGCCGACAACCAATCTACCGCAGACAGCAATGGCAACCTACTGCAGGATAATCTTCTGTCCAATCAGTCATTTCTATTTCGAGACATGAACGCCCAAAGCGTGTATCACGTATGGCACTTAACTGACTGAATTGTCGTACGGTAGCAGTCTTGGCTATCTCACTATCTGTCTCTGTCTACCGCTGCTGTTCTTCTCTTCTTCTACCAACTCTTGTGAGGCGGCGTATTTGTAGTAGATGGACGAGTTCCATCGTTGAATGGCTAATGCCACCATGACAGGTACAACTGAGCGGGAGACCAACAAATCTTCTTGTAACACCAAAGATGAACTAGAAGCAAGAATTATGGCAGCATTAACCAAGGAGACCGTTCAGATGAGATGCAGGAGATTCTGAAGTAATCTAGAGGCCGTGGTTGAAGTATTTCAAGGTATTTTTGTGCAATTTTTGTGAATATATGAGTTCCATTGAGATAAATAGTAATGTGATTGGCTGGTGTCAGCCATAAATACAGACGAAGGCGAAGACGCATAGAGGTCTAGAGGTCTAAGTGCATAGGTCTACAGCTGAAGGTCTACAGGTCTTCGACTAGAGATCTACATCTAGAGGTCAACGCTATTACTCTACGTCAATTGAATACGCCTACGTCTCAGGATACTGCATACGACGAGTACCGTCCATTACGTTTACTTACTAGATCGACCTACCCGGTTGCATTTGCCTAAACCTCGAATGATATATATATATATATATATATATATATATATATATATATATATATATATATATATATATCCATTTCTGGGAGATATGATTGGTTTATTTTCATTTTGCCGTTATTTAGACGACAATTCATCTATCGTACTCTGTATATATGTTTAACTTTAAACACACACACACAGACACACACACACACACACACACATATATATATACACACACATATATATATATATATATATATATATATATATATATATATATATAATGATTTAATTATTCATTTTTTGGTGTCATAATTAAATTAGACCAGTACACAGTTCTATTAAAAAGTGTTCAATACAATTATATTGTAGAACTTTTGAATATTATTCATTTGTAAACAAGTTATTACGCAACCCAGGTTTCTACCTTTCGGTGTCTTCAGGCGATTTACAATAACTGATTTTACTTTATTTTTAAAAACGCACAAGTAACAGGGATCTTTTATGAACGCACAATTTGGCGAAGATACTGACAGGTCTTAGAACATTTTCATCCATGATTGTATGACCCTTGTAGGTATTTGTTGGTATGGTTACATTTGGTCATAATTTTAGTTCTTTTATTTAGTAATTCATTTTATTTTGAGAATAACATAACAGCTAACTTTTTTTTCTTCCTGGTAAAAATTCAAAAACTGGGATGCGTAATAACACGTTTACAAATGAAATATATATATATCTCAACTATCAATCACACATATACACACCATAGACACACACACACATACATGCTTTAACACACCCACACACACACACACTACAATTAACAAAAGCAGCAGCAGCTGCAGCCAGAAAGGATCATTTATTGAAAGTCTCGGGTTCAAACACAATCGCCCTGACATTCTGAAAATGAGATTTTAATCACGAAATATCAATGTAAAATAAGTAATATACAACTTCTTTACCTTCCTTTATTTTAGTAAACGCATTGTGACAGCCTTCAAAACCTAACCATATATAATATATAATATTTTAAACACGTTGTATTTTTTTTTCAATTGGAGTAAATAGACTAAAATATCGCCCGGTTCACACTCCACCCACGTCTATTGAACAGGTAAAGAGGCTCATCCCTTGTTCCCTGTTTAGGATGTGGTTTCCGGTTTTCTCTTTTCTAGTTTTTTCACTTTCTTTTTTGTTTATTTTTTTTTTCAATTGGAGTAGATAGACTGAACTATCGCCCGGTTCACACGCCACCCACGTATATTAAACAGGCGAAGAGGCTCATCCCTTGTTCCTTGTTTAGGATGTGGTTTCTGGCTTTCTCTTTTCCAATCTATTCACTCTTACGTAGCCCCCTGCACACCAGTGGCCTTACCGCCTTACTCGGGGTGATATGATTTTAAAAAAAAACAAAAAACTTAGTCTTGCATATTTTCTTTTGTATTTTCTCATATTTTCTAATGTTTTTTTTTATTTCCTAATTATATTTATGCAAATATTGTCCACAGGTTAACCGAGTACTTTCGAATGTCATCGTTCATCATCAGGGACAAATTTTACGGTTTGACATTTTTAAACATCAACAATTTTCTTGTAGCAGAAAGCGTGTTACGAAATTTTGAAGAACTAAATAAACGTTAAGAAAATCTTTTTAAAATTCAAGGGAAGTAATAATGTGATCACGTGCAAGCATGAAAATATGTGATCACGTCGGGGCGTGAATTATCTGACAACGTGGAATATTTAGAGTTGCAAATTTTTTTTAATGCCATAAAAATACATTAGGGAATTTAAAAATTCGAAGAAAGTAATTACGCAGAAGCAAGAATTATTTACGTTAATTATATTTCAAATATATTATCTATGCACATTGCTTCTGCGATTCGTGTAAAATCTTCTGTACAATAAAGACGGAAGCTGATGATGGTTCACCTGAAATAGGCTTAAACTTCCGCTTAACACTGAAATAACATGTCTGTCTTAATTTTTACATATATTTTCTCTGTATATATTTATATACATATATATTTAGAGCTCTCTGAGAGAGTTATCCTACCATTTTATGTGGAGGATACTCCTTTGGATTTTTCTATATATACACCGCATGTTTATATATATATATATATTAATAAATTTAAAACTTTAGAGTCTCCTCTCAATTGTGCGCGACATCATCATCGTTCATCATCGTTCGGACTGACGATCGCGTTTAAGGGGGAAACAGTGTTGATCTCAATTTCTGGCGCTGGGTGTTGACCTCAATTTCTATTTTTATATACGTTTTATTCTTGACAACTAACAATTTCTTCTTATTAGCCGTAGAATTAAATTATCTAAACATATTTATAAATGGAACTCTGTGTGTGTGTGTGTGTGTGTGTGTGTGTGTGTGTGTGTGTGTGTGTGTGTGTGTGTGTGTGTCCCTTACCTACAGACTCCGAAACGGCAGAACCAATTTCCTTGAAAATTTACACAGTTGTACTATAAGCGTCTGCAAGTGTTCTTAGCTAAGTTTTGTGTCGAGGCACACCCGATAAATATCAAAAATCGATAATCGAAAAAATCGGGTTATAGATGAATTGGTCCGATTTTAATCAAATTTCATACACTCATAGACAAAGACATAAGAAACGATATTCAGAAGTTTCAAGGTTGCAGTTCTTACAATAGTGCAGAAAATCGAAAAAATATATATATAAAAGGCAAGATACCGGGTCTGATCAAAATCAGTTTTTCAGCCCTTTTATTTTTGTTTTTGCTTCGGGTTTGGCTCTAAGTAGGTATAATTGTAGTTCTTAGTCTCAGCCATGATACCATTTACTCAGAGGACTTATTTAGCCTTTAAAATTCAGTTTACGACGAAAAAACTTATTTGATATCGATAATGTTGCTTTTTCGTCTTTTGTGCCAACGTCCAAAGAGTCTGAGCTCCAGGACCATGGATTAATTTTAAAGCTTTCATTACACCCGAGCAAGGCCGGGCTATACTGCTAGTATTAAATAATAACTTCAGGCAGTCAGTTAAGTGCCATACTTGGGCGATCATGTCTCAAATGAGACATGACTGACTGGGCAGAAGATAATCCAACACTAGGTTGCCATTGCTTTCTGCGATAGAACAGTTGCCAGTCAATCTGTCTTGTTACTTAACCCATTACTGCTAGAAAGAGACGGATTAATACCTTTCCCAAGGGTATTTGCGCGTAAGTGAATGCAATGAATTTAACTTGAATTTGAACTCGGCTCCCCGATTTCTCGTTCCGGGCCGATATCCACTGCACCACAACGCGCATCCAAATAATAACTTACCTTTTGTTTGAAAACTATATTCCTTCTAGTTCTAGCGTTTTACTCTTTAACTAGTTTATTTTTGGCATTAAATTATTTGTGCTTCTTTTAACCGTTATTTCGTCAAACCTAATTCTTCCTTATTTTTATTTTTAATTTAATTTATTGTATCCCTTTTCGTTATTGTCATTCAAAGATCTGTCATTTCCCGACTCTTCCTTCTGGTTTTACCCGCACAAATATATGAATTGAATTTATTTTTTCATCATGTTTTGGTCTCACTGATGAGATGTATAGGATTTGTATCCTAGAAATGTGCAATTTTACTTAGGATTATTTTCCAAATGTTGTAGTCGTTTGAATTTGATTTTGCGGGTGTGCAATTGATTTTGTGTGTTTTTTGTTGGTTGTTGAATTATATAGGATTTGCGTCCTATAGATGGGTCTTTAAAAATACCTGTCAAAATGGCAATCCTAAATATGAGATATTTAACTTTTATTTGTAATAAGCATAAGTTTTATTGTTCCGAGTGCTTTCAGTCTCTTCTATAGCCATTTCAAAGGGTGCTGTTGTTATTTTCCATCATGTTTTTACTGTTACGTTGTAATTTATTTTGTTTTTGAAAAACGAGTGATTATTCCAAGCCTTCACGTGCATTGCGCTCCTGGAATTCTCGTGTGCATCTTTCTATTAAAAAAAGAAAAAAAAAACATTTCAATACTCCACAATTTCCACTATTAAATAATTTAAGATTGATTGTAGGAGAGAAATGCTTAATATATGGGACCTCTCGAATATTAAGATTTTTCTGATATTGTGAATTTTCCTAAAGGTTTCTTGTAAATAATGCATTAATATTTTTTTAATAGCACGTTTTTTTTTATAAATATCATGTGAGGCATCTGCTTATATATATATATATGATGCATGTTTCATTAAATAATATAAACAATCTTTGTCTATTTTATGTACATTTTTTATATCGTCTGATAAGCTTCATAGCATTATCGTTGAAAGAAGAAAGAAAATCACAATATTGATACATGTTTTTTATTTAATTCTTTCTGAGCTTTCGGCTTACGTCAGCCATTATCAAAGATGACAATTATATTAAGTGTATTAAACAGTTCGCGGACGAACAATATCGTATATTTTGTTTGCATGGAAGATTTTTAAAGCAACGATGAACACGTGCATGCTGGAAGCGAAAATTGCACTACAGCAATTGTCATACATAACCACGCGATGGTGGGGACGAGAAGATGGAAAGCCATTGGGATAACCAATCGTTTCTGTTATCTTTTATAGACATTTAAGAATATTTGTGGGCATACGAAAAGAATTTACATAAAATAAATAGACAAAACTTCTCTATATTATTTAACGAAACATGCATCAATGAAAAAATACTGCTTAAATACTCACAATATATATACATATATATATATATATATATAGTCATCCGCAGACAGATATGTTTCGCCGTATCACAGCTCATCAGTACGGTTAGACTCCGATTCCATTTTTACCCAGGATTGAGACCCGACCAAACTGGTGTCAGTCGGCGACTGTACCCATGGGCTATGGGCGTTCGGTGGAAGTAGGTAGACTTTTTAGCGCTCTAATTCATTTAACTGAATATATATTACGAGAGTTATTTTCTATTCTTTAGGCTTAAAAGTGTGTGTATGATATTTATTTATTAAATAAATTACATTTTTTCTGGTTTTATTATGACATAAGTACGATATAATCACTGGCGACTTTTTGCTGATCAATCAATACAAAAGACGAAAGTAATAAAAAAGCAGAAAAATAAAAACAGAATTATAAACCTGAGTTTTGTGAATATTACGTTGTTTATTCACAACTGTAACAGATAGTTTTTACTGACGATGCTGTGAACAAACACTGAAATATAAAATTTACGTAACTGTCTTTCATCGAAAGCGTGTGTTTGTGTCGGGGTGCCTGATAAAGATAGATAGATAGATAGATAGATAGATAGATAGATAGATAGATAGATAGATAGATAGATAGATAGATGTTTTAATTAATGAAGTTAGCAGCTTTATTATAGGACCCGCTTAAATTCGTAAGTGTTCTTATTTTAGTACTGAGGCTTTATTCGTGCGCATGCGCGTCGTTTTGTCAATCATCTTCGTTCATGAGGTGGAGGAAATTTCGATCAAATGAAAAGAAAAACCAAAAATACTAAAAAAAAAAATAGTGAAAGCTCAACAGTAAAAATACTCTACAGAACTGAACAGGAAAAAAACTAGCATAGTAAATGGCTGGCTTAGTCAGCGGCAGTTTCTAATGATTCTAACAGGACAAAGAATTAGTGGGTGTCGCGTAAGGGGGTGAAGTGAAAATAAATAAAGAAAGAAAGACAGAAGAAAGTAAAATGCGTAGAGAATAAACATTGCCCAAAATGGAAAAGTTTTTTAAAAAAATACATAGAATAAAAAAAAAAGAAAGAAACGTGAAAAGACCAACGAAAGAGAAATAAATAGAAAGAAAGATGAAAAATACAGGAAACGAAGAAAGTTTGTTTTTAAACAACTTTTATTTTTTTTAATTGCTAATAAAAAAAAAAAAAATAAAGATTCCACTCCTGTATGTACAAAACAACCGGCCAAAATTTTTTTTTTAAATAATTAAAATGGAATGAAAGACGGAAAACTTTAAAGACAGAACGAAAAAAGATAGAACGACCCATAGTGAATGAAAGAGAAAGAGAAAATAGAATAAATAAATAGAGAAAGAGAAAATAAAAGAGAAAGAGAACGAGCCATAGTGAATGAAAAGAAAGAAAAAATTAATGAAAGATAAGCGGGGAGTGAGAGTCACAGTTTAGCCTGAAAAGGTGACGTTGGCGGTGGTGACTGTGTTATAAAAGGCCATTTGAGAAGCCGCCTGCTTTTTGGGTCGGAGGTTGATTGGTTGGATGGCCGACTTTGGTCAGCTGCGTTAGATTGAGGAGAAGTTCATTAACTAAGCACGTGACCTTAGCAGTGAAGCATATTCATTGCAATGACAATGTCAGGCAGTTCGGAAGTAAAGAGAGTTGGGACGACGGAAGAAAAAAAGGTGAAAGCGGAAAGGAAAGGAAATGGAAAGAAATAGTAGGAAAAAAAGAAAGACTGAAAAAAATGAAAAAAAGAGGAATAAGTAAAGGAAACAACAAGAAAGAAAGAAAGAAAAGGCGTCAGAAGAAAGAAAGAAAGAAAGAAAAGGCGTCAGATGAAAGAAAGAAAAGGCGTCAGAAGAAAGAAAGAAAGAAAGAAGGAAAGAAAAGGCGTCAGAAGAAAGAAAGAAAGAAGGAAAGAAAAGACGTCAGAAGAAAGAAAGAAAGAAGGAAAGAAAAGGCGTCAGAAGAAAGAAAGAAAGAAGGAAAGAAAAGGCGTCAGAAGAAAGAAAGATGAGAAAGAAAGAAAGAAAGAAAGATGAGAAAGAAAGAAAGAAAGAAAGATGAGAAAGAAAGAAGGAAAGAAAAGGCGTCAGAAGAAAGAAAGAAAGAAAGAAAGATAGAAAGAAAGAAAGATGAGAAAGAAAGAAAGAAAGAAAGAAAGATGAGAAAGAAAGAAAGAAAGAAAGATGAGAAAGAAAGAAGGAAAGAAAAGGCGTCAGAAGAAAGAAAGAAAGAAAGGAAATAAAAGGCGTCAGAAGAAAGAAAGAAAGATGAGAAAGAAAGAAAGAAAGATGAGAAAGAAAGAAAGATGAAAAAGAAAGAAAGAAAGAAAGAAAGAAAGAGAGAAAGAAAGAAAGATGAGAAAGAAAGAAGGAAAGAAAAGGCGTCAGAAGAAAGAAAGAAAGAATGAAAGAAAAGGCGTCAGAAGAAAGAAAGAAAGAAAGATAGAAAGAAAGAAAGATGAGAAAGAAAGAAAGAAAGAAAGAAAGAAAGATGAGAAGGAAAGAAAAGGCGCCAGAAGAAAGAAAGAAAGAAGGAAAGAAAAGGCGTCAGAAGAAAGATAGAAAGAAAGAAAGATGAGAAAGAAAGAAAGAAAGATGAGAAAGAAAGATGAGAAAGAAAGAAAGATGAGAAAGAAAGAAAGAAAGAAAGAAAGAAAGAAAGAAAGAAAGAAAGAAATGAGAAAGAAAGATGAGAAAGAAAGAAAGAAAGATGAGAAAGAAAGAAAGAAAGAAAGAGAAAGAAAGAAAGAAAGAAAGAAAGAAAGATGAAAGAAAGAAAGATGAGAAAGAAAGAAAGAAAGAAAGATGAGAAAGAAAGAAAGATGAGAAAGAAAGAAAGAAAGAAAGAAGAGAATGCAGAATTAGAAGCAAAAGTGAAGAATTAAGACAGAAGGTGCAATGAAAGAGAAACCAAAATGGAGAAACCAAAATGGCTAATTGTCGTTTAAGTAGAAAAACGAACGTTTCAATGAATCGTTTGGAAACCAGAGAATTCTCATTCGACAAGGTGCAATGGATATAGGCTAGGAACGAGAAATCGGAGAGCTGAGTTCGAATTCCAGTTGAATTCGTTGCATCCACTTACGCGTAAACACTCTTGGGACAGATATGAATATATATTTTCTATCTCCAGTTATGAGTCGAATAGCAGGGCAGATTGGGTTTTATCGCCTTGGTTGGGAACCAGTCTACCAAAGAAAGAAATGGCAACCTACTGCGAGAAAATGTTCAACCTCGTTTGTCAAGAATCAAAAGAGACATAATTACGTATGGCGACTGACATGAAAATTTAGAATTTTTACATAACAATAAATTGTAAAATTTTTTCTGGTTGGGAGAGTCATTCAGAATAGCTACTTTCTCCTTCGTTCGACATAACTATTCAAGGCGTTAATGGCTCACCACATCTTCCTGTCTTTTATTGCTTTCACATAATCCTTCTTTCTTTCCAGCTGCTAATTTAAAACTTATTTATGAATAGAACTTTGTCTGTGTGTGTGTGTGTGTGTGTGTGTGTGTGTGTGTGTGTGTGTGTGTGTGAGTGTGTGTGTGTCCGTTATCTATAGACTCCAAAACGGCTGAACCGATTTTCTTGAAAATTTACACAGTTGTACTATAAGCGTCTGCGAGTGTTCTTAGCTAGGTTTTGTGTCGAGGTACCCCCGATAAATATCGAAAATCAATAATCGAAAAAATTGGTTTATAGAAGGAGTGGTCCGATTTTAACCAAATTTGATACACTCATAGACAAAAATATAAGAAACGATATTCAGAAGTTTCAAGGTTGCAGTTCTTACAATAGTGCAGAAAATCAATAATATATATATAAAAAAGCTTTCATTACACCCGAGGAACGCCGGGCTATATTGCTAGTTTATAGATACGTCGGTCTGTCCAATCTTCTTTTATTTTTATTTATTTATTTATTTTTTCTTTTTGCTAAAATATTTTCTGCTTCTAAAACAAGAAAAATGCTGTCAGATTTTTCAGACACTGAAATAGATATCACGTGGTAATTTTGAAATACTATAATCTCTTCAGGACGTAGGCGATTATTACTCTCCACACGTTCTATTTATCTTCATTATTTGTGATTGATTGATTTTTCCCTTTTCCATGGCTTATCAACCATTTGCAGGCTATTTAAAGCCAGAAAATATTTTTAGATTCTAAGAATTATTTATTTATTTATTTGAGATAATGATGATTTAGTGATATGAGTCTTTAATTAACCCATAGCTGGAGCGAGACGAGGTGGATTCATACCTAATCAGAATATGATAAATAGACAAAAACTTATGATGTGGACACAAAATGGGGACTCAGTATCATATTAAAGTCAATATGGAAACTGATCCCTCACTTTGTGGCCAATTCGTTTTCTATAGAGATGCCCGGATAGCTAATCAGGTTTACATTTATTGATTCATTCATTTTCTAATGGTTAATAAACAGATAAGAAATTATAATGTGTATATAAAGTGGGGGATTATTTCTATATTACAAACAATATATAAACTGTTCCCTCACTTTGTCACCATGGTTATTCCTATACATTTTTACTCCAGAGAATGTAAATAAATCAAAAAGCCATGTTTGTGTAACTAATCAACATTTCATTAATTGATTGATTGGTTTTCGACGGCTTGTCAAGACTTTATATGTTATTTAAAGCCATGAAATATTTTTAGATTCTAAGATTATTTCTTTTTTGGATAATAATGGTTACTGATACAAGTTTTATTAATTAACCCATAGCTGAGTTGAGAAGAAGTGGATCCATACTTTCCCCAAGGGTTGGCGCATAAGTGTATCTAATGAACTCAACGGGATTTGGAACTCGACTCTCCGATTAACAATCCCGAGCCATTATCCACTACGCCTCCCGCACACCGAAACTAATAGCAACTAGTTACTAGTTGCTAGTATTCCAAAATGATTAGCTATGAAGTTAGTTACCAGGCTCGACGTTGCTTAAATTCGGTGATCGTGTGGTGGATAGGAAATTAAGAATTAAAAGCAACCTTCTTCACTTTTACAAAAATTCACAATGACGTGTGAAATCCTGGTTTTGCCAAATAGAAAAAGGATTGACCATATCAAAGAAAAAGTCGAAACCGGATTTCCTGAGTAGATGTTAAATTGATTTTCTGACCAATAGAAGTGAAAAGAGTTAGCGCTCAATTGCGAAAAATCTAAATGACTATAAAGACTTCATTCGTCAGTGTCAGTCAGTCAGATGGGAACAGCGTGAGAGAGACACAACTAAAATGTAACGGGAGAAACTTCAACCACCACCCGGACGTAAGGTCGTGTCACATACTGTCTTCTTTTTACTTCTTTCTCGTGTACTGATTTCTTTTACTTCTTCTCCATTCAAAGACATTACTACCAAACTGTTATGTCGCCAGGTATAAATGAATAACTCAACAACAGAATCAGAATATAAGTTGTATTCTGCGGAAAGACGGTTAGTATGTACAGAAGTGATTAGTAATATTTACAATAGAATGATACAAGAGTCCAATCCGTCGTAAGACGTGTGTATACGTGATTACTTCCGGTACGCCACCGGAAGTGTGACTAACTCTTCACTGACTCGCACTGATTCTTCAGTAACTCATTAGAGACTCTCAAGTGACTCTCTACGACCCTCTTGTAGAGAATCCACCATTGCTATATATAGCAATGGGAACAGTCCATTTGTAGTCAAATAGGAGCGGCGCCCTAACACAAACAAACGCTCATACATACACACATACGTACGTACGCAAAAATTCTTTTCAACAAATTACTACTACGAACATTCTATAACTCTTGATTCCAGTAACTTTCTCATTGAACATTAACTTCTACGAATTCTTGTTATTCTTTTCCATTAGTAAATTTCTAATTTAACATGAAAAATGTATATTTCATTTATTCACTATCCTCCACAAATCAATACATCACAACCTGCCGACAACCAACCTTCTGATGAAAACCTTCAGATGATGATGAAAACGAATAAAATCTGAAAGTTGTAAAGAGTTCGGTTATGTATGACACAAGGCCGAATTTTAAAAATACACTAACCATCTCTCTACGGTTCAATCGGACGGGAACCAATGTTTCAGCGCAATGTCGCCTTATGCGAAAAAATAAAAAGAGTAAAATTTAAAAAAAGAATGGTAGAAAGAAAGAAAGAAAGAAAGAAGATAGAAAGAAAAAAGAAAGAAAGTAAGAAAGAAAGAAAGAAGGAAATGGGAAAGAAAACATTTAAGAAGTGAAGAAAAAAAAGAAGGAAATAAAAATAAAGAAAAAGGAAGAAAGAAATAAAGAAAAACGAAAGAAAGAAAGAAAGAAAAAAGAAATAAAGAAAAACGAAAGAAAGAAAGAAAGAAAAAAGAAAAAAAAAGGAAATGGAAAAGAAAAACATTTAAGAAGTGAAGAAAAAAGAAAAAAGAAGGAAAGAAAAATAAATAAAAAAGAAGAAAGAAATAAAGAAAAAAAGAAAGAAAGAAAAAGAAAAAGAGAAAGAAAGAAAGAAAGAAAGAAAGAAAAAGAGAAAGAAAAAGAAAGAAAGAAGGAAATGGAAAAGAAGAACATGTAAGAAGTGAAGAAAAACAAGAAAAAAGAAGGAAAGAAAAATAAATTAAAAAAGGAGACAAAGAACGAAAAGCGGAAAAGTAATTAAAAAAGAAAGAAAGAAAAAGAAAAAGAAAAAGAAAAAAGGAGATGAAGAATAAAAAAGAACGAATAATTAAAGACAAAACAGGAAAAAAAGAAAGAATAAATAGAATGAAAAGTAAAGAAAAGAGGTTGACTGTGCGAGAAAAAAAGAAAAGAATATACACGAGCTGTTGAGTTAAAAATGACGCCCCCCCTTCCAAAAATACAAAAAAAATGATGGCGCCAAAGACGAAGGGGAGTTAACTGAGGTAAATGTACTTAGTTAGAGCTGGGCCGCCAAGACTGAAGCAAAACAAAACAAAATCAAAAGAAAAAATAAAGAAAGTGAAGAATTATCAACCTCGCTGACAGGCGATACATTCGCCGCAGGCACACCACCCACTCTCGGTACTTTTCGGTACACCCGCCCTCGACACCCTGACACGGTACCATGTATTTTCGTTCATGCCGACGGTAGTAACCCTAATCTTTGAACAGCATGGCGGACGAACTGCACCTGTAAACCAGATGGCCGTTATATTTTCACACACACACACACACACACACACACACACACACACACACACACACACACATCGATATAGGTATGTATGTATGTATAATATATGCATGTAAATGTGCGTGTTTGTACGCATGCGCGTGTACCGGATTAACTGCTCTCTCTCTCTCATTCTCTCAATCTCTCTATATGAGTGTGTGCGAGTGTGTTTGTGCAATATTATGCAACGCTTATATATGTGTGTGTGCGTGTGTGTGCGTGTGTTTGTAACATTTCAGATATACTAAAAACATATCTGAAAAGGACTATAAATAATAAAGAGAAAAGTTTTTTTGTCTATTATATATATATATATATATATATGATGACTGATTGATAAGTAAGATCGGCCGTTTTAAAAAAATATTTTATACTGGATAGAATAATGAAAATGGTATCAAATTGGTTTTTCTTAAAAAAAGCTGAAGTTAATTGATAATACGCAACCCCAACAAAAATTATATTTTGTCGAAAAATATAAATTAAAGATATAAAAATCATTTTAAAACGCATTTCTTACAATTTTCTCTTATTTTCCAATATCCAAGATTCAAACTTGCGACTTGAAAACAAATAAAAACACTTTTATTTAATAAACGAAGGTAGTTTCACAGATTCGTGATACCTGCAGTTTCAAATGAATGTTTTAAAATAAAAAATCTTTCTTGAAGCACTTATTTTACTTTTAATTTCGAGCTAATCAATCAAATTTAATATTTCCAATAAGCAAAATACTTTGCTCTATTTCAAAACTAATTTAAAATGTTTTTGTTTTGAAATTAATAACATCCACTGGTATTGGCGCCATTTTAACCATCTGTCATCGCATCTCTTTATCAAAAGATCTTACAAAAATAAAATAATTTTTTCTGACATTTTATCTGAGATTGAATAAGTGATTTAAAGTTTAATTAATCTGATTTAAAACAAATATTACTTCAAATTTAAAATATCGCAGAAATGCATTTTTATTAACACGGTCGCAGCTGTTTATTTAAACTGTTTACAATTTGAATGACAACCAGATGTTTATTTAATGTTATCTATGATGGATATATCTGTAAAAATTATCTGAGGAATATAACGTGTGCGCCTTTTTATATAATTTGTAACTACACAGTAATCTTGAAAATTTTTGAAAATATTCCCCGCGTTTTATTGTGATTTTATCCGACTGTGCATGGAATATCTGGTCAGGTGCCCCTGCTGTTCGTTTCAGTGTTTTCGCTAGGTCCAAAGGAGAATCTGTAATGTGATCGGTCCCGACCTGGAAGCTCGACCAAAACCACTTTCTCATCGGCGGAATGTGGCTTCCCTCTGTCTCTTCTATAAATATTTTCATAGCTTCTGCTCTGACGAACTTAGGTCATTGGTGCCCCTCTCCACAAGAATTTACTCGGACAACTAGACTCGTAACAGTTATATCAACTAAATTCTATTCCATCAGCTTTTTTTCTCGCGCTTCCCGCCTGTGGAACACCCTTCCATATACTTGCTCTTCTGACGGCTATAACCTCCAGGATTTTAAATGTAATCTCCATTCTCATCACTTATTCACCTGACTCCAGGCTTTTCTACATCACCCTGTGTATCTTGTTCTTTTCCTTTCTCTCTACCATCGCAACTGTCTTAACTCCTGTGTTCACCTCCTTCTCTTGTCCTTTCTCTTTCACCCCCTGTAACTGGTTCGTCTTTGTCTTCATTTTCCTTCTGCCCAAAACTTTAACTCACTTATGTAGCCCCATGCACATCAGTGACGGTACAGCCTTGGAGTGAAACGATTAAAAACATGTACTTTGCTTTTAGATTTACTATAGTTATCGCTCTTATTTTCTGAAAATGTCGGGTATGGTAGCTTGTACTTTCAGAAATAATACAAAAACATACATTTTAATATCTGTGTGTCAATGAAGTCATAAGTTTTCCACTTATGATTAGTAAATGTAGTTTTTACTTAATATCACATAATCTAGATCATTCTATTTGTCTATATTTCTGAGATGAGGTAGTATTGACAGTATTTACATTATTCGGACTATTGTCCTCATCTTTGTTGCCATTTGTACGACGTTTAATAATAGATCATTCTATTTGTCTAGATTTCTGGGATGAGGTTGTATTTACAGTATTTACATTATTCGGACTATTGTCTTCATCTTTGTTGCCATTTGTACGACGTTTAATAATAGATCATTGTATTTGTCTATATTTCTGAGATGAGGTAGTATGTACAGTATTTACATTATTCGGACTATTGTCCTCATCTTTGTTGCTATTTGTACGACGTTTAATAATAGATCATTGTATTTGTCTATATTTCTGAGATGAGGAAGTATTTACAGTATTTACATTATTCGGACTATTGTCCTCATCTTTGTTGCTATTTGTACGACGTTTAATAATAGATCATTGTATTTGTCTATATTTCTGAGATGAGGAAGTATTTACAGTATTTACATTATTCGGACTATTGTCCTCATCTTTGTTGCCATTTGTACGACGTTTAATAATAGATCATTCTATTTGTCTAGATTTCTGAGATGAGGAAGTATTTACACTATTTACATTATTCGGACGATTGTCCACATCTTTGTACGACGTTTTAGCCGTTGTACTCTCTGGTCTTCTTCAGGAATTTTGAACCGACCCCTTTATTACGATCACTGGAGTATATCATTCTCATTCCTTGTGCGAATTCCCTTTTGGTAGTCATGAATTATCTCCCACTAACCCGACTCTCTAAGTTACTTGAAAACTGTTCTTAAGAAAACAATATTATCTTATTGATATAAGCAATTTTTTTTTAATCGTATCACCCCGAGCAAGGCGGTAACGCCACTGATGTGCAGGGGGCTACGTAATAGTGAAAAGATTGGAAACGAAAAAGCTGGAAACCACATCCTAAACAGGGAACAAGGAATAAGCCTCTTAACTTGTTCAATAGACGTGGGTGGAGTGTGAACCGGGCGATAGATAGATCTATCTACTCCAATTGAAGAAAAAAAAATAAAAGAAACCAAATTGAAAAGATTGGAAAAGAGAAAGCTGGAAGCCACAACTGAGTAATTTTCTGCGGCAAAATGCTCATATACTGGTTTAAACAACCTAACACATTGGGGGTAAAAAGATTGCTTACTTAACTTTGCTTTGATTGACTATATCGGACCAATCAACGAACAGCTTAAACATACATAATGAATACATAATAATCTTGGTGCATATGTGTGCGTAAGCGTGTGTTTGTGTAGTTCCACAATGTCTTAGTTTTATTGCATTTCATATTTTACAATTCGGAGTAGATTTTCGGTTACTTGTGTTTCTGTTTTATGAGATGCAAATTATTTAAGGACTAGCAGTATAGCCCGGCGTTGCTCGGGTGTAATGAAAGCTTTAAAACTAATCCATGGTCCTGGAGCTCAGACTCTTTGGACGTTGGCACGAAAGACTAAAAAGCAATAGTTGTTTCCAGTTAAAGCAAAACCGTAGACTGAAAGAAAAATGAATGGATGTAAATCAAATTTTGATTTCCTGGTATCGATATCAAATAAGTTTTTTTCATTGTAAACTGAATTTTAAAGGCTAAATAAGTCCTTTGAGTAAATGGAATCATGGCTGAGACTAAGAACTACAATTATACCTACTTAGAGCCAAACCCGAAGCAAAAACAAAAATAAAAGGGCTGAAAAAAAGACAGACATACAGGCAGATAAGCAGGCACACACACAAACACCTTGCCTTTTATATATATATTATCGATTTTCTGCACTATTACAAGAACTGCAACCTTGAAACTTCTGAATATTGTTTCTTATGTCTTTGTCTATGAGTGTACCAAATTTGACTAAAATCGGACCACTCCTTCTATAACCCGATGTTTTCGATTATCGATTTTCGATATTTATCGGGGGTACCTCGACACAAAACCTAGCTAAGAACACTCGCAGACGCTTATCGTACAACTGTGTAAATTTTCAAGAAAATCGTTTCAGCCGTTTCGGAGTCTATAGGTAACGGACACACACTCACACACACACACACACACACACACACACACACACACACACACACACACACACCGAGACAAAGTTCCATTTATAAATAAGTTTAGATTTCTTTCAACTAATATCAACATTAAACGGATTAAAGTTTAATCTGTCGAAATAATATAGAATTGAATAAGCTGTGAATGACAGATGTAAGAAAAGATATTTTACAAAGTTTCTTTTCTTAAAAGGAAACATTTCTAGAATAATTTTATTCATGTTGTGAGATCTCCCCTTTGTATATGATAATAGACTAGACTGAGTATACATATACTCCTGCCATAGAAATAACAGGAGTAACAGCTCTGAGCTTCACTCAATTAGAATAATATACACGGAAATATTATTTCTAACGACTTCATTTCAAGACTTGTATATATTTATGTCTTACTAATAGGTGTATGGTTAAGTTTTGAAGGCTGTCACAATGCGTTTAGTAAAATAAAGGAAGGTAAAGAAGTTTTAGGTATTACCTATTTATTATCAATTAATATTTCGAGATCAAAATTTCATCTTCAGAATGGCAGAGGAGCGTGAGACCGTGTGAGTTCATGGAATGGTCATTCCTGGCTGTTACTGCTGTCATTAATTGCTGGCGAGTGTGTGTGTGTGTGTGTGTGTGTGTGTGTGTGTGTGTGTGTGTGTGTGTGTGTGTGTGTGTGTGTGCTATATATATATATCTGTGTGTTTGATTGACAATTGGGTCCTTTTTCTGGTCTGATGATATCAGTCTCCTTTCTTACTTTTTGTATTCCTGGATTTATTAATCTGCGTTCAAGTTTGCATATTACGTTCAATATAACCTACTTTTCTATCTCCATATCTGGTTTGTTGTTCATTATTTTGTGCGGTTCCTCATCAGGAATCCACAAAAAATTACTTAACATATGCTATTAAATATAAGAGACAATGAATGTCTATTATGTTTAATCATGAGCCGTTCTAAACGTCGTATTTTTGCTTTAATTTCAGTTGAAAATAAAGACAAAAATTCTCCAACATTTGGATAATTATTTATTGGTTTTCTTCTAAGCAATACGATGATCCTTACTCATACACACAGTAAGAGGAACCTGCAGATAGTGGAGGCCATGTACATCAAATCTAAACAACCAACACTCAATAAAATCAACTTTAAAACAGGAAATAACATATTACATTGCATTTGACTACATGGTTTTGTTGTCATTTCGCGCTATCCCGCGGTGTGACGTCATAAAACCGCATCGCAAACTTAAGAACTGCGTTTATTATTTTTGGTAACTATTGCCGTTGCCAAGCGGAGTTTTATGTCAACACAAAATAAAATCGTCGGTGATGGTGGATTTTATAATATTTCAGTTTAAACAACCTCTCTGAAGATGGCTCATGTGAGCCGAAAGCTTTGAAGAAAATCAATAAATAATTATCCAAATGTTGGAGAATTTTTTCTTTATTTTCAACTGAAATTAAAGCAAAAATACGACGTTTAGAACGGCTCATGATTAAACATAATATACATTCATTATCTCTTATATTTAATAGCATATGTCTAGAAAATTACTTGCTGCCTCGATACAATTTACTTGTGAATAAGTTCTGAAAGCTTCATTGAAATCCGACAGTTAGTTGTTTTTGTGTAATAACTTCTAAATCATTGTGTTTTTCACCACAAATGAAATCGCTTAAATGTCCTATCATTGGTGCAAAAAGAACTAGAACTTAACCATAATTTCGAACGTTCTAGATCGGATCAAACATATAATTTAATAATCAAAATACCCTTTGGTCTTTCTTCTTAATAATAGCATAAACATTTTGACGATTAATCTTGTTTTTATTAAGTTTGAGGCATTTCTTATCAATGTATGCTTTTTTTTAGCGAATCAATGTTGCTACCTAATTAAATGGATTCGAAATCAAATTTTTTTCTTGAATCGGCAAAAATCACAATGACCACTGTCTGATAGACTTCAACTCGATATTGTAAAAGTCCATTTATGTATATATATATATATATATATATTCGTAATATCAAGAAAATTTTATAGGGAATAGTTACTTTTATGTTTACTCGATTGAACTACACACACACACACACACACACACACACACACACACACACACACACACACACACACACACACACACAGAGTAATGATAAGAGAGTTCATTTTAAAAAACCACATTAAAAATATATTTTTTAAAACATCGATGTGTTGCATCAGTCCGGCTGACAGGCATCGACACAAATTCGTGTTGACAGTTCCAGACTGAATTGCTTCCGCTTGTAAGTATGGTGGCCCGCAGTATGAATCAATATTTTATTTTTGGTAAACTAATTATTTTTCTGCCTTTATTTCACTTTTGAATATCAAGATTTTTTTAAATAACAGAATAATCTTTATTCCGAAAAAGTTAATTCTAGAACACATTCTGTCACATGGAATACTGATTACAAGAGCTTTTGAGACTAAAAAATATAAATGTATTTGAGTTCTTCGTGAAAATGATTATCATGATATTTAAAGAAATCGAATTTTCGCTGAGAAAATCGTAGAAATCAAACTATTTTGTTTTAAAAAACCATGCAGCCTAAAAAAGTGAAATGTTGGAATAATCAGAAAAAGAGTTTCATATGTAAAATAATTGCAAAATGTTTCAGTGGTTTTTAAGCAGACATGAGAAATCAATTTACTGTTTATGGTCCAGGTATGTTTCTTTTTTTAATTCTTACTTAAAATATCTGCTCCTGGGACACATGTTAAAAGTGTGTCGTCCTCTTCTTCTCTACTTTCTGTAAAATAAAGCATATTTATAAATATAATTATAATTATTAGGATAATTTAAGATTTGTTCCTTAAACCGCACACTGCAATTACCGAAAATCTATGCGCATATATTTCTACATAGAATATTATATTCTGTAGAAATTCTACTTAAAGTAATGTAGTTTATATATATATATATATATATATATATATATATATATATATATATATATATATATATGTCAGCTCAATCACTGATATTGATATTTGGTTTGCCTTTGCCCTGACGAGCCGTTGTGTGAAACCGCGGTAGGTTTTGGCGATCTTGTGATTTTTTTACGTGTCTTTGCTCTACATTGCTTCCGATTTGTTATTCCGCTTTGGTTAGTTCTGTATCGAGCACTTTTTCTTTCTTTGTGGTTGGTTCCGTTTGGGGTTTTTTTCTTTACTGTATGTATTGTCTGTATTCCGCAGTTTTCTTTTTTTTCCCCCTCTTGTCCAACGCCTTATAGCGACGGACAATAACGGAGTTAGATTCTGTCTGTTATTTGTTGTCCTCAAAGTTTATTTTCGTATAATTTTAGGATTTAGATACTTACAGAGTCGGTCTTGTTATTATATATATATTGTGTAAGTACTTAGTTTTGGGTCATAATAAAATTAGACTAATGCGCATTTGTATTAAAAAGTGTTCAATACAATTATATTGCAGAACTTTTGAATATTTTCCATTTTTAAACGAGTTATTACGCGACCCAGGTTTCTACCATGAGTGGTGCCATCAAGCGATTTTATTGAAAATCGCCTGAAGACAGCACTCAGCGTAGAAACATGGGTCGCGTAATAATTTGTTTACAAATGGAATGTATATAAATATATATATAATAAAATAAATTCCGATGTAGAAATTAGTTGTATGGCCATTTCTACGAGAAATTCCTAAGAGAAATTTCACGTATCATCAGCAATTTCTTTATTACAAAAGCCAATTTACAAAATAAACCAAGATATTTTACCCGCGGAAGTTCAAAAAAAATATTCATCACGGAAATATTAAAGAGGTGGGATTAATAAGAAAGCAGACAGAAATCTATGTCTATTTTTATTTTTAGATTTTTGAAAACCCTTACTTTTAAACTGAGTCCTGAGTTGAAAGTGGAAATTTAGCCTTGTCCGGCTCTAAGAAATGGAAAGGGGACGGATAAAGGAAATAAAGAAGTAAAGGGGGAAAGTAAAAAAGTGGGAAGGGGTGGTTGACAGGGAAGTAAACTTAGAAAAGAAAAGAAAAGAAAGGAAAAAAAAAAGAAAAAATTAATCTCCATAGAAACGTTAACAGACGTGTTGACAAATAAATCATAGCGGTTTTTGGTTTAAATAAATGGGATGAAGTTTATAGAAAAATTTTTTTTTGGAAACCATTGACATATAATTTAAATTTAAATACAAAACTAGATTTAAGTTAAAAAATAAAATTTATAGAAAATTAATAAACACTAATAAAACATAGAATAAAATAAATTATAAAAGTAAAGATGAAAAACTTTTAACTTAAGAAATATATTAAATCAACAAGTGTACACATACACACACACACACACACACTCACACATACACATATACATATATATATATATAGATTGATATTTTCGACATATATAAATATATACATGCATACACATGCAAATATATACAAAATAACATCCTACACTCACACACACACACACACACACACACACACACACACACACACACACACACACACACACACATACTCTCACCCAACCACACACGTACAAAAAACTACACACGTACATACATACACTTATATAGACGCACACACATTCCTGAATATGATTACTTAAAAAACTTTAAAAAATTAAAGAATAATCGTAACATGAATTAAGTTCAGTTCTAATTATATTTGAAGATTTTAAGAAACTAAATCAAGGCGGATTGGTACGATAGGAACGAGAAAATGTTTTTGTTTATTATATTTTATTAAATTTAATGTAAGGGCACTGGTAAAAAAAATGTTTTTTTTCCAAAATAAATATTTAAAAAAATATAAAGGTGCAAGAAAAATTGGAGGTTAAGTTAGTCTAAGTATCCTTACTCCTTAAAAGGTAGATATTAATAAAAGAAAAGAAAGAAGAAGGAATCTATTAGGCTAGGATCAGTCATTGGTAGTGGGGTTCAAATTTACTAGTTAAAATTTAATTAATTAATTAATTAATTAAAATTTATTTATTTTCCTAAAACTAAATTCAAAATTTGAATTTTATTTCTAAATATAAACGTTCACAAATTTCACCTTATAGAGGCATTTACTAATGAACTCTTTCCTTAAATTCAAGAGTAGGTGCTGATTAGGGTACTTTAATATTTGTATTTTTCCCTGTAAACACAGATTGCATCTATCGTGAAAATTACTCGGAACACGAGCTGAACCTATCAGTTTCCAACTAACTATAGGGTTTAGCTCTTCTTCCTTCATTTTCCAAAATCTTCGTGAAAGGGCTGTTTGGTATTTTTGATTTGGGTTGGAAATGTGATTGTAATAACATTGCTTAAAGACCCCTGCGAATATACCAATATAGGTCCGGTAATTCTTCTTGTTGTTGGATGGTGAAATGTGAGCTCATAGATTACCTGGGTCGAATTACATTTGCTTTCCACAGGGCAGATACTCACGGAGCTACAGTTGAATTCATTAGAAATTCCAGACCTAGAGTCGACATTATATAAATCCTTTAGAATCTGCTTCTTGTGAGAATTAATAATGTCGTCCATATTTGGGGTACAGGAATAGCTAATTTTTAATGTGCTCCTATTAAAGATTTTTCCGTAGGGGATTGTTGTTATTGAAATGTTTATCTATTAACCTGAGAAAATATTTACCTATTGGTTATTTGCAGTATGAAGGGTTAAACCAAATCATCTTTCTTTTTCTACAATTATTTTTATTTTTATTTTTGGTATTAGATGGTTCGGGGTCAATGGTTGGTTTTATATGCGTTAAATTATTTTTAAATCTGCTTTTTAGAAGGGCCTTGTTGTAAATTTCTTTACTTTCATTGAAAGTTTTGACGTTCGATGATAAATGGTTAATCCTATTATTTACGATATTGGGTATCTGTTTTAAAAAAGTTTTTGGGTGATTAAATGAGATATTAATGTAAGTGGGTAAACTATTTTCCTTGAGAAAAGGCTGGTGGGGCCCATCATTTAAGTTAAGGGTAATATCTAGGTAGTTTACAATTTTAAGATTGGAAGAAACTTCAACCTTAAAACCGAGAAAATTTAGGGCTCTAATGATTTTTTTATGAATTCTATTCATATAGGGTCCATTGGAATTCGGGATAAACATTAACCCATCATCCAGATATAAATAATATAGTAATGCACAGATAAAGAGAATTTGAGAAAAAAAGATGTGATCCTATCAAGGGACACTTAAAATTTTCGGGATACATGAGGAAAGTGGGTGTAGAGAATATAACACTCATAAAACCTATTGAAGGCTAGGCTTAACGATTTTGAGTGAATGGATGTCAAAAACGTTTGGGGTATTAAAGGAGAAAAAGTAATTAAAAACAAGTGAGAGGAAGTTGTGAAGAGTCATAGCTACCATAAGGAATGTATATTTCATTTTTTCCGTCATTCTAGTCGTGATTCTGAATGTTTTTTCAAATGTTCCTTTGGCAGGCATGTCCTCAAAAGCGCAGTTGTGCATATCACAGAGCTTATGCTTTGCGAGACGATAAATCGGTTTATATAATTGGTCTCTCATAATTCTACTCGGAATTAAAAGAGGTTTAAGCCCATTAATTTATGGATTATTGGTATTATCACACCCACTCACTCATTTACTTACTCTGTCTGTCTGTCTGTCTGTCTGTCTTTATATATATATTGATTGATTGATTGGTTGTTTAATACTTAGATTTTGGTTATAATAGAGTTAGGCCAGTGCACATTTGTATTAAAAAGTGTTCAATACAATTATATTGTAGAACTTTTGACTATTTTCCATTTTTAATGTATGTGTGTGTGAGCTTTTATGTGTATGCGTGTGTTTATGTGTGTGTGAGTGTGTGTCTGTGTGTGCGTGTGTCTGTGCGTGTGTGTGTGTGTGTGTGTGTGTGTGTGTGTGTGTGTGTGTATGTGTGTGTGTGTGTAATCTAACACCTAAGAAAAACAGATACTGTTTTGTATGAATAATAGCAATTAAGTCATTTTTGTATGTACTTCTTACTGTTTCGTTTATTTTCATCGTTTTATGTATTTATGGGGGAGAGTCACATGTCTGCAGCTTAACATCTCCATCATTATTATTATTATTATTATTATTGAGTGAGAGAGAAGCACGCCAAAAAAGTGACGCTAGGGTATAGTAGGAGCATGCACCACAGCCAAATATGTGCGATAAGTTGTTTGATAAATTCAGTCCATGACCCGTGCTACTTAGAAATAACTCAGGTCGAGAGTAACCCATCCACTTGGGTGAAATCCTAGTGAGGATGTTTCTAAAAATCTAGTTACTACTCCCAAGTCTCCTTGGCTGACTCATCCTTCAATATTTAAAAAACAACACCGTGATAATCCGCTATGAATCTTGCATGAAGTGAAATACATAATGCTTCAGTTCCTAGAAGATATGCCTAACTGTTTATAATCAGACAAATCGCAAGCAAATCTATGTTATTGAAAGGCATACTTACTGTAGCAAATCTTAATTCAGCTCGGAAAAACAAGTACATTTTAGCACATAGAATCAACTAAGATCAGAAGACATGTGAGCCATGATTGGTGTAGCACAAGAGAATTTGTTATTATCATTATTATTATTATTATTTGTTGTGGAGTTATTTTCGCCGTGGAGGCTTGTATTTATGCTGAAGTCGGTCCTAATAGGTTCGACGTACAAAACGTTAGGAACTTGATATAATATGTATTACGCAGTGTAATCTTGCCAGGTTGCTGACTACTTTCGTATTCGACTAACTGTCGACTACTATCGTCCAACATCGACTGACCCTCGTTCCTCTTACTACTCCTACTTAAATTAGGCGGGAGAGTCTATTCACTATAGAATAAGTGTGTTTCACCATAACATTATTATTAAAAACATTCTTTTTTTTTACTAGCCTTCGTTTTATGATCACATGTCGGGTTAGAACCAATGACTTTGGCCAAACGAAGGATTTTTACTAGCCTTGGTTTTATGATCACATGTCGGGTTAGAACCAATGACTTTGGCCAAACGAAGGATTTTTACTAGCCTTCGTTTTATGATCACATGTCGGGTTAGAACCAATGACTTTGGCCAAACGAAGGATTTTTACTAGCCTTCGTTTTATGATCACATGTCGGGTTAGAACCAAACGAAGGACTTTTCCACTTAATTAAGTAAACAACAATGATTAAAATATAGATATGTGGCTGTGTTTGATGAAACTATTTTGAAGATTTCATGGCGAAATGGTGCTCCAGGAATTCTGTTAATTGTTCTTGAGTTTCTCTTCATCGTCATCATCATCATCATCATCTTCTTCTTCTTCTTCTTCTTCTTCTTCTTATTATTATTATTATTATTATTATTATGTTGTCATTTTTCATCATATTTCGATTTCTGCTATGGTCGCACTACCTACCAAGACTGCAGGAAGCCCTAAGGCAGGTCGTGGTGTGTTGTTATGGCTCCATTTCATGTTTTTTCTATCTCCCCTATCATCCCTAGCGTTACATAGACAAAGTTATCCTTAGTGTGTGGGCTGTACTTAACAAGACAATTTTTTGTATATCTCTTAAGCTGAGGTTTCCAGGGATTATTTCAATCTGTTGTTTTGTTCCATTTTTTTATCATTCCAGGTGCACCTACTGTCATTGGTACGATTCTTGTTTTCAATTTCTACATTTTTTCTATTTCAATTTCCAGGTCTTTATATTTTGACAGTTTTTCGAATTCCTTGGTTGCAATGTCAGTAACAGGTTCTCCAAGCCCACCTTCCTCATTGCATGTTCCAGGAACTTTAGTTGTCTCTTCCTGATGTTCAGTATTAATTTCCTTTTCGTCTCCATCCTTTATGGCTACATTTCATGATTAGTTTTTCTAACTCCCATAAATCTTTTAGAGTTACAGGGACAAATTTCATCTTAAT
This sequence comes from Ascarosepion bandense, assembly GCA_037127315.1. Taxonomy (NCBI): domain Eukaryota; kingdom Metazoa; phylum Mollusca; class Cephalopoda; order Sepiida; family Sepiidae; genus Ascarosepion; species Ascarosepion bandense. The sequence continues at coordinate 205,546 of JBBBDQ010001056.1, read as the reverse complement.
GTGTCGGCTTATCACGACAATTTTTTTGTATGACTCGTAAGCTGGGATTTACCGGGATGTTTTCAATCTATTGTTGTGTTCCATTTTTTATAATTTCAATTTCGCTGGTCCTATTCTTGTTTTCAAGTTCCACATTTTTTTTCTATTTCGATATCCATGTTTGATAATTTTCCAAAATCCTTGTTTGGTATGTTAAAGTCCTCTGGACAAGCCATATCAATTAGCAGGCAAGTTTTTCCTTTTCAATTTTTGACTTTTTGTCTGGTTTTATTTGTTTCAATCTTCCTGTCTCTAAAAATAGTGTAATCCCATAGAATTGTAATGTCTTCTATTTCTGTAACTGGTGCTGGGCGATGCTCATACCATTATTTGTTTATTTATTTTCTAAAGTGTTTGCATATTGTCCAGTGTAAATATTGCCCCCATATTATCGTGATGATTTTTATGTTAATTTGGGGCAAGTACAGGTCATCCTGAGATTAGATGGTCTATTGTTTTCTGGTATTTGTCGCAGGACCTGCATTTTCGATCCACATTATTATGTATGATATTTGCTTGAAAGTTCCTAGTGAACAAAATTCTGGTCTCTGACCGTAAGAATAAAGCCTTCCATTTCAGCCTTTAATCCAGATGCTAGTGAACATTGATGAGTGTTAACTTTATCAACATCGGATTTATTGAAGAAAGTTCTGGATATTGTCCATTAAGAGGTTTGTCTTGCCAGCGTTGTTTCACCTGTTTAAAGAGTTTTATCCTTGCCTTTCTTTTTTTATAGATTTTAATGAAACAGTGGCCATCAGTTTCCGTTTCGGTTTTCTATAAAATCTACCAAATGTAAATCACGTTTGTATTTACAACCTTCTTCTCAAGATTGAATATTTTATTATTATTATTATTATTATTATTATTGTTGTTGTTGCTGCTGCTGCTGCTGCTGTTGTTGTTGTTGTTTATTCCATATTATTTTTAATTGAAATCAAATAATATGCATTATGTTTGCTCTCTGTCAAGTTTATAAGATTGCAGTTTCAAACTTCTCCCCATATCATTTCTTCCTCTCTTCTTTCTTCTTCTCCTCCTCCTCCCTTTCTTTTCTTTTGCTTTCTCCTCCTTACTATGTTCTCCCTCCACCTCCTCCTTCTTTGTATTCTCATCATCATCATTTTTCTTCCATCCTCCTCCCTTCCTTCCTTCCTTTCTTCTCCTCCTTCTTATTTTCGTTCTTCCTCCTCCCCCTTCTCCTACTCCTCCTCTTCTTTTTTTTCTTCTATTGGTAATTATCTTCTCCTTCGTTCCTTCTCTTCAACACCTTTCCCGCCATTTCTTTCTAGTCCTTCTCATACCTTCTCCATCTTCGCCCGAGGCTTTATTGTCGGCGTTCAAATGAAACGAAGCGTTGAACTGAACTAAATGGTGAATTTAGTCAAGGAATGGGTGATGTTCACGTGCGAATATACTTATGTCCCTCACTCGCTGCCACACCCACTCCCTCCTTCAGCCGCCTGGCTGCATCTCCCTCACGCTGGATATATCATGCCCATCGTGTCTTCTCATATATTTCTGTGGCAACACTTTTCGAACGATGATGGCCTCGGCCTTCTTCGCGGAGGTGTCGCATCTAGTCTTCAGAAACAAATTTAGACAAACACAGAGACAAACAGACAGACAGACCAAAGTGCATTAATAATGCAACAAGATGTCAGAAAAAAATAAAGAGTTAAACGAAATCTCTCTCTCTCTCTCTCTCTCTCTCTCTCTCTTTCTCTCTTACCCGTCTTTATTCTCTTCTTCTTTCCTTCTCCCCCGTCTCTTCTCACCCCCTCTCCTCTCCTTCTCTCTCTTCTCTCTCTCTTCTCTCTCTTTTCTCTCTCTCTCTTTCTCTTCTTTCTCTCTCTTCCCCTCCCCTCTCTCTCTCTCTCTCTCTCTCTCTCTCCACCTCTCTTTCTCTTCTCTCCCTCTCTATCCCCTCTCTCTCCTCTCTCTCTTCTCTTTCTCTTCTCTCTCTCTCTCCTCCTCTCTTTTCTCCCCCTCTCTCTTCTCTCTCCCTGCTCTCTCTTCTCTCCTCCCTCTCTTTCTCTTCTCATCCTCTCTCTTTTTATACAGCATTGTTAATTTCTTTGAGAATCAGTCAGTCAGTTAAGTGCCAGACGTAATACACGTTTGGGTGATCATGTCTCATTCGAAACATAAGTGAATGTGCAGATGATTTTCTCACAATAGGTTGCCATTACTTTCTGCGTAAAGTGTATGCTAACACAATCTGTTCTGCTATTTAACCCATAGCTGGAGGGAGAAGCAACGATTTAATACCTTTCTCAAGGATATTTGTGCGAAGGAATAAAAATAATTAGCCTGGAATTCGAAATCAGCTTCCAATTTTTTATTCCGAGCCGATATCCATTGCACCACAGAATGTATTAGGTGCCTGAGCAGACGTTTTACGTTTTGCTACTGCTGTAATTCCTCGTCGAGTTCGAATTTCGGTTGAATTCGTTAACATTCACTTGGGAAAGGTATTAACCCGTCTCTTCCCTCCAGCAATGGGCAAAATAACAGGACAGATTGGGTTCTATAGCCTTGGCTGGCAACCAATCTACCACAGAATTAATGGCAACGTTCTGCAGGATAATCTTCTGCCCAGTCAGTCATGTCTCTTTTGAAACATGATCGCCCAAAGCGTGTGTCACGTATGGCACTTAACTGACTGGTTGAATATATTAGTTGGAAACATGGTTGAGGCTTCTACTGGGCATAAAGTGGGGAATCAGTCGTATATTGTGATGAAGTAATAAACTGACCACCCACTAATTACTACTTAATAATATATTACATCTCTTCTCCCTCCAGTTATGGGTTAAATAACGACAGATTGGGTTCTATAACCTTGGCTTGCAACCAATCTACCGTAGAAAGCAATCGCAACCTACTGCGGAATAATCTTCTGATTTTATAATATTTCAGTTTAAACAACCTCTCTGAAGATGGCTCATGTGAGCCGAAAGCTTAGAAGAAAACCAATAAATAATTATCCAAATGTTGGAGAACTTTTGTCTTTATTTTCAACTGAAATTAAAGCAAAAATACGTTTAGAACGGCTCATGATTAAACATAATAGACATTCATTGTCTCTTATATTTAACAGCATATGTCTAGAAAATTACTTGCTGCCTCGATATACTATATATATATATATATATATATATATATATATATATATATATATATATCATAAAAATATTAACGATGAGAATCTTTCAATGAAATAATATATTACTAAATAAAATGCTAAATTACTTACTTAATTAATTAATTAATAATAATAATAATAATAATAATAATCGGACATTATTGTTAAAAACCAGAAAGAATAAACTTGCCTATTAATTGATATGGCTTGTCCAGCGGATTGTAACAGCGCTACCAAGGAATTCGAAAACTGTCAAAATATAAAGACCTAGAAATTGAAATAGAAAAAATGTGGAAATTTAAGACAAGAGTTGTGCCAGTGATAGTAGGTGCACTTGGAATGATAAAAAATGGAACAAAACAACACACTGAAAAATCCCTGGAAGCCCCAGCTTAAGAGATATGCAAAAAATTGCCTTGTTAATTACAGCCCACACACTAAGGAGAACTTATGTAACGCTAGGGATGTTAGGAGAGATAGAAAAAACATGAAATGGAGTCATAACAACACACCACGACCTGCCTTAGGTCTTCTCGCAGACTTGGTAGGTAGTGCGACCATAGCAGAAATCGAAATATGATGAAAAATGACAACATAATAATAATAATAATAATGAGAAAGAAAGAATGATAATGATAAACAACTCTAGATTATTATATTATGATAAGTAAGAACACTGTGACATTATAAAGAATATAATGAAACTATCTATAACTTATTTAATAATATCTGCTGGTATTTTGGATTCATTAATTATCATTTTGTGAAAATTTTTGGAAGTAATGTAATGTTTTAATCTTGTGTTTATAGTTGGTAATAATATTATTATGTTCTTAATGTATTTCCTCCTTAAAGTGTTATGTTTTTTAATTAAACTGTCATTTGAGAAATCAAAATTTATGATCTGTGTTATTTCGATGTAATACAAGAGAGTTGGAACGTATGTCCAAGTGTAAGTCTCTTTTATGTTCGTAAATCCGCGATGTTTCCCCAATGTATACATTATTGCACTGTAGACACTGAATTTTATAAATCCTGGCATTCAAATTGATGTTTAGTTTCTTTTTTAATTTGACAATATCACCAATAGTTTTGGAGGTGGTGGCAACAATTCTGATACGTTGGAGAGTTAATGTGTTGGAGAGTTCATATGAAAAGTTGTTGGAAGTTAGCATTATGAAATCTTTGTGATCTTGGGTGGTATTTGTTTTTTGGTTTTGTGTATTTTATAAGAATGTTTTTGGCATTGAGGATGAAATGATACAAGCCAAAACTTTATCAGTAAGGACTTGACATCTTCTACCAAGCCAAGGCCCCTTTAGGTAAATAGGACAACGACTAAATCCCCAAACAGCTGGTTCCTTCAAACCGACTGATCTTCTTAGCAATGACTGTTTAATTGTGTTTGAGGAGTACGCATTATCCTCAAAAATACTGTGTACCTTTACAAGTTCACTGTCCAATAATCCAGGAGAACCAATCATAAAAGCACGGCGTACAAGAGTCTCAATCAGACGAATCTTGCGGAACTTTGGAACGAAAGAGTTCCAACTGGTATATAAACCAGTGAAAGTGACTTTACGAAAAACAGTAGGGTCGAAAATCCCGTCCCTGCGTTGAACCAAGACATCTAAAAAAGGAAGCGACCTATCCTTCTACCACTTCCATGGTAAACTTAAGGGATGGATGAAGGGAATTCAAGCATACCAAAGAATTTTCGGCATCACTAGCATTTTCACATAAGGAGAATGTATCATCAACATATCTTTTGTAGACCAAAGGTTTGTTGACTCTCTCAAATAATATTTGCTCATAGTGACCCACGAAAATATTGGCCAGAACAGGACCCAAGGGATAACCCATCACGACCATCCATTTGAAAATACATATTACCATCGAAACTAAATTCCACCCCTATATATATATATATATATATATATGTGTGTGTGTGTGTGTGTGTGTGTGTGTGTGTGTGTGTGTGTGTGTGTGTTTAAATCCAAAACAAAAATGGCATGCAGGTAAAATCCCAAAACAAATCTTATTAATATTAAAAATGATCCAGGTAGAGGGCTTGATGTAGATCGTGTTATCTATTTACGGAGCCAAATATGTATATTTTCAAATAAAACTCCGAAAAATGTATATGTTGTATAGGCATATCATCAAAGTAACTTCGCTTCTTCATCAACAAAATTCTTTATTATGCCCTGTATTTGCATAATAAAAAATTTTGTTGCTGAAGAAGAGAGGGTTCCTCGCTGAAATGGCCATACATTTTCAGAGTTTTAGTTGGATATATATATATATATATATATATATATATATAGTAAAGTCAATAGTCATCTCCTGTCACACTAACTTACATCCTCTCTCTCGCATGCTTTTCTATATCCACCCCACTCTCATCGGTACTCTCTTCGCTCTCCTTCTCTCTTCCTGACACCCTCTGCAACCTCTCACTCTTCATAACATTCCTTCTCGTCCACCCCACTTCTCTTCAGCTCTTCTACTCTCTTCATGACACCCCCTGAAAACTCTCACTCTTCATAGCATTCCTCCTATGTAACCCCCTGCACAACAGTGGCAGTAAAATGCCTTGCTTTGGGCAACACGATTGAAGCAAGTGGATATGTCTAGCCACATTGATGAGCGAAACTGGCTTGTATGTGGATGACTAATATATATATATATATATATATATATATATATATATATATAACAAGTCGAAAACGTTTGCGTATAAAGCATTTCATCTTTTTGGATTCATCGGAATAAAGTTATGATTAGTTGATACGACTACATATGCCCATGAAGGAGAGGGTTTGCTGAGAATTTTAGATTTTCTTATGTATATTTTATGAGTCTATAGTCTCGCTGATTTCACTTCGTTTCTGTTTCAGTGTTTTGACAAGGTATGCTAGTAATACGGGTAGATCTGTCGTAAAGGCGTAGGAAAGAGATCTGAATAGAATACCAGAAATGTCCTTAATCAAATAAACGGATATTATTTTACGGTTTTTATGAGGTTTGGTGATCTAAAGTAGATGTTGGAGTATTCATTCATTGAGATCATTTTTAAATATCGATCTGGAGATTAAAATTTGTTTCATTATCAGGAATTCATAGTCACAGTTTCGATCCGCAACATAAACATTTATCTCAGAAATGATGCATATTTTCTTCAGCTCTCTCCCTCTTTATCACACACACACACACACACACACACACACACACACACACACACACACACACACACACACACGATCTGTCAATCAAGCTTGCTAGGTATGTCATGCGTTATTTTTCCTTCTGTCATTCTTGTTTTCAATCTGTCGTGTGGTTATCAAATTTTCCAAGCCCTCTTTCCTCATTATGAATTCTAGATATTTAAACTTTCCTCTTTCTGATGTTAAGTATAAGTGTCCTTTTGTTTTTATTTTGCATAAACTTCCTCGTTACTAATGGTATTACTAGCATCCTTCTGTAGAACCATGTCTCTGTTATCATCCATTTGCTCTTAATCTGTGAGGAAATTGCCCGGAATCAAAAACAATATTATTTCAAGATATAACCCCCACTCAACAAAAAAAAAAAAAATATGTGAGAAAACAAAAATGCTTAAATTAGCAAAAGACGACCCTAGAATTTCATATTGAGAAAAACTAAATCTGCAGTTATTAAAATGACTATTTTCTAAGACTATAAATTTTTAATTTAAATCCCAATCCACACACAAGTATTTTCAACGTCTACATCGATGTCATCCTAAGGGAACTAGAGCTTCTACCCGGATTTAGTACCAGTAAGCGTTATTTTATCAATTTGTGATAGGCAGATGACTCAGTGATGATGGTTAAAAATCCCTAGACTGGGTGGTCTGAGAAAGCGAGAAAAAATAAATAACCACCAGCTTCAGGAGGACAAAATATGGTCATCAACAAGACAAAAAGCGCAAAGATATCAGTTACGAATCGGAAATATGCGCACCAGCAGAGAGAGCGATAAAGTAAAAAGAAAGTTTTAAATAAAATGGCGAAAGAAAGAACCCTTCCACTCATAAGAAATGAAGTTCTACATAAGGATACTGAGAATTGCAAGGACGGAATCAGTAATCATCAAGGGAACCTTAAAGTAAATGGCATCAGAATAACCACTTCCATTCAGAATCAGCAAAGGGCAGGTTTAATTCCTTGGATACACAACGAGGAGGAAGGCACCGAAAACTTAACACTTACAGGACGGAGGGGGTAAGCAACAATTAAGCCTTAAAGAAAATGGCAACAGAAAAAAAACCTTACACTCAGTAGAAATAAAGTTCTACATAAGGATACTGAGAATTCTAAGACAGAGAGATTAAGTAAAAAGAAAGTCTTAAAGAAAATGGCAACAGAAGAACCCTTCCACTCATTAGAAATACAGTTCTACATAAGGATACTGAGAATTCCTAGGACAGAAGGAGTAAGCAACAAGGAAGCCTTAAAGAAAACAACCACAGAAAGAAACACGTCCACTCAAAATATGGAAAAGACAACTGAAATTTCTTGAACACATATTGAGGAAGGTAGTCTTAGCAAACTTAACACCCCCGGGACCATGCTGAGAGGAAGAGAGCCACTTACCTGACGACGTTGCGTTAATGAATGGCCGAAAAGGGACGGAGTCCTAGAAGAAGGAAGAAAAACTTCTAAAAACTACACGAGATGGTGGAAGTTGTGCATGATCGCCTATGTTCTGCTGAAGTAGAATCAGTAGTGAGGGTCGAACTTAAAAAAAAAACAATAGAATAATCTGTTGATATCGCCGGCGGACAACGGATTTGGACAATGCTAGTAACAATTGAACGTTTCTAATGCTGGATATTTTGGCGTTTTTCTTTGGGGAATAAAGAGCTCGCTGAACATGGCCAAACAATTAGTGAACGATGTATCAAGGGAAAACTACAAATTGCCGTTCGACTAAGATAGATCATTTATCGACTGCGTACCAAATGTTTATAGACAAATGTATGATCATATATGAATATATAAACATATATATATATATGAAGAGATATTGGAAAGTTCGCAGCCTGAATAAGGGACTTGTAAGGTCGTTATTTCGTCAGACACATTCCCTTCTTACACATATATATTTTTCAATTTATTTTAATGTATTTCTTTTCGCTTCTGTCACTAATTGGCAAAGTTACAAGTTCCGACAGCGAAAATCTGCCACGTTTTTTCTTTTTCTTTTTCTTTCTTCTTTTTTCCTACATTTACTTCTGTTTTTTTACACACAGACAAACAAATAAATTTATTTTCCCATAAGGTTTTGTTATCGCGGATGAGACGGGTGTTAGATTCACACGTCGAAATGGCCACCTGATCTTGTAAAATTTGAATTTCTTTATATATATATATATATATATATATATATTCGTTTGAAATCACGTCGAAATGGCCACCCAATTTTATAAAATTTGAATTTCTTGATATATATATATATATATATATATATATATATATATATTCGTTTGAAATCACGTCGAAATGGCCACCCAATTTTATAAAATTTGAATTTCTTGATATATATATATATATATATATTCGTTTGAAAACACGTCGAAATGGCCACCCAATTTTGTAAAATTGGAATTTCTTTATATATATATATATATATATATATATATATATATATATATATATATCGTTTCGAAACAAAGAAAATCCTGCTGGATTGCTATGTGGTATTCATCTTATATAACAGAGTATTGTATATGCGTATGTTGATTCGCGTGCATAAATATAGGGCTTTTAAAAGATTAGCATAGATGTGGCAAAAGGCCCAGTGAGGATAGACCCACCCCTCAGTGTTGTAATTGACCTACTGAAACAATCTTCTAACCATTAAACTATGTCGAAGTTTCGAGTATATATATATTCATAAACTCACACTAATCTATATGAATATGTCTGCTCTATCACTGATATTGATCGCTTTTAAATAAGTACCACGCACATATAATATATAAATAATATAATATATATATAACAAAATGCATATATATAGTGATATTTATAATTATATACATACACTTTTCACACACACACACACACACACACATATATATAGAGAGAGAGAGACAGAGATATTTAGTGTATCGAGGCAGCAAATAATTTTCTAAACATATACTGTAAAATATAAGAAACAATGTCTATTATGTTTAATCATGAGCCGTTCTAAACATCGTATTTTGGCAGTAATTTCAGTTGAAAATAAAGACAAAAATTCTCCAACATTCAGATAATTTTTTATTAAGTTGGTTCTAAGCTTTCGGCTTACATGAGCCATCTTCAGAGAGGTTATTAAGACGGTAACACAATGACATCCACCATCAGTAACGATTTTATCTTGTGTTAACATAAAACTCCGCTAAGCAACGGCAATAGTTACCAAAAATAACAAATGCAGTTCTATGTTTAGAATATATATATATAATGAATTATTTTGAACATTATTTTTACCGATACTCGTATTTAAGTAGATATTCTGTTTTTAATTAAACAGTATTTTTATATTTATATCTACCGGCCTGATTATTTACGATAACTTTTTATTACGAAAATGTGTGCTATCCAGCGGGATTCGAACCTGCGACCCCTATTAAATAGGGGAAGCATATCATTTGATCAACTACCGTCTTGACCACTCGACCATGAATATATATATATAAACTGCTCAGTTAAGTACCTTATTTTACCGCTGTAGGTTGCCATTAATTTCTGTCTAGAAAGGAACATGCCTGACTTGACAGAAGATTTTTCCACAGTTGATTGCCATTATTTTCTGTGGTAGATTGGTTGTCAACCAAGGCTATAGAACCAAATTTGTTCTGCCATTTAACTCACGGATGTGATGCAGTGGATATCAGCTCAGTTGATATTCGTTGCATTCACTTACACGCAAATACCCAAGCGAAAAGTATTAATCCGTCTCCAGTTATGGGTTTAAAGCAGGACAGATTGGGTTCTATAGCCTTGGTTGGCAACCAGTCTACCGCAGAAAATAATGGCAATCAACTGTGGAAAAATCTTCTGTCCAGTCAGACATTCTTCTTTCTAGACATGATCGCCTAAGTGTGTATCACATCTGGCACTTAAGTGATTGATTCAACCAACAGATGAAGGATTAAAAGTCGGATTAGCACCTTTTCCAAAAGTATTTGCGCGTAGGAGAATGTCAGGAACTGAACTGGAATTTAAACTCGGCTCTCCTATTTCTTTTTCGAGCCGATATCCATTGCATCACAACGCACAAGGATTATGCAAAGCCAGAAACGCTGTTAATCAATGAAAATCTGAAAAGAAGAGCATTTAAGGCGAGCAGTCTTTTCAATGAGGGGCTCTATCAGAAGTAGACCGTTAATAGAGTTAATACCAATGTCAAGTTTGTCACATGTCTTTTTAATCATTTCACCCCGAGCAAGGCGGAAATGCCACTGATGTGCGGGTGGCTACATAACTGTAAAAAGATTAATTAGAAGAGAGTGAGGAGTACAGACCAGTTAGAAAAGAGCAATAGAAAGATGAGAATGCAGGTGTGATGACAGTTACATAGGTGGAGGGAAAGGGAAGGATATACGGGGTGGGGAGAGAGCTAGAATCCAGTGGTTAATAGATGAGTATTGACATTGCATTTACATTCTTGGAGGTTGTAGCCATCAGGAAAGCAAGAATATGGGAGAGAGTTCCACAGGCGGGAAGTGCGAGAGATGAAGCTGCAGGAGTAGAATTGTCGTCTGTATTTGGCTAACCTAACTGTGAATGGGTGGGACCCAGTTGCCATTCTGGTTGCACGAGTAAACACCTGTTGAGGAGGCACCAGTGACTTAAGTTCGTCCTAGCAGAAGCCATGAAAGTATTTATAGAACAGACAAAGGGAGGCCACCTTTCGTCGGTGGGGAAGTGACTGCAGTCGAGCCGCCAAGTCAGTAGCTATCACATTACAGACTCTCTTTTGGAGCCTGTCGAGAACACTGAGGTGAACAGCAGGGGCGCTTGACCATGAATGGCAGCAGTACTCCATGCACGGACGGATGGTTGACTTGTATATATGCAGGATGGATTCAGGCGGAAAAAACATCCTGGATCGACATAATGACCCAACCTTCTTAGTCGTGGATTTAGCTATGGATTCGATATAGTGGTTCCATTTGAGGTCTGAAGAGAGAGTAAGGCCGAGGAGGCGCAGTGTATTGCTCTCAGGGAGAATCGCTTGGTCCATGCTTATGGGAGGCAGGAGAGGTTGCCTGTGATGGTTGACAGACAACAGCTTGGTCTTAGACGCAGTGAAGTTGACAAGCCACTTCTTGCCCCAATTCACCACAGAGTGTAGATCCCGCTCAAGGTCAGTCTCTCCGCCACGACAGGTTTCTTACTGGTGCGGGAGTATATTGTGGTGTCATCAGCGTAGATGCCTACATGGCCCTTGATCTCATCTTGGAGGTCGTTGATGAAAATAAGGAACAGTGTCGGGCCCAGGATAGAGCCCTGTGGGACACCAACATTCGTGCTGTGGGATGAAGAGACATGCCCATTCAAAACGACCTATATTTTGCGGTTATTTAAAAAAGATTGGATTAGGTCAAGCAGGCGACAGATAATACCGTAACCCCGTAGCTTGCATAGAAGGCCAGAGTGCCAAACCCTGTCAAAAGCCTTGGAGATGTCCAGAGCAACCGCGCAAGCCTCGTCAGACTCATCAAGGGTCTGGAGCATGTACTCCGTTACGGTTGTTAGCAAGTCGGCCGTGGACCTGGCTAAGCAGAAGCCATATTGCCTGTCAGAGAAGAGTTTGTGGGCAGTAAGATGTTGAACTATTTCAGCCTCCAACACTTTCCCTAATATCGGTAGAAGACTGATAGGGCGATAGTTGGATGGGTTCGAAGGTTCACCACAATTCTTAAATACAGGAACGGCTGAGAAGAACTTCCAGCATGCAGGAAAACAGGAAGAAAAAAGCAGTAGTTAAACAGTTTAGAGAGGACAGGGGAAAGTTCAGGAGCACACCTCTTAAGAACTATCACCGGGATTTCATCGTCAGTACTCGCTTTATGGGGGTCAAGTTTTGAAATTACGCGGGATACTACTGTCGGAGTAATGTATACGTCGTCCAGTTTGGCCTCAGTTCTTATAGGGAAGTCGGGAAGGTAAATTCCAGATGAGTCAAATGTGGAGTTGGATGAGAATCTGCGGGCAAAGCACTCAGCTTTGTCCGCAGATGACGTGAGAACCTCAAATTCATGGATTAAAGGAGGTATTGAGGATTTGCTGTTGTTCAGCACTCGTTTGCAAATCCTCCAATAGTCATTGGAGCCGAACTTGCGGTCAGCTATGCGCTGTCGCATTCTCTCAGCAAACAACCGTTTGGCGTCATTTAGGGTTCTCTTGCACACATTGCGAGCAGACATGAATAGGCGTCTATTTTGGTCAGATGACTGTCTCCGAAATAGACGGAAGTAATGGTTCCTGTGGGCAATGGCGGTCGAGCAGGCAGGAGAGAACCACAGAGAGGAATGAGGTTTTAGGCAATACTTCCTGGTGGGTATGAAGGATCAATGCCAGCTTTCACCCATGACGAGGCCTCGGAGGCACAGTCATCAACTGGTAGATCAAACACTTTTCCCCAGGGGACGTCACAGAGGAAATATCGAAAGACATCCCAGTCAGCTTTTTGGTAGAGGTAGGAGGTCCTATAGGTAGGGGGCTCCTGGGGGGAGTGAGAGTGGAAAGAAATACTGAGAGAGACTACAGCATGGTTGGAGTTGCCGAGAGGGCAAAACTGCGAGACTTGACAGGCGTCAGGTGCAGAGGTGAAACATATATCTAGTAGTGAGGAATGACCCGAGGGAGTGCTTGGGAAGCGAGTGGGGAAGTCCACCACTTTGATAAAAGTCATATTCGGCAATCCGACTTCACATTTTCGTAGACGAATCTTTCGCTCTGCTCAATCTATTTTTAATCAGACATTTTTATTACTTATAAAACATTATTATATTGGATATTCGAATTTTAAGTAGACGATCCATTTATATTATTTTAAACAATGTAATTTACATCTGTCGGTGTAGCCTTTAGAATTATTATATATATGCATACATTCATACACACGCACACACAAGTGTATATATATATATATATATATATATATATATATATATATATATATGACCAAGTCTCTATTTAGTGATATGTATACAATTCCGTCAATGATATCATCACTAAAAATGATAGCTAATCATGGAGACTTGATGGCATTACTGCAATAGTCCTTAAGAAATGTGCTCCTAAAATTTTTCCATTTTTCTCTCAACATTCATATATATATATATATATATATATATATATATATATCCATTTTTAAACGAGTTTTTTCGCTATCCAGGTTTCTACCTTGAGTGGTGTCTTCAGACGATTTTTAAAAATCACCTAAAGACACAACTCATGGTAGAAACCTGGGTAGCGAAAAAACTCGTTTAAAAATGGAAAATATTCAAAGTTCTACAAAGTGTCGAGCACTTTTTTAATACAAATGTGTACTGGTCTATCCCTATTATAACCAAAAGCTAAGTATTAAACAATCAATGTATATATATATATATATATATATATATATGTGTGTGTGTGTGTGTGTGTGTGTGTGTGTGTGTGTGTGTGTGTGTGTGTGTGTTCAATATATAAATGAAAATTTTCACTTAGCTGATTGAAATTACATTCAGCACCCCGTTGCTAGTTTTTCGAAGACTACCATTTTGCTAATACCTCTATTCACTCCACAAGAGGGACCACTAATAGATTGTTTATTTTGACGAAATATATAAACGAGAAAATAAATCGTCAATTGCTGATACCAGCTGATTAATGGACAAAACAATAAGTAAACTGTCCGACTACGAAACTCTAGAGTCGGGGTGGTGAATACTGCGTCAATGAGCTAAGCTCAATTTTCTATTGGTATTAATCTTATATATAGCCCAGAGGTAGAATCGTCGACTTACGTCAATTCGGTCGGGTTTCAATCCTGTGTTAAAAGCAATCGGAGTCTAACCGTACTGATGAGCTGTGATACAGCAAAGCAGATCTGTCTGCGGATGACTATATATATATATATTCTAAACATCTGCTGTTAAATATAAGAGACAATGAATGTCTATTATGTTTAATCATGAGCCGTCCAAAACGTCGTATTTTGGCTTTAATTTCAGTTGAAAATAAAGACAAAAATTCTCCAACATTTGAATAATTATTTATTGATTTTCTTCTAAGCTTTCGGCTCACATGAGCCATCTTCAGAGAGGTTGTTTAGACCGAAATATTATAACATCCACCATCACCGACGATTTTATTTTGTGTTGACATAAAACTCCTCTTGGCAACGTCAATAGTTTCCAAAAATAATAAACGCAGTTCTTAAATTTGAGATGCGGTTTTATGACGTCACATCGCGGGATAGCGCGAAATGACAACAAAACCATCTAGTCAAATGCAATGTAATATGTTATGTCCGGTTTTAAAGATGATTTTATTGATTGTTGGTTGTTTAGATTTGATGTACATGGCCTCCAATATCTGCAGATTCTTCTAACTGTGTGTATGAGTAAGGATCACCGTATTGTTGACCAAAATCTGTCTGATATTACCTACATGTTTATGTTTTTCAGAGAAATGTTGTTTAATAGTACTCTGATCAGAAAGATGACATGTAAGTCTACGGGAGAGCGTGGTTGTGGTAAAACCAATATATGTACTGGGTTTTTGATTAGTATCAGAGATGCTGATCTCTGAATGGGCATGTAAATTGGTACACTACATTGTTTTTTTGTAGAGAATTTAGTTTAGAGCTTGTTGGGTTATTATAGACTATGAGGTCAATTGTTTTAAACTTTTTATAATATATCAGTCAGTTAAGTGCCATACGTGATACACGCTTGGGCGATCATGTCTCGAAAGAGACATGACTGACTGGGCAGAAGATTATCCCGCAGTAGGTTGCCATTGCTTTCTGCGGTAGACTGGTTGCCGACCAAGGCTATAGAACCCAATCTGTCCTGTTATTTAACCCATAACTGAAGGAAAGAGACGGATCAATACCTTCCCCAAGGGTATTTGCGCGTAAGTGAATGCAATGAATTCGGCTGGAATTCGAACTCGGCTCCCCGATTTCTCGTTCCGAGTCGATATCCACTGTACCACATTTATACCAATTTATAATATATAATGAGTTTAATTTGATTATTACTTTCCACTGGTTTAACATTTCTACGTATTATGTTTTTGAGAGTTTTTTCATCTTGTTTATAATTATTATGTATTTGGTTGCAATAGTATAAGTTAATAGTGTTATGTTTATTTTGATGTAAACCATTATTATTAATATTATCATTATTGTTAGAGCTATTGTTAATTTTGTTGAGATACATTTTAATTTGTTGATCAATAACGGAGTTAGGAAATCCATTATTGACTAGTGTTTGCTTAATGTTGTGTAATTCTTTATAAAATATAGATTTGGAAGAAGATATCATTTGTGTGCGTTGAAGTAAGTTTTTTATAACAGCTAACTTATATCGTTGGGGGCATTCACTATTATAATTAAGAAGACACGAATTTATGCTAGTTGGTTTCCTATATAGAGAAGTAGTAAATTTATGTGTGCTAGAATCAATAAATACATCAAGGAATGGGAGTTTGTTATTAATATTAAGTTCTAATGTAAATTTGAGGACGGAGTGACTTTCAAATTTATTTTTGGTAACTATTGCCGTTACCAAGAGGAGTTTTATGTCAACACAAAATAAAATCGTCGGTGATGGTGGATGTTATAATATTTCAGTCTAAACAACCTCTCTGAAGATGGCTCATGTGAGCCGAAAGCTTAGAAGAAAATCAATAAATAATTATCGAAATGTTGGAGAATTTTTGTCTTTATTTTCAACTGAAATTAAAGCCAAAATACGACGTTTTGGACGGCTCATGATTAAACATAATAGACATTCATTGTCTCTTATATTTAACAGCATATGTTTAGAAAATTACTTGCTGCCTCGATCCACTATATATATATATATATATATATATATATATATATATATATATCGGTAAAAGAACAGGACAAATTTGGTTCTACGGCCTTGGTTGTCTAACCAGTCTACTGCAGAAAATAATGGCAATCTACTGGGGGAAAATCTTCCCGCTTAGCCAGTCTTCTACCCAGTCAGTTTTCTGCTTTTTCAAGACAAGCGTGTATCACGTATGGCACTCAACTAACACACACACACACACACACACACACACACACACACACACACACATATATATATATATATATATGTGTGTGTGTGCGTGTGTATGTGTGTGTGTGTGTAAAACAAAGTGGCGGCCATACACTTTCTGGTGTCTAGACATTTGATGTGTAAACCTTTTTAAAACATTAGAAATCATGTTTTTCATTTGTTAACGATGAACCAAATATTACTAAAGGTAATTGTGGCATCATTTAACGTTAGAAAACTCACTGAATTGGAAATTCTTGCAAAAATCAAATAATTATCAGATTTTAATGAAATTTCCAGGCTTTATTCAGAAATAAATTAAATTATTTTAGAGACTCTTTTTAAACAATCTTGATCAAAGATTTCTTTTGCGCCTGCTACCCCTACCTTATTTAATTTTATGAAACTTAAAGGAACCCATTTTTTTACAACTTAATGCTTAATATTAAAAGTAAAACCCTTTGAAGAATTTAAATCGTAATTTCATTTAATAAAACAGTCACTGAAAATTTGTTCCGAACGGTTAAATAAAAAAATGCAGTAAAATTAAGATATTATTTAATGTGAATTTTTTTTAATTGTTTATGTAAATAAGATATATAGTCTTAAGAAAAACATCTTTTTCGATGAATAATGAATTTTTGCTAGAAATGTTTTCATTTTGAAAAAAATGGTAATAATAATAATTTATAAATTTGAAATCTGTTAAAATTTTGTCTTACTTTGCACAGGTTATGTGATATCGTTATTAAGTAAAAACTCTATTTACTAATCATATATGAAAAAGCTTCGTACAATTCACCGACCGCTAATGTTTTAAAAAGGATTTTGATTTTTTTTGCATGACTAAAGGTGTTGATTTAATCAGAAAATAGGAGCGATAACTTTAGTAAATTTGAAGCTAAAGTAGCTAAAATTCAGTAAAACATTAGATTATGGAAAATTTTTTTCATAAATTTTTAAGATCACAGGATAATTAAAGATTTTATTTAAAAGACTCTCACGTTATATTTTTCAAGTAATTTTTAAAAAAATGCACGCCCACGCTCACGCGAATAAAATTAGACAAACATCTGGTCGTCAGTCAACCTCCCAACACTCTAATAAACACCTCTGTCAGTGTTAAAAAATGCATTTATTAAAGTAAGCAATATTTGTTTCGAATTATATTAAGCTTTATATCGTCTCTTTAACTCTAAAAGTATATTTTATTTTTGAAGGGTCTTGTAATAAAGAAGAGAATCATTCCTACCTACCATCAGAATGGATGACGCCAGTCTCTGGCAGAGAGAGAGAGAGAGAGAGAGAGAGAGAGAGAGAGAGAGAGAGAGAGAGAGAGAGCAACGCACTGCGCCTCCTCGGCCTCAGTCCCTCAAATGACCTCAAATGGAATGACTACACTGAATCCATAGCTGCATCTACTGCTAGGAAGGTTGGTTCACTGTGTCGGGCCAAGAAGTTTTTCTGATCAGAATCCATTTTGCATTTTTATAAATCTACCATTCGTCTGTGCATTGAATACTGTTCCCCTACCTGGTCGGGTACTTCTGCTATTCACCTTGAGGTTCTCGACAAAATCCAAAAAACGACCTGCAATATAATCGGTCCTGATTTGGCAGCCCGCCATCAGTCAATTTCTCACAGACGTAATATTACTTCCCTCTGTCTTTTCTACAAGTGTTTTCATGGTAACTGTTCTGGTGAGCTTTTATCCCTTACTCTGATCACATGTATTTACTCGTGCTACCAGATTGACATCAAGGTCTCACTCTTTTAAGGTCGAAATAATTAAATGTAACGCCTCTTCTACTCTAACAGTTTCTTTTCTCGCATTTATCGTTTGGGGAAATCATTTCTATTTGCTTACTTCCATTATAGCTACAATCTCAAAAAGTTTAAATGCAAAGTCAGTTACCATCTTTTATCTACTTTATTTCCATCTATCTCTTATCTTTTCTTCAATATCCCTGTCCCTTTTTTAATTTCACTGTAGCCCTATGCACACCAGTGGTATTTCTATCTTGCTTGGGGTGAAATAACTATGAAAAAAAAAAGATGGCGATAAATAGACATTTTAAACATTTCAAAATAAAAACTCCGCGCACTCAATTTAAATGAGCTTTAGAAATACAGTATTTTGCTTATTGAAAATATTAAATTGATTCTATTAGCTTGAAATAAAAACTAAAAAAAACATTCACGAAAGCTTCTTCATTTGTTAAGAACTTAATACTCTAGATAATGCCTTTCTGTTGAGGTGCCTTTTATCTATTTATCTTATATAGATAGCTTTCCCTGACGATCCGTTTAGGTGAAACCTAGGTAGGTTATCTGGCTCTCTAGGTATTCTGTATTTATTCCGCTCTACCTAAGTATTGAGCACTTTTTTGTTAGTTGATTGCTCGTGTCGGGGTTTTTTCTTTGGGCTCCGTGCTGACTCTGTCAGAGCTCTTTTGACTGATGTTCATGTGTTTCTTTATTAAAACCATTTTCCCCTTCTTCGTACGTGGAAGGTTTTTCGACACGAGTATAGTTATTATCTCTTTTATCTGATTATCACAGCTCATCAGTACGGTTAGACTCCGATTGCCTTTTAACCCAGGATTTTATATATATATATATATATATATATATATATATATATATATATATATCAAGGTCTTACTAATTAACCGTTAGATCAAACAAATGCAGCCGACAATTCGACTACTTCTGCTTCTGTTCTCGCACTTCCTGCCTGTGGAACTCTTTTCCTGACGCCTGCAACTTCCAGGAATTGAAATGCAATGTCAATTCCTATCTCTTATCCACTTGACTCCAGTTCTATCTACATCGCCCTATATATCTTGTTCTTTTCCTTTTTCTCTAGCGTCGCAACTGTCTTCACACCTGTATCCCCATCCTTCTCTTGCCCTTTCTCTGACACTCCTTGTAACTGGTTCGTCTTTCTTTTTACTCTCCTCCTATCTAAACTTTTATTCTTATGTAGCCCTCTGCGCATCAGTGGCGGTACCGCTTTGCTTGGGATGAAACGATTAAATATATATATTTTCTATATTTAATTATAATTTTTGTTTTCTTTTATAAGTTTTAATTATTTTAACTGTATTTATAAAATAATACTAACAGCAGTTATATTTTAAACAATTTATTTTTTTACGGTAAATATATCCCATTATATATAAAACTAAGTTTCAATGTTTAATTTCCATGTCATGTTTTTCTAAGAAAGCAGATGGATTGCAATAGACGCTGGGTCGATATATGACGTTAACTTTTGTTTCTCTGTAAATTGTTCGTTCTCTCTTTCCATTTCTTTTCTTTTTCTTTCTCTTTTTTGCATTTATTAATTGTCTATATTTTTTCTTTTTTCTCTCTTTGGCTTGTTTTTTTAATGAGCGAGGAATTGTTTTTTTTTTTGTAAATTACCGTTACAAATGTCTATTCTCAATACGGACACGTGGGCGTCTATAATGTAATGATTTTCAGGAATATTTTGAAGATTAACTGTTGTATCATTTGGGTCTGACGAGCCACAAGCTCAGCGGCGAAATACGTATTACCCATGAAATTGTAGAATATCTAAATTTTTTTCTAAATTATATTACTCTGTTAATAAATAGATTTAACATTGAGTTATTTTGAGTTCGGCTGTATCGGAATTTACCTGGATAATATACCAAGTGTTCTACGTTATATATATATATATATATATATATATATAGACAGAACTTGTCTTTATTATTCAATGAAACCTGTATTAATATATATATATATATATATATATATATATATATATATATATTAATACAGGTTTCATTGAATAATAAAGACAAGTTCTGTCTATTTATTTTGTGTAAGATCCGTTCGTATGATCTGATTAGCTTGATAGTGTTGTCATGGAAAGACGACTAGAAATCGCAATAATTGTTGATTTTTTTATCAGGTCTGAGCTTTCGTCTTACATAAGCCATTTATCAAAGGATGAACATTTAATTTTCAGTGAACATAGAACATTTAAATTATTGTTAACAGAGTGGAGTTATACAGAGAAAATTAGACAGGTCCATTTTTTGTGTCGCACATGTAGGCCGAGAAGGGATAGTAGTCGTGGGTTTTTTGGTCAATTAAGTGTATAGTGACTCAGTAGAAAAAGAATGTCCTATCTATCTTATGTGACGGTGGATGAGTCTCTCGTTTCTGTAAACTTACTTAAATCTAACGAAGGGCCCTAATATATCTCTACAAAATAGGCAAACTGAAAGGCGCTTTCTGGCGAGTGATCATCAGGTGTGATAAGGACTTTTGATTAACGAACATCTCTCCTCAGAGATTTTCCATCTGCGAGTAAATTGTCCATCATTAAATGCCATGGAGAGGAATTAAAATTTTATAGCTGTTCGGCACCTTTTCTTTGTTCCATTTTTTTGTAGCATTTGAAAGATATTTGTCGCATTTTCAATATTCCTGTGGATTTGGGTGTCACGTTTTTTGTGACCTGTTAAAACACTGCCAAGTCATATTTCTGATTAAGTTAATACACGCCCACTTTACAATTCTAGACATCATTATCCTTCTACCATTATTTAACATCTATCTATCTATCTATCTATCTATCTATCTATCTATCTATCTATCTATCTATCTATTTCATTCTATCTATTTATTTCAGTTTGTTCATTATCTGTCTATGTATCCACACACACACACACACACACACACACACACACACACACACACACATATATATATATATATATATATATATATATATATATTATCCCACATCGATGGCACGACTCGGAGATCAATGCCTTACGCAATCATCAGGTGTATATTTTAAACTGACAGTTTAATAGATTTGAAATATGCACTTGATGATTGCATAACGCATAAAACTCCATGTCTTGACATGGTCGTAGGATAATATATATATTTAGTAATATATATGTATGTACAACTCTGTTCATACATTGTTTAATTAACATCTGAATAATAAAACTGTACATATGGACACCACCTCATATGTATATTTATTAATATTCGTCACTATATCTATATATTGATTGATTGATTGATTGATTGATTGAGCACTCTAGAAGAAAGATAGACTTTGAAAAACAGTAGCTACTCTAGCGTGTACGCATCGCTCATTCAGTAAAAATGAATTTGAGCACTCTAGCTATTGGGCGCGTATTATGATATGCGCTGAAAAGACTGCCTTCTTCCACCGAATGCCCCGTGGCCTAGGGGTAGAGTCTCCGACTGACGCCAATTCGGTCGGGTTTCAAGGCTGGGTTATGTAGCAATCGGAGTCTAACCGTACTGATGAGCTGTGATACAGCGAAACAGATCTGTCTGCGGATGACAATAATATATATATATATATATATATATAATAAAACAATTACTAAAATTTCACTTGTTTGAAGACGAACAGATTGATTTGAGTTACACTACCAGGCCGCTCGTCAGGGATAGAGCAATATATATACCACATAAAGAAAAAAGGAACGCTGGATAGGTTGGAAACTAATTTTTCGAAAGTTATCATATGACAAGATTTAACAAAATGTTTATACCCTTGCTCATATTAAATTAAAACTGATTGTTAAAAATCTGAATAAAGTAAACTAACCAAATTCACCAACATTCGCATCAGTGAAAATAATTCACACTAAAATCATCTTAGTATTACTAATGATGTTAAAATACTAAATTAGAATTGTGGCTTGCAAGAGGACTTGAACTCTTATATATATATATATATATATATATATATATATATATATATGTGTGTGTGTGTGTATTCCGTTTCAATAATCATAAACTAAGCATACGCCAAAACAATCCGTATTCCCCCATAGCAGTACACTTCAATCAACCGGGACACACATTAGAAAACTGTACGTGTTTACTAATAGATTCTGATTTTAGTTCTACATACTCACGCAGAAAGAAAGAAAAATACTGGATTTTAAAATTAAATACATACAGGCTAGGGTTAAATAGGGACTTAGGTGTTTTGAATCTTTATAAATATTTCAATAGTTAAACATTTTTTAGATACACTTAAAAAATTCTTCTTTAAAACAACATTTATAAGTATTATTAAAGATAGGTTTACGTTTACAAATATTTAAAACAATCTGTCGCTTTCTGCGTCACGTGATGTAAACAATCTGTTGGACGAACGCTTCTCGCCAAAACGTTTCTAATTTAAATTTTAAAATCATTTGTTTCTGATGAAAGGCCGAGGACGGTCTGAAATATCAAATATAATAATAGAGCTAAATAAATACTGTAAAAAAAATAGATTTTTAAAATTACAACTTTTTAGTAGATTTTCCTATATATATATATATATATATATATATATATATATATATATATATATATATATGAATGAATGATTTGTTTGAACATTATTTTTGATCAAACAAATCATTTCAAATTGTCGGTTGTTTATAACCAGTTTTGTAAATCTTAGTTAATTTCCTAAACATACAAGCTCTAACACCCTGATTGAGCACTCTGCAAGAATGTTAGA